>JARQOD010000003.1:534460249-534654788 GCA_033576555.1 Oophaga sylvatica | reverse complement strand
TTTGCAGATACAACTTTTTCAGCCATTTTAAAATAATTGTTTTGATCTGGATCTGTGTTTTTCTAACATTAAGTCTATGAACAACGGATCCGTTGTTTATCCATTTATTTTCCTTCATTTGACAAGTATCTGTTTTCTGCTTACAGGATCCATCGATGATAACGGATGGCTAATTACCGGATCCATCTTCCATAGACTTCAATGTTAAAAAAATGGTTCCAGATTATATCAGCTATTTAAAAATGGACAAAAAAAAAAGTTGTGCCTGCACAACGTTTTTGCCAACGGATTTCTGCTGGATCAGTCCTAATGGACGACTACTGGACATGTGAACATAGCCTAAGAATGGAGATCTGTTATTTGTTTACTGGACCAGTTTTAAATAGATGAAAATCGATGACTATTAGGAATGAGCAGACCCGTGGAAGCTTGGGTTCTGGTACTCAACCAAACTTTGGTACAAAGTATGGTTTGGGTACCAAAACGTACCCGAACATTAACCTGATTATGAATCCCATTGAAAACAAAGGCGACCTAAATTTTCGAACTGTAAAATCTCTCTCTCTTTCTCCCTCTCCTCCTCAGACTCCCGAACTGAAAAACAGACTTTCAGGAGTAGTCCGTGTTCGGAGTTCAGCACTGGACACAAGGTGTCATCTACGAACCCTGCACTTTACAGATTGGGTTTGCTTATCTCTAATGACTATTTAAAGAATTAGTTTTCCATACATTTCAGTGTTAAAAAATGGATCCAATTTACATTAGTTTTTCTTACAAAGACAAAAAAAAGTTGTGTCCACACAACTTTTTTTTGGCAGTGGTCTGCTGGATCCATTCTAACGGATGATCCCGTGACATGTGAATATAGCCTAAGCTTATAGATCTTAATTGTGGGATGACAATGTCAAATACCTTTCCAAAGTCCAAAAACCTTTCCATAAAAGCTAATCAGCTTAGTTTAACAACCCTTCCCTTAGTAAAACAGCGCTGACTATCATTTATAATATTATCTTCTACCACCTACACCTGTATATAATCCCTTATAAGCCCCTTGAGTATACTTTCCACAATGGATGGAAAAAAAGTTAGAAAATCAGTACAAGATATTTTGAACCTAAAAACTAAAAATTAATACACACAATATACGTGTTTAACATGAGTTTAGAAATTCAGGTAAGAATATACTGTATGCTGTAAGATAGCTACAAAAGTCGCAACAAAATAGTAAAAACAATTTTCAATAATTGATGTTATTCCCATCACAGTCACAATCGTGAGGAAGACACAACCTCTGTAGTGTTTGAGCACATACATATTTAGAACATCGAGGTTTATGTGATTACAAGCTCATCCAGCCATCTTTCTGTGCCAAAACCAGAAAATCTAAAATAAGATTAATAATGTGCTTTATATGTGAAATACTTGTTTATGAGGAATATACAATATCTGGTGGGAGCAGATCTGTGTCATACAGGAAATTTATAACATAGATATTTGCAAGGAATGAGCTTATCACACCAAATAAAGGAAATTCTAGGCATGTCATGTCTTGGCGTGTACGTAAAAATGTCAGATAATAAATATGATTTAGGTAGTGAATAGTGTTGAGCGATACGATACTGCAAATATCGGGTATCGGCCGATATTAGCTCTATCGGCCTTTCGATAATTCGTTTCGATATTTTCGTCTTATCGAATACCGGAATCGGATTTGTCACTGTCACTGTCAGTGTCCGTCGGTCGGGTCTGTCAGGAGTCAGCGGCACTTACCTGGCAGAAGATCTCTGGCGGTCACGGCCTGGACTGCTTCATGGCCGCCATCCTCTTCTCCCCGGCGGTCACATGCAGTTTCTCGCGATAACTGCAGTGACTGCTGGGTAATCCCGGCCGTAAAGCAGTCAGTCCGATGACGTCACCGCCGGGAAGCAGGTAATCAGCTGTGCTGCGTCACGATGACAGGCTCTGCCTGTCATTGCGATGTAGCAGAGCTGGATCGTCGTGGGACTGTCGTTACTATGGACTGCGTCGGACAGGTGGTATACTGTTGGTTTTTTTTTTTCTTTTTTTACAGGAGATCGATGGCGTCGCAGGAATGAGAGTACAATAAAAGAAATGAAAACTGTGTTGTCTCTTTTATTTCATTAAAATACTTTTTTCTTGCTTTGTCTTTTTTTATGCATTTAATAACTTTGGGATTAATAATGGATCGGTGTCTTATTGACACCTCTCCATTATTAACCGGGCTTATTGTCACCGTGCAATCAACGGTGACATTAACCCCTTATTACCCCGCTTGCCACCGCTACAGGGCAAGTGGGAAGAGCCGGGTAAAGTGCCACAATTGGCACATCTTTTGATGCGCCAAATGTGGGGCTGCTGTAGCCTGGTATTATCAGGCTGTTGAGGGCCAAAATCCATGGGCCTTGACAGTCTTTTAATACCAGGCCGCAGCAGTCTGCATTTTACTTGGCTGGTTAACAAAAATAGGGGGACCCCTACGCCTTTTTTTTTCGAGGGGATCCCCTATTTTTGTTAACCAGCCAAGCTAAGCAGACTGCTGTGGCCTGGTATTATCAGGCTTGCAAGGTCCATGGATATTGGATCCTTACCAGCCTGAAAAACCAGGCCTCAGCGGTCTGCTTCATCTGGCTGGTTAACAAAAATAGGGGGACCCCACGCCAATTTTTTTCGAGGGGATCCCCTATTTTTGTTAACCAGTTCCCTCTGACGTCACTGATTGTGTCCCTGGCTGACCTGAAGTGAAAGTGGAAAGCAATCAATTAAGCTTTCCACTTCCTCTCCTGTCAGCCAGGAGAGGAGCTCATTCATTTGGGGTTTACTGTGAGGCTGCAGCATTAGCTGCGGTCCCTGCAGTAAACATTAACCCTTTCTGAAGGATTACACCGTGGGACCTGACTGTACATCGGATTGGTAAGAATAATTTTGCTTTATTATTTTATTTTTATTACAGGAAATGGTTTTAGCAGGAAAATAAAATATGGTCAAAAACTGTGTGATTATTTTATTAAACTTCTTTTTTATTAAAGTGTGTGTGTTTGATTTTTCTTTCATACAATAGGATTAATAATTGATAGTTGTCTAATTGACAGCTCTCAATTATTAACCTGGCTTAAAGTGACCTTTCAATTGCAAGGTCATTTTAACCCCTTATTAACCCATTCGCCACCGCTACAGGGCAATGGGAATAGACGGGCAAAGTGCCAGAAAGGGCAAATCTAATTAGAGATTTGCCCTTTCTGGGGTGTCTGGGGGCAGATGTTAGTAGCCGGGGGGGCCAAAAATAATGGTCCCTCTCTGGGCTATTATTATCTGCCCCCACTCACTGGCTTTGTCTGTCTGGTTGCGAAAATAGGGCGGGAGCCCACGCCTTTTTTTTCAGCAATTTTACACCTCATATATATATATACATGTCATTAAATTTGTGACACATATATATATATATATATATTTATATTTATAGTTCATACACTTCTACATAGTATAATAGCCGCTAATTCAATTGCCGGCTTTTGTGAAAATGCAGAACCCGACATGAAATGACACTTGGTTTACATAGAGTTAACCATGTCTTTTCATGTAGTTTGATATCTGATTTGCACAAACAATTACATGAGTGTAAGTGTGCAAAATTTCACACCTGTAGGGTTAATTAAAGGTGTAAATTCGTAGCAAAAAAGTCCGTTTTTTTTACAACGAATTTACACCTTTAATTAACCCCTACAGGTGTGAAATTTTGCACACATAGACTGATGTAATTGTTTGTGCAAATCAGATTGCAAACGACATGAAAAGACATGGTTAACCCTATGTACACCAAGTGTCATTTCATGTCGGGTGCTTCTGTCTTTTCACAGAAGCCGGCTTTACCCGGCAATTGAATCAGAGGATATTTTACTATGTAGAAGTGTATAAACTATACATATATGTATATATATATGTCACAATGACATGTATATATATATATATATATATATAATATGTATTCTATGTGTGTATATTTAGTGTTTACAAGGAAATAAAGGTTTTTTTTAGTTGCGATATTTTGTTCCCATAGACTTACATGGGACTTCCGGTATCGGAATCGGATATCGACGATATTTAGTGATATCGGCGATACCATTTCGATACGATATTTTTAGATATCGAGCAGTATCGCTCAACACTAGTAGTGAACTATAAAACATCATGTTGGTGGAGCAGAGCACGTTTGGCCACTCCGAGATTTAACCAGTTCCTCCATTTGGTTCAGTAAACTATTACACCATGATGTACAGAAATATTATGTATACAGTATATAGTATAATAAATAGTATAGTAGAATAAATATGTAATAGATTTTTTTTATTATTGCCTCTTCATTGTTGTTGTCTAGAAAAGTTGACTGTTCCTCCAAGACTCTAGAACCTTTACTTCAAGATAATACTATTGTTCTGCATCATCTTATTGACGAATAAGCCCGACTGAAGCTGTCTAACCAGAGAACAGAATCGCACATAAGTGTATCTAACTAGCTTAAAGATTGAACATTGTTTTAAGTTTTTTCTTTTTTTTCCCCATAAATCAAAAGTGCACCTGAAAATAATTCATTTTTGCCTTATATCTAATTAGAGAAATCCACTTCTTTCTCCTCCTGGACTGATCTTTCATTCTCAAAATTTTCAATTTCCTGGTAAAATATGTCTTTAGTAAATACAGATTTCCCTATTAATAAAATGGGAGATGACAGTTGGTGATTATAATGATCTATGGAGAACAGTAACTATTGTTTCAGGAGAACTTGCAGCAGAATGTCAGTGTCTGCCTCTAGCTCCTCCTTCCCCATAGAATTTTAGAAGCACCAACTGTCATCTTCTATCTCAGGAATATGAAAATCTGTCTTTACAGAATACAGATTTTACCCATGAACTGAGAGTGAATGATCAGTCCAGGAAGAGAAAGCAGCAGATTTCTCTCATAAGACATGTTACACAGTAGCTTAATAAAAATTAAAACAACAGTCAATCTTTAAGACCCAATTTTTCCTTGGTCAGAATCGGGCAGGTTTTAGAAATGTTAACGTTTTCTTTTTTATTATTTGGATACTTTAATGAATTTGGTCATTTTTATATTTTTTTTACCATTTGTAGGGAACAAAGGATGTAAAATATAAGGAAAAAAGAATGCATCTCAATTTTCACATTTTATTCTGTTTTTTTATGGCATTTCCTTTTCAATTTTGTCTTTATTAATTAAGTTAATTACTTCTTTCACATGTTGTGAATTACTCCCATAACTTTATAAAAGATATTTGGTGTAACATTACAATATTTTCTTTTATTGCTTATTTTGTTTTGACAGCTCATTCTGCAGAGCGAGCTGTCAATCAAAGTTCCAGGGCGTGCTCACAGATTCCACTCACTGTGTACTGAGTATAGATGCTAGGAACAGACCTGTTTCACTGAAAGCATACGGCTTTCTCTTAGTAGCTGTGTTTCCTATAATGCGATTAAACAGCATTTCAACACTGTTAGGCCATGTTCACACCTTCAGTATTTTACATCAGTATTTGTAAGCAAAACCAGGAGTGGGTGATAAATCCAGAAGTGGTGACGTGTTTCTATTATACTTTTCCTCTGACTGTTCCTCTCCTGGTTTTGACTTACAAATACTGAGGTAAAATACTGATCAAATCCTGAACATGTGAATGTGGCCTTATCCAGCAGATTGACGCTACATTGACAGGTTGATGGCACTTCAGGACATAGCAGGTTCCCTTTAAGAGTCATAAGCAGTTATATTTGCTTTTTTTATATTGATCGAACCTATTACAATGTCCAAAATGAAAACAACATCTGAGAGTTACTGTAACTGTACAGCCTTGTAATAAATGTAAATTCCTATTTCTATAGAAATATTATTGTAAATTCTTTATATGATGGATTTGTAATCTATTATAAATCAGTGCATCTGCAGAATGTTCTAACAAGGATAAGTCCTTGCTGAGCAATTGTGACCTTTAAAAAAAAGAAACAAAACATGATTGTATGATACTTAAAAGGGTGTTCTCAAGGGTAAACATCATCCCGCTATTTTCAGGGCAGGGAATAAGTTTACGATCACTAAAGGGTATGCCACACTAAACAGCGTCGCTAACGAGATCGCTAAAATACGTCACTATTTAGCGATCTCATTCGTGACGCTATTGTGTGTGGCATGTAGCAACGACGTGGCCCCTGCTGTGATCTCGCTGATCGTTCACTAGAGTTCTGGACCGTATTTAGATCGTTGGCGTCCCGCTGGTGAGCCTATATCGCTGTGTCTGGCACCTTTTGTGAACGATGTGCGCTGTTTTTTACATCACAATGACCGTTAAAGTCGTTAATGAGATCGCTAACCGCTTATGCGTCGTTAACGAGATCGCAGCTACTAGCGACATTAAAACGATCACAAAAACGATCGCATTAGTATGCGTCGTTATTGTGATCGTTAGCGGGAGCGTTTAGTGTGGCAGTACCTTAAGGGTCCGATCACCATAACCCATACTGATGCCAAAAACTGGGGCTCTGAACAGCTCTGGCTGAATGGAGCAGAAGTCGATTATGTACACTGCCTCTCTATTCTAATCGAAGCACCGAAAATCAACCGAGCGCAGCACTCAACAATCGTGGACCAATAGAAGCAAAACATGATTGTATGATACTTAAAAGGAAACAAAACATGATTGTATGATACTTAAAAGGGTGTTCTCAAGGGTAAACATCATCCCCCTATATCCAGGACAGGGAATAAGTTTACTAATGGTCCGATCACCGTAACCCATACTGATGCTAAAAACTGGGGCTCTGAACTGCTCCGGCTGAATGGAGCAGAAGCCGATTATGTACACGGCCTCTCCATTCATTCTAATCGAAGCACCGAAGATCAACTGAGCGCAGCACTCAACAATCGTGGACCAATAGTGAAGATTTATTGACTTCTGCTCAATTCAGCAGAGAATTTTCACAGTCCAAGTTCTTGTGATCAATAGAGGCCATGGTGTTCGGATACATACACACGGCAATGCTACATATGCACATAAAACACACACAGCTCTACTGCATGCACATTTGCATACACACAGTTCTGCTACATGGACATTTTCACACAAACACACATACACACACTATACATTACCACATCTTGCAATTACTGAATGAAACCTGAACAGAGGCTGCATGAGCTGAGCAGCTGATGAACCTTCCACCCAATTAACTCAAGGACCTTTCTGGTCATGTGATTAGTCACATGACCAGAAAGGTCCTTGAGTTAATTGAGTGTAAGTTTCTTCAGCTGCTCAGGTCGTGCAGCCTCCATTCAGGTCTCAGTAAGATTCAATATACTGTAGATCAGTGTTAGGAGGAGAAAGAGCAGCTCTATGATCGGGAAGGACACGGTGTGAGTCTTTCCTCCTGTTAAAAAGAGCATCTTATAGTCTGAAAAATACAGTAGATAGCTAGGTAGCTACATAGTTATATAGGTTGGAAAAAGACCTATATAAGTTCAACCTTTCTCCATCAGGTACACACTTTCTATCGCTAGATTTTTTATGATCCATAATGTCATTTATAACCCACAATGCCATAAGAAGAGAATAATTGGACAAAGAAATTTTTGACATGGGAACAATTTTGATCAAGGAAATTATTTCCATTGAGTCAGACTGAATGAATGAATATTCCTTTACCCACAATCATCCTGACATTAGTAAAAATGTAACACTCATAAGATCATAAGAAAATCATCTTTTAAAACCACCTTTTGAAACATAAACATATCAGAAAAAAAGATCTTTCTACATACACAAGCTTAAACAATTAAAAATAACATTAAAAATTTACTTCACTCTCATTCTCTGCAAAATATATGTACAGTATAATCAGAGAAACATACATGCAGAACTCGCCTTTAAAATGTCTGCACTTCTTCAAATAATCAATTAAAATTCAAAATTATGATAATGTTATTAAAATGAGCCACCCACACCAGATTAATTCAATTTACATATTGAAGTTGGGAACAATCGCATTGACCTAAAAGGCCAACGTAACATAATTCATGGAAATAAAGTCTGTGAAATGACTGCTGCTCCTTATCTTAAGTGTCAACTGGTTTACATAGTCTGTGATTTCTTATTTTTTCAGAAGCTTGTAAAATTGTGTGCAGTAATGAATTAGGCTTGCAATACATGATAAATTAGATTCTCGCCAAAACATTTTAAATGTCAGAGATTGGCGCAAGAAAGTGGGTGACTTCAAACAAAAAAGAGAGGGCGGCTGACTGCTGAGCGCGATCGGGAGTGATTGAAATGCGGAAACAATGTCTTGCACGAGCAAGATAAAAATGAAACAATTATGAGTTATTTTCTCAAGTTTGTTATCTACACTGCAGAAAATGTCATACACTTACTAACACATTGTGGATCGTTGCAAGAAATGGGAATTTCTTCTGATCTTGCTCTGCAGATGCGACTTCCATTGGACAAATGAAAATACCTTATTAACACTTTTTACAAAGTTAGTGATAGAAATCGACTCCTTACTATATATTTTGTTAGGTTGATCCTATTAAAATACATTTTTTTATTTACTTCAGCTACGATTTGATAAATTACTTAAGAAGCAGAAATCATTGTTCTCAGAGAAAAAAAACTATAGTCTGTACAGCAAGTATCAAAGTAATCAAGGTCTGTATGCAAAAAGGATAGAAGTGTCGTGAGTACCATGAACATGTGTAGCATGGAGTCAAGTCTCGGCTACGGACAATAATTCAGGTCAGACAAGGAAACCTGTTATATAACCCTATTAACCTGATGATACAGAGTTAATCTGCAGGATAATAATGTTCTGAAGCCGCTGAGAGCCCCACTGCTGGGAGGAAATAAACTTCATTCCCTCCAGAAGGTTCGGCTTTCAATCATATTGAAGGGCCGGCCCTGGCCATGTGAGGGCTTGTTTTTTGTGGGATGAGTTGCACTTTTGAACGACACCATTGAGTTTACCATGTAATGTACTGGAAAACAGGAAAAAAAATTCCAAATGCGGTGAAATTGCAAAAAAAATGCAATTCTACAATTGTTTTTTGTTTGTTTTTTTACCATGTTCACTAAATTCTAAAACTGACCTGCCATTATGATTCTCCAGGTCGTTACAATTTAGTAGATACCAAACATGTCTAGGTTCTTATTTAAGTGGTGAAAAGAATCCATAGTTTAAAAAAGAAAAAAAGTTGCCATTTTCTAAGACTGAAACCTATCAAAAAGTGTGAATAAACTTCAAAAACAATATCCAATAAAAAGATTTTTATTATAACATGAGGATTAAACTGTCAGTGACACACAGGATAAAAATATAGAGGGGATATAATCCTATATAGGAGAATAATAAGAAAAGGTATAAGAGGTGGGTATAACAAACAATGCGTATTGTCCCTGCATCATATAACAGGATCAATATTTTGGGTGAAATCCATATACATGTATGTATTCAATAGTAAGCCCTAATGGATTAATAAATAGCTAATCATATAAGGACATCACCATAGAAATAACACTCCTTATACTCCTTGAGAAAGCCACCTGGCGAAACGTACGGAGTCCCTGGGTGTTCATATCTGATAACATACTCTCTCTGCTCTTATATATGTATACACTTGTAGTGATATTCCTATGGTGGTGTCTGTATATGATTAGCTATTTATTAAGCGCCGTAGCTCGCATCAAAGGGGAAACACGACATATGACGTACCTGTATGTCATATGTTGTGAAGGGGTAAAATCTGTTTTTTTTATATGCTATATGTATTTTTTAAATGTCTGATAACATTTTTATACATTTTTTATATCGATCACTATATTAAATTAATGTCAGGAATCAAAAAAAAAAGAAATCTTGCACTTTTCCAACTGGCCAATAGACCTTATACTAAACTTCCTGTTCTGTACAAAAAAAAACCTTTTCAGCAGTCTCACTATCGTCACAGGCAATATTACAATGGAAGGTAAAACCTCTATGTAAAGAATATTGGTCAGGATCCACCATTGGAAATAGGTGAGGTTCACAGCTTACCTACTCCCTTCATAATGATATTTGAGAGTATGATCATTATATATGTCAATACAATTCATAAGCGTTCATGTGCTCCACAGGAAGTAGGCCTAACAGCCTAATGGCTGGTGTGAAAATTGCAAAACCTGTTATTTTTTTTTTACATAGATAGTGATGTGAAAAATAATAATAAAAACACATTGCCAAACATTTAAAAAATATTTTTATCATAAAAACCTAACTTAAACAATAGGTCATTTTTGATGACACATTCCCTTTGCAGTTGGCCATACATGAGAAGATGTCTCACTGACACATCAGAAGATTTCATCAGTAGGGTTTGGATATGGAAACTCTCCCTACACTCGAATGCAAGCAAAGAGGAGCTGAGCCAAACTTATTTTAGAATAATCCGAGTTTAACATCCAGAAATGTAATGTACAGGCTGATGACAGTATTAGAAAATTCCTGCTCCTGGATATAAACCTGTTAGATTGCCGAACCTGCTGATGACAAATGCTTAGTTTTTACTGCTGTACTCTTACATTTATTATACAGCATTATGCAAAGTGCTGATGTTTGCAGTGTTATTCTGCTGATATATTATTTTCTTTTTATGATGCGGTTAAACTGCAGGGTGTCCTTAACATTTCTACAGAAAGAGCAGTAAATCTTGAGCAGATCGCTCCTGCACCGTCTCCAATATTTCCACAATCACAAACTTGTTTGATTTTAATAGAGCTTAATACATAAAAGTAAGCTGATGAAGGTTGTTGTTCCATGGAAAAATCCATACAGTAGCAAATTCCAATTACACAGACAATAGACCCACTTTTTCCTAAAGAGATATATACATTATACAGATACATACATTATCTCTAGTGATAAGCGAATACATGTATAATGCATCAAATCTTTTATGGATTTCTCAAAAACTTGGGTTTCAATAGAATTCATAATTTTCATGATTTGATTACAAAGAATGATGGTTGGCCAACATCCATTTTCCTGAATTCTGAAGGCCAGGAAAGGTTAGAACAAGTCTTATCCTTACCTCTCCTCGGTTCTCCCCATACGTCTTCCTCCACCACCGGTCATCCAATCAGCTCCTCTGACTGATTTTTTGTCTTCTCTCTTCTTTCTTCTTTCTTCCCTTCTTTCAGGGCCCATGGAGCTATTAGTCTTTGTTAGACCCCATTCTGTGATGTGTTTCGCAGCAAATGGTCAAGAGGGACATGACCGGAGGTGAGTGAATCTTCTGAAATTCGAATTTCCTAACTGTGCCCAATTTTCCCAAAAAATTTGATCAGTGACGAATACATTTGTGTAAATTTAAATACTGGAAAGACTAACCACTTGTAAAATGAATGAGGGAGAGAGGAAACAGCTTACACATTACAGGAGAGAGTACCTTGCTAACCATGAGAGCTTACACTCTACAGGAGAGAGAGGACTCCGCTGATGATAAGCGATAACACTCTACAAGTGAAAGAGAGAAGACTCCACTGACTGTAAGAGCTTACACTCTATGAGAGACAGAGATAGGCCCTTGCTGACCATAAGAATGTACATACTGCAGGAAAGAGAGATAGGCCCTGGCTGATCATAAGAGTTTACACTCTACAGATGAGAAGGAGATGACCGTGCTGATCATAAGAGCTTACACTCTGCAGGAAAAATAGACAAAGGGAGAGAGTGGTAGAGAGGACCCTGTGGACCACAAGAGCATACACTCTATAGGGTAGAGAGAGGAACCCACTGACCATAAGAGCTTACACTCTACAGAAGACAGACTTACCCAGTGACTTCGAAGATGAAAAATTACTCTATCATACAAACTGTGCTCCACTGTGATCTGTGATGGTACAGGTACTGACCACCACTACACAAGGTATGATAATCTGTACGATGTCATAGCTTCAGGGCATTATGAGGAACCCTGCACATCTTCACAAAATGACTTTAGCCTACTCTCCTTGGCAGCATGTGAAATGGTAATGGGCAAGTTTTATTTTTATTACAAACCACAAATCCAAGGAAAGGATCGGAATTACATTTCTGGCATAATGTATTTCGCCACTTTCACTTATTTTGATGGGTGGTCATAGCCACATCCCGCCCCACCTCTTCTACTGTTCTGTCCATTTTGGCAGAGGTGCTTGAAACCAGTCTGTTAACTCCAAAATTCTCTAAATGTTTTCGCAATTCTTTGTTGCGCAAAACTAATGTGACTATTTTATGACAGTTTTTACTGAAACTTTGATGAATTAAACCTTCTACGTTTTCTGGTATTTTGGAGTTGTTTTATGTTGTAGCTTTACTGGCTGTTCTATTATGTAATTTTGTAATTTGTACTTCTTTTTGATCAGCAATGGAAATAATTCCTTTTCATAGTTGACTTTTGTCTTCGGAGGTACTGGCTCTCCTCGTGGAGATACAGCTGGTGATGAGAGTTTTACAAGCAGTGTCCCCTGGAAAAAAAGTATGCAAATTAACTTTTCAAAAGGAAGAACATTTTCTTTAGTGCCACCTATAGGCACCTACCGTGTGAGTCAAAGTTCAAGCCTTACTCTGAATTGTTTTTGGATAGGAAACAGATTCTCTTGTGTCATAGGTCCGTATCATTAGCAGCAATAAAGACATGCAGAACATTACACAACAGTTCAAAACCCAAAATTTGTTTTCCGGGCCTGTGCGATGCCACCATAGCTGTTCTACTTTTAGTGATGAATTTTTTCCTGATTTGCCATAACATCATAGAGCTCATTCATTTTTTTGTATTATCATCAAAAAAGACATGTACAACATCCAAGCTTCCCTAGGGTATATGACCATCTTCATGAAATACAATAACAACATGACTCTTTTCAATTTACATCCTCACAGGCCATTACCAGTATTACACAGCTACAGATTTTACATTGCTGCAATAAGTTTGCTTTCGTGCAGTGTTGACTCGCAGCATTGAAAAGCACACAGTTCGTGCTAATGGTATGAGGATGCCGCTAATCCAAACTGCTAATCAAGCAGGAGCGCAGCATCCCCCGTGCAGGCAGTAAGATGGAATGCAAAGGAGCGATGTGCTCCAGAAGAGAGACGAGAAAGCCCAAATAATATATTACAACTATTAATTAATAATAATTAAATTCTAATATAAAAATAGATCATTAGAATAATAATAATAATAATCTTTATTTATATAGCGCCATCATATTCCGCAGCGCTTTACAGTTTAACAGTTTCAAAATACAAGTCATAAGTAACAACGTTAACAATACAATAATTAAAGCAAAATAAGCCGCCCCTGCTCGTGAGAGCTTACAATCTACAATGAGGTGGGGAGATACAAAGTACAGGTGTTTATATACAATGATGCATTTACAATGATGGTCCAGCCATCTTGAGGGAGTGAGGGATGGATGGAAATAGTGAATGGGCTACACACACACACACTTACACAGAGAATGATTTTGATTAGTGAATGTGATAGGCCGCTCTGAACAGATGTGTTTTGAGGAGCGCCTGAAACCATGAAAATTGTGGATAGTCCTAATTTCTTGGGGTAGAGCATTCCAGAGGATTGGCGCAGCGCGGGAGAAGTCTTGGAGTCGGGAGTGGGAGGTACGGATTAGTGCAGAGGTTAGTCGAAGGTCATTTGCAGAGCGCAGCAGTCGGTTAGGCTGATAGATAGAAATGAGGGAGGAGATGTAGGGGGGTGCTGCACTGTGGAGAGCTTTGTGGTGAGAACCAGTACTTTGAATTGGATCCTATAATGAATGGGCAGCCAGTGTAAGGACTGGCGAAGAGCGGACGCGTCTGAGTACCGATTAGCCAGATGGATGACCCTGGCTGCTGCATTAAGGATGGACTGGAGAGGGGATAGTCGAGTAATGGGGAGGCCAAGTAATAGAGCGTTGCAGTAGTCCAGGCGGGAGTGGATCAATGCTACAGTGAGGGTTTTTGTTGTTTCCATGGTGAGAAAAGGGCGGATGTTAAGAATCATTCAGCTAAGCAAGGGCTGCTCAATCAAGCAAAATGCAGTTGAATACAATTCGGGTGCTCATGTTAAGTCCAAGGATGCAACTTTTTCTAACAGGCTATGATAGCAGACACCCAATTTGAGTGACATTAGTTGTGTAAGGCAAG
The DNA here is from genome assembly GCA_033576555.1 of Oophaga sylvatica. Lineage (NCBI taxonomy): Eukaryota > Metazoa > Chordata > Amphibia > Anura > Dendrobatidae > Oophaga > Oophaga sylvatica. The sequence continues at coordinate 534,640,560 of JARQOD010000003.1, read as the reverse complement.
CAGAAATGCAAGACTTCAATGGGGTAATAGCGTGCAAAAATGGGATTGGACTGATCAGTGGAAAAACGTGGCAGCATCAGATGAATCCAGATTTCTACTGCTTAAATTGCAGGGGTCAAAATTTGGGATGGATAGCATCAGCATGAATTAACTTTTCCTGTCAAGTGTCAACAGTTCAGGCCAGCGGAGGTGGAGTAATGGTGTGAGCAATGTGTCTTGACAAACCCTGGATCTTCAGATATCTGTTGATGGGTATTTGGATAGTAGAGTTTACAAAGAAGCACTGTTGCACCATGCTACAAAGGTCACATCATCATGAACGGCTTCTAAGAATAACACATCAGGTCTTCCTTGCTTTTCTGGCCTTCACAGGTCACAAATCTTAAATCGATAAAGTCACCCATGGGCAAAAAAGAATTTGCTGTTCATACCATATTAATACCGCCATATATTTTGAGATCACTGTGAGAAGCTATACTGTCCTCATGGGACTCAATATTCCTACAGAATTTCATCAACTAGAGGAATCTTTGCTATAATAAACTGATGTGGTTCTGAAGGCCAAAGGAGGCCCAACACATTTCTAGATGGGTGTCTCTAATAAAGTTATCAGTCAGTGTAAAAAAATAATATTTCTGCTATATGAGGACTGCAGTCATTACACAAAATCTTAAAAATATTCCTGAGGCAAGACAAATAGCCACAGTGTAATGAGGTAAAGAAAGCAGCAAGATAAGAAAACTGCTATGAAAATATGAGAATGTAAAAGAAAACAGTGCAGCCTTATCTCCATCAACAGAAACTGTAAAGACTCATGAATATATATATGACGAATAAACATCTATATATATAGTGAGAGACAAACACAACTTTTTTCCACCTTAAATGTCATCTATAATCTGCAAAATTCAATTGAAAAACAAAATTCAATTATTTTAGGGTGGCAAAAAATAGAACTAGAATAATGTGGTTTCATAAATATGCACACTCTTAAAGCTTTTTTGAAGTACCCATTGAATTTATGATTGCATTTAGTATTTTTGGATGGGAGTCTATCAGCATGGCACATCTAGAAGTGGTAATCTTTTCCCACGCTTTCTTGCACTCTAAATTTTTCAGATAGTGAGGACATGTTCTGCGTACAGCCCCTACAATTAAACCCACAACCATTCTATTGTTGATTTGGAAGTATGCTTAAGGTTGTTGTAGTGCTGAAAGGTGAAATTCCTCTTCATCTTCAGCTTTATAACGGAGGCATGAAGATTTTGTTGCAAAATTGGCTCACATTTGGAACTCCTTCATAATTCCTTCCACGATAATAATAGCCCCATTTCCATTCCCCAAACATAATTCTGCCTCCACCATGCTACACTGTGGGTATAGTTTTCTTTTGGTAATTTGCTGTGTTGACTTTTCACCTAACATATCTTTTGGAATTATGGCCAAAAAGGTAAACCTTGGTCTCATTAGAAATTAACATGTTTTCCCTCATGCTTTTGGCAGACTTGATGTAGGTGTTTGCAAAACATAGCTGGGCTTGGATGTTTTTCTTTGTAAGAAAAGGCATCCAACTTGCCACCCTACCCCACAGGATAGACATATGAAGAATACGGGAGGTTGTTTCACATGCAGTACACAACCAGTACTTGCCAGGAGAATTCCAGCTCCTTTTATGTAATTTGCTTCTTGTCTTTTCATCGATGATCATCTACACAGTGCTCCATGGTATATCAAATGCCTTGAAATTTTTCTTGTACCTCTGTCCTGACTGATAACTTTCAAAAATGAAATCCCTTTATTGTGTTGTAAGCAGTCTATGATCCATAAATTTTGCTGTAAAATGAAACTATGAAAATGTCATGAATATCCTACTAGGACAGCTAAACTTTATATGGAGTTAATAAAAATTACTTTAAATAATGGCAGCTTTGTACTGACTACTACTATTTAACAATAGTATAAGTGTAATTGACTACCACATTACTAATTACAACCACATTATTTTGTTTTTTGTTATTGTTATCCAAAACAAACAAACATACACACACACAGACAATATTGTGAAGGCTGACACCAGATAGATCACTTCACTGGCACCACATGTAAAGGATCCGCACCTTGCCACCCTGCCTGATGTCAATATTACATCAGCGGGATCACATGTTAAGGTCTCCCTACTAATGTGATGTTCTGGATTCCCTTGGGGGCACATGAGGTGAGCTTGGCACAGTTTTACACAGACACCACCTGTCCACACAGGTTCAGGGAGGCACGGGGAGTAAAAAAGGTGGCGGTTCTGGCACCATTGGATCCGGAGGGGCGCTTGTTACGCATTAAGACCAAACACAGCTCTACTACCTGGCTTCTAGTAGCTGTTCTATGTATCTCCATACCTCTAGATTGTAGAATGGACCGAGACCCTGGAAAGCACAGTCCTTTGATTATCACCCCCCTGCTGCTGCTTCTACATGTTCTGTTACAAGTGCACAATAAAGGAGTTTTTATAATCCCATGCCCAAGTAGGATACAAATGATTGACATGGAATTATATCTCCAATATTTTTCAAAAATATGAGTTCACTTTTTCCAATGGATTTGTACAGATTATGAGTGACATTAAAGGTGGAAATATTTTGGAAATTATGCTATGAGTTTTATACACATAAAAAAACTTGGTATTTTAACAAGAGTGTTGGATGGAGAATGATGCCCAACCTGTCTCTTCAAAGTACCCCATAGGTGTTCGATTGGGTTCAGTTAAGAGACATAATTGGACACTCAATCACTTTCATCCTGTTTTATTTCAGAAGCCCAATAGTGACCTTAGATCTGTGCTTTGGATCAATGCCATGTTGAAAAAGTGCACGCCTACCAAAGATACAAAGTTATTATATCATCATCTCTTTCAATATAGATGAGTACTTTTGTGAATTCACGATAGCATCAATGAAATGAAGCTCCCCGACACCAGCAGAGCTCATCCAGCCCCACATAAGGACACTGCCACCACCATATTTAAATGTAGGCACAATACATTTTTCTTTGTACTCCTCACCCTTGTAACTCCATATAGTTTAGAAGCCATCAGTTCCAAAAATATTTATCTTAGTCTCATGAATCCAAATAGTCTTCAAATTTTTCAGTATGTTCCCTGGCAAATTTTAGGTGGGCTTTTTACCTATGGGCTTTAGTAGAGGCTTCCTTCATGGACAACGACAACACCCATGCATGCTATACCTCTGCAGTGTATGTGCCCAGAAGTCCCTTCAAAAGATGCTAGTGTGTACACAGTATCCAGCAGAGCTATGTGTGTGAGCTGATGTAGCAGAGCTGAGTGCATGCTCATTTATCAGTGCTGTGTGTATGCTCATGTAGCAGAGCAGTGTATCTGTGGGAAAGCTGTGTGTTTATGTAACAAACCTGTGTGTATGTAGCAAAGCTGTATGTGTGTATAAACAGCAAAGCTGAATGCTCACGTGCTGTCATGCAGCAGAAGTGTGCATATATGTGCACTGCAGATTGTGTACATTATATGCATGCTTTAAAGCTACATTTCTCAAATCGCCATGCTGCACAGAAATACTATCAAGTTTTACATATTTTTAAACTTGGGTTGCTTATTATATGATATAGTCCAAAATATGGTATGTGGCTAACAGTATTTTTTAAAGGACTTAGTCTGGACAAAAAATTAGTTACCCTTATTGGCTGAGTAGGGTCACCACCGGGGTTGGCATTTGGCTGAGCATTTATTAACTGCCATTTCCAGTGTGCCAAGAGGAGACCAAGAAGTAAACACCACTGGGGACCTGGTAAGTGTTCAAAGCGGATCTATAGGGTCGGTGAGGGTGAACATCACGTCAAAAGTCCTTTAAAAAAATAATTGTCTCTCTGCTGAACAACCCCATTATTATGGAGAAGTGATCTTTCTTTTTTACTTTCTTGTCTCATGTAATGCATGAAATTTTCTCCTTTTTCTTTTCTCCTACACTACATATATCAGATTATAGCAGTATTGTCTGTGATATAATTCTCAGTCACAGTGAAAATGAAATACACCATTATATTATTTAAGAGTTTTATAGTTCTCCATAGACACAACCATTGTTTCAGATGTACAGAAGTGAGATGAAAAAGACTCGATAGTTAATCTAATTATTTTGCAAATCAAGCACTATAATGATACCCGCTAACTCATTTTCAACTTTCTCTTCCATGTGACATTAACAAAAAGGGATAAAAGGATCATAATGAGCTTTTGCTAAATGTTTTCACAGAATGTCACATCTGAACATTTGATGCCAAGGCTATCACAGAGGCTTCCAAAAAGACAAAGTGATAGTTTCTTTCTATAATACTCTATTTCCGTTAGCGGGCGACCCTTGTGAAAAGGAAAAAAAATGGACACATAATGGTGAATTTTCAGCTATCTGGATGAATCATTGTTAGTGGAACTGAGAAAAAGTTGAAGAAGTATTTTGAATAAATTTTCATCTGATTTTGACATTATCATTATTATATTTTGAAATTATTATATTATCATAGTAAAAGAATACAGGTGCCATAAAGTTCAACGTAAGAAAACAATTGTCACTCTACAGATTAAAAAAATATATTATTAATAGAATTCATGAATATATAGTAGGATCCATCCACAATATGTAACTAGCTATATACTCTTCAAGATTCTTTGGCCCTATGGGGTAATTAGACCTTCGGAAGATACATGCTGTAAAATCTAATCCCAATCCTTCTTTTAAAGTCTCATTTAAAAAATCTCTATTTTTTCTGCTTTAGTGAAAAGCAGTTTTATTTTTCTCAGACCCGAAGATTTTAACAGGTGAGTTTAACCCAGGGTTCTCCAACTTCAGTCCTCAAGGCCCACCAACAGGTCATGTTTTCAGCATTTCCTTTGTATTGCACAGGTGATGCAATTATCACCTGGGCAATACTAAGGAAATCCTGAAAACAGGACCTCTTGGTAGGCCTTGAGGACTGGAGTTGGGGAACCCTGGGTTAACTCATAGATGGATAAATAACGAACATATCTGTTTAAACGAGAAGAAATTAAAGGATGGCACTCACCGTTCAAATATTGAAGACTTTATTCGACAGGTAAAAAACATTGGCATGGGAATAATGTGCTGAGTGCGGACTACGGCTGTTTCGCGCTTCTGTGCTTAAACGGGTCCTGATGTGTATCAGTTTATACATTTTTGTATTTAGCCACACACAAGGTAAATTAAAGACTAATAAACAACACTATTCCATTCCATGGGTTGGTTAAATAAAAAATTTACAGTTCGCATTTTTGTTAACATGGAAACCTATGGATGACACTTGCCAATGTAAGGTAAAAATCACGACCTCCATTTAGCCCTAAATTCCCAGTGTATATGGTAAATGGAATGAAAAAACATGATGTCAAACTCAGTGTAGGGACTTACTTATCCTTTTAGATCCATAGAGATCTACTGATAACCTTAGGGATCAGCTTGTAGTTCATACATATAAGTTAGACATATGTAGCTCTTAGGGCCGGTGCAGACAGTCGTAGATTCTTTCATCCGAGAGATCATGCAGATGATACTCTGATCATATCGAATCAAATTATAGTATGGAACAGCAAAAAAATGGACATGTGCACGACCCCATATGTTAACTTTAGTCCGAGTGGGATCCGTTGTTTTATCCTATCGCACTCGGACCGAAAATACGGTCATGAGCCCAAGCCCGTAATGGAATGTTACAAGACTCTCTTCAGAACACCCAAGAATTTATCTTTCAGAAAACTAGTCTATTAAGAATTACTTTAGAAACATTCAACTGCTATATTCTTGCAGATCTTTCTATTCATTCTTGCGGAAGTAACAATGGTCTGATGTTTCTTTTTACCTTCAATACCCCATTTTATTAAATGTATTAAGCACATCAGGGAAATATTTAGCTCGGATCATACACCTTTCAAATCTCTTCTTTCAGCATTGCAAAATGTGCAAGAAACCATTTAAATATGCATATAAATTTAGAAAGCAGAAAATTACTAATACAGACAAGAATACGTCAAACTCCATTCTAGTTATCTGCCATCAATTATTCATTCTAGTGTCCTGGATATCATTTAATAAACTGCCAGCCATTCTGAAATGTGGTCTATTTACAATACTGAAAATCATTTTCATACAGAAACATTTTAATTGGCATTTGGATAAGATGTGGTTTACATTCCAAAGCATCTAGCAATGTCCCTAATGTAATTTAGGTTCTACAACATGTCAAAGAACACATAATTAGAATGCTCAATAACACAGATGAAGCTGTGGGATAGAATTAAACAAATATTTAAATAGAAAATTATCGGTGATATTCAATTCTTCACTTTACGGTAGGCCCATAGACCTCTGTGCTGACGTCTCAAGCTCATAAATTGGATATACAGAGAATTGTACTATCTTGGTGATCCCTACATAAGGCTAAAAATGGAAAACTTTATTTAGCTTGTAAAATGTTGAGAAACCTTTGACAGCACTCTGATGTCTGCATATGGTAAAAAGTCAATAGAAAACTCAGCAAGAGGCCGATGCAGCTGTAGTCTCTATGCTGAAATCTGTTTGCAAGGGCTCGTGCTGATGACCGTATTTTCTGTGCGATTCAGTTTGTATTCTGACTAATGTTATTTTATGGGGCTGTGCGCATGTCCAATTTTTTTCATGGACAGAGTGGTCCAGGGAAACAAAATTGAAGCATGCACAATTTGCATCTAAAATTCGGATTACACTTGGCTACGCAAGTCAATGAGTTTGTGGAAGAAATCGTCCCACACTTGGAGGACATCCAAATTGGGTCAGATTTTCATGGACTGACAGTTTGGAGAAGATGAAGAATTATTTTTTCATCTCCTCCTCATCTGAGAAAATCAAAACACACTCTCATCAGTGTGCGATCAGAGTATGATAAGCATAATCGGTAGTGATTAGAGAACGTGCTCGGATAAGGTGGTATCCGAGTATGCTTGGGTGTTATCCAAGTATCTTGGGCGGGTTCATATAATATGTTTGATTCCCTGCAGCTGCATGGTTTGCGGATGTTAGACAGCCTCAGCACATGCAGCGTCGCCAGCTTATACTCTGCTCCGGCTGCGGCGTGGTCCCTGGCATGTTCCTGCTTCCTGTTCTGTGTGCGCAGATCAGGCAAAACTCAAAATCGCCTGTTTGCAAATATAATGTTCTTAAAATACTCTGTCACCAGACCCCAGAGCATAATAAAGGTAACGTGTAAAAAAATAAAAAAATCCTTATACAAACCTTACCACTTACTGCTCCAGCCTATTCGCTCCTCAAAACCACCCGTCCAGTCCTGACCACATCTTCTGATCCCCCACTCATGCACATTCAGGACTTCTGGCTTTCATGAGGCCCATCAAGTTCAGTGTGAGAGAACCAGAAATTCAAGCACAAACAGTAACGGACCAAAAGATGCGGCCATGACCCCACAGATAGCGGTAAGTAGCAGTGAGGACATAAAGGTGTGTGGTAGGGTGAGCATAAGGATTTGTTCAAATTATTTTTAACCTTTACATGGCCAATTTGCTAATCAGTGCAGAAGAGAAAAACAAAAATTGAAAAATTTGAACGTTCTATTCCACTCAAAGGTATTTGCTCATCTGTACCTATTATGCATCTATTTAAAATTATACAGAAATCTCACTTTAGGCAGCACAAGATATCTTCTTGCATTACATGGCTTACAAGAATTATTTAACCATCAAAAAATCACCTCCTGATATTTATTATTTTATATTACACAAAATGGCAGATGAAAATTTCAGGAGCATTATTCTTTATTACGGTATGTTTTTCTCACTTGTCTTTTGCCTTTTCTCCATACACAGCAGTAATGTTTTTATTCGAACATTTCTATAGGCTTCATGGATATTACCTGCAGCTTTCCTTGACTTACATTTGACATATTTTCAGTTTTTTCTTTGTTCTCAAACCCCACGTTCCCTTTGGTTTGTCTAAAGATTTTCTTTTTTTTTCCAAAGCAGTTGTAAGCTGTGTTATACAATATTGGTGTTACGGCAGGGCATATGTCATTGCGTAAACTTATGCATGTGTCAGGACTTCTGGTGCCTCTAGAAATCACATTTTCAGTAATCAGACATTTATTGTACTACTTTAAATTAATATTAAAGGGTATATAAGTCAATACAAATAGCTTAAAAGCTAAATCTGACAATTAAAATGTTTTAAGCATTTTTCTTTCTTTTTTCTTTGCTCACTACAGGTTTTTTAAAAAAAAACACCTGCTGTAAAAAAGGGAATGCCACTTTTTTAAACAAATCCTGATGGAATCCACTCCAAATTCAGCACTGTCCAATCAGAAGAATGAAAGAAAAACACTATAGAAATAAACTAATTTCCAAAATGCTTCAAAAATTGATCCAAATCAAGTAATGCTTCAAGAATACTACTCAAAAACTCTCCAAAGACAGAGTGTTTCCTGAAGCTATTTCCACTTTTTAACCTTCTAAAAAACCTTCTTCTGCACATAAATTTATGTTGCATGTCATAGTTTATAAGACTGTACGTTAAATAACAAAAGACAAAAAATTACCATTCTTCTTTTCTATGGCAGATTTTGCTGGTTGAAGTAGCATCCAGCCAGATATTTCATCTGCAGTGAACACCAGTATAGTATTACATGGTGACCATTCAGATGAATGACTATATGGATGGCTCCTTATGGCTCATGGGTGACCCAATGTTACAATACGGATGGATCACTGCTGGAATCCAGTGGCCAAATGTGTACAAGCAAGGAACAGAAAGTGGTAATAGAAATCCTTGGAGTTGTAGGAAACAATCCGGTGATAAGTGAGAAAAGTCTGGGTAAGAAAGTTCAGGAGCTAGAGACTGGAACTAGACTAACAGCTAGACACAATACTCAAGCAATGAGTGAGAGATCTATGTGACCTTAAAGGGTTATTCCCATCTCCAAGATTTGATCTCTATATGTAGTAGGTGTAATAATCATAATAGCAAATACCTCCAATTAGAAATGTAGTATAGCTTTTCTGATTCACTATATCTCTGTTCTCATGTGCAGGAATTGCAAAACCTTAGGTATCTGGTCCATGACAGTCTATGAGCACAGAACGATCTGTTACCGATGGGAGATGCGATCGGCCAGACTAAACAGATTAACGGCTGATTGGCAAATATGTAGCCAACCCACAGTCAGAAGAACAGCCATCGGCCAGTGTAACCTCACCCTTACTGGTATTCTTTTGTAGGGCTTTAGGATTAACTTTTCTAGTTTCTAAATAAACTTAAGCTGCATTCACAGTTCAGGGTTATCGGGTATGAGTGTTCCTAGGAACAATTATTTCCCAATAATCAAGCAGTGTAAATAGGCTGCTGATCACCAGATGAACAATTAAAACATTTGTTCGTAGGGTGAAATGATATTTTGGCTTGCTTATAAGATTATCGTTCTCAGTAGCACATCATTCAGTGCACACCGAGAATAATGGCAGCTTTTACACACAGAACTATTCTATTACCGATCATTCAGTGCACATCTGAAGGGCAGCTTATTAAGTGACAGCTGATCGGCAAACATGGTCAGCTGGTGTAAACCTTGCCTTACTCACTTGGACGTGATGACTAGAATTAATGAATTAGTAAAAAAGCTTTAACCAAGTCTCATTCTAAACCTATTAATTATTTCACCCATCGTTGCACATTTACAAATTCCAAAAACCTAAGAAGATGTAAGCAGTTACTCTAATATTTACATAAGCAGATTGTGGAAGCATGAATCAGGGCAAGACCGTAACTTTATCCTGCTGTCACCCAGGAAAATAAAAATCTATTGAATAATCAGCTCCAGATGGAGGTCTGCGGGCTGCCTGTTGATCACTGTCATGCTGCTAATATTGGACATACACTGTATATTTCTCTCGTTCTGTACTTCTAAAGGAGGCCAATGGTTTGTTGGCTTTGATGAAAACATATGAAGGCTGGAAAAAGCATAGGTGCTCTAAGCAATAAACATAAAACAAAGCATTTCTTCGAAAACCTTAATAGAGTTGTATATTGGTTTACATCTAATTCTCTTATCTAACTTTGCAATGGTTTTGCAGGGTGATGACTAGGACTTGCTCCTTTAGGTTCAGACAATAATGATTTAGATACAGATAAACAAAAATTGGTTGGGCATCTGTTGGATGAATATAATATTACATTAGATCACCAACAGCTTTTAAAAAAAGACCAAAATGAAGATTCCAATGCAAGCGGTAACATTAAGCATATCAGTGTGAATACTGCACTTGCATTGAGGACTTCATCTAGGTCTTCAGGAACAAAAGAGGAGACACCAAAGATGCAACTGAGATGCACTGAAGAACCCGAAAGTGCCAGACTTACTAATACGTTTATTTTAATCTGGCATAAAATGCAATTGTCACATCATCAATTCATCATCTATTCATCAATTCATCATCTTTCCTGCATCCCACCTATCTTCCCTACCTGATCTATTACAATAAATGACATCATGCAAAGCACTCAACTCTGTCTTGCCCTTTGAAAAACACATCCAAACCCTTGCCACCTCCGACGCCACCAACTCAAAAATATTTCCAGTATCCGTCCTTTCCTCAACCCTCACTCAACTAAAATACTAGTACATTCAGTCATCATCTTATGCCTCAACTACGGCAATATCCTCCTCTGTAACCTTCCTGCTAACACTCTCCCACCTCTCCAGTTCATCCTTAAAGGGAATCTGTCACCCCAAAAATGCCATATCAAGTAAAGATATGGCTGAATAGAGCGTCCCATAACTAAGCTAACGGTGGGTATCATCTATCATGATACCCCCGTTTTCATAGCAAAATACCTTTGTAAAGTTGGTGATTGAACGTGTCAATCACTGCAGTCAGGTCAGGAGGGCGGCGGTTTTCATGTCCTCCCCGCCCCCGCTCCTCATCATCTCTTCGTATCGCCGTCTGTGAATACCACAGACGGCGTTCGTTTCCCGAAATTGCGCAATTCAAAATTATGCCGGCGCATGCGCAGTATGCTTTGCCCAGCAGTGGGCAAAGCATAAAATTACTACAGCGCATGCGCTAGTATTTCCTTGCCCCGGAAAATCCTGCTTGCCTTGGACGACTTCCGGGGCAAGGAAATACTAGCGCATGCGCTGTAGTAATTTTGTGCTTTGCCCACTGCTGGGCAAAGCATACTGCGCATGCGCCGGCATAATTTTGAATTGCGCAATTGCGGTAAACGAACGCCATCTGTGGTATTCACAGACGGCGATACGAAAGAGATGACGAGGAGCAGGGGCGGGGAGGACATGAAAACCGCCGCCCTCCTGACCTGACTGCAGTGATTGACACGTTCAATCACCAACTTTACAAAGGTATTTTGCTATGAAAACGGGGTATCCTGATATATGATACCCACCGTTAGCTTAGTTATGGGACGCTCTATTCAGCCATATCTTTACTTGATATGGCATTTTTGGGGTGACAGATTCCCTTTAACTCTGATGCCCTACTAATCCACTTTTCTGCTCACTACTCCTCCACTTGCCCCCTCTGCAAATCCTTTCATTGGCTCCCAATTCCCCAATGTATCCAGTTCAAGCTACTAACACTGACCTACAAAGCCATCCATAACCTGTCTCACTCATATATCTCTGAACTAAGCTCCAGATACCACTAAATCTCTGGTCCTCCCAAGTCCTCCTTCTCTCGTCTAGACTCATATGTTTCTCACCCAATTGACTGCAAGACTTCTGCTGAGTATCCATCATTCTGGAATTCTGTAGCCCAACACGTCCTATTGTCCACTACATCTGGAACTTTCAAGTGGAACTTGAAAACTCATCTCCTCTGAACAGCTTACAGCCTGCAATGACTGCTACCGCCTCACCAACACCTGAGCTGCTCCCTCACCAACACCTGAGCTGCTCCCTCACCAACACCTGAGCTGTCGCTTCACCAACACCTGAGCTGCTGCAACCCCCGAACCTACTGACTTGTTCCACATTATACTGTATAATGTAAGCCCGTAAGTGCAGGATCTTCTCTCCTCTGTGCCTGTCTGTCACTATTAGTTTTTTCACTGTAATTTCTATTTGTGATTTTTATGTAACCCCTCATCATGTACAGCACCGTTGAATCAATGAGGCTCTAAAAATAAATAATAATAATAAAAATGTTTGATTATCTATAAGAAATAATAGTTGTCAGGGAGGATTAAAAATCTCCTCTGCAGGCTACTCATCAGTGTCTTTCTGACTCTTCACTGGTCTTCGCTTCCTGTTCATTTACACATCACAGGAAATGCCACTCAGCAAATCACTGGCTGCTACAGTGAATCAGCCACTGTCAGTGATTGCCTGAGCTGAATTTTCTGCGTTGAGAAGGACCGGATAGTAGAAACCAGTTCTGGGGAACATGATGTGAGCATTACTTGTTTTTTCGTTGAATTCCACTCTGAGACTTAAAAAAGAATAACCCCTATAAATGTAAGTCAAGCAAGTGCATACAGCCTATACTCTCTTGCAGCAACTCGTTTACATTTTTCTTGCACTGATTTTCTTTTTACCCAATATAATTGAAGCTAATATCCCCCAAAATAATAGCTAATAAGGTTGGCTGCAGACGGCCATAGAGTCTCTCATCTGAGATAATCGGGCCGATTATGCAAATGACACTCTGGTCAAACTCTGAACACCTCACAATGTTACGATCTTGCGTGAGACTTAGTAGGCATCTGAAGTGCTCCATATAGTGGACCAAGGATGATAGCAGAAGTGAAGACCAGCTGCGGTGGAGGACTGGACTGAACACCGGATCAGGGTAGCAGAAATGGAATTGCTCACCTCTAATAGCTGACAGTCAAAATGGAATAAAAAAAACCTGCTTTGAATAAATGCCATATGTAATCTTGCCTCTGCTAGCCACAATGTTTAATTTATACAGAAATATCTGGTCGTCTTATCATACTGAGCTCTCTGATGAACTATGAATGTTTGCTGACATAATAATCATGGGTTATCATGAGTTTCCTGGAGAGATAATCTAGAATACTAATTATCTATTTTATCTTTGGGAATCTTGTCAGTTTTTATTAAACATTGTATTCTTTTCCATTTTACACTTTAGAAAGCGCTTAATGATAAGCGAAAGACGGATGAATACCTCAATTTAATATCAACCGCTCAGCACCTAAACAATGGAGCTTGTGAACTGCAGCAGAGACATCGAGGTGATTTTTAGTTGTTTGGGTAGTATGTCCTATTTATCTGGATAAAGGATGCTAATCCTGAAAATCAAATACTTCATTGTCAATGCGACTCTCTGCAAACTCTTTAAGAGAAGCAGCTTTGTGGAAATTTGGTACAGAAAACCAAATGTCCATCTCCTCCTGTTACTTTGCATGTTTGGCATTTGCTGAGGAATGATGCTCAGTTATAAGGGAGGGGATTAATAGTCTATTGCAAACAGAAGCAAGGAGTGGATTAAAGGGGTAGTCTCATTCAGATAGCCATTGTCTGCATACCTCATATGGATGTTATAGAGAGCGATCTATCGCTCAGGACACCACTACCTTGCCAGAACAGAGTGTAACCTACAAAGAATGCCTCTTGTTCTGGCAGACTCAGTCCATCCTTGCAATATATTTAATAGATTTTTTGCAGGTACTGTTAACAAGCTTTACCCAATTAAGCACACCAACAATCTTTTTTTTTTCAATTGCCTTTAGCTCGATCTCGAACCATGGCATCTTGTTGGATGAACGATATGTAGCAAGGTCAATCTTCTGGAAGCCTAGATAGGTCCACCAGGGTTTTCTCCACCATTATTTTGATTGTATCAAGCCACTGGGTTGTTGGTCTTACTCTTCACCCTGTGTTTCTATTCTTTCGACCATGCCGTCCTTCACCTTTTAATACTTTCTTCATATGATGTGTCCAAAGTAGACAAGTCATAGCTTGGTGATCCTTGCTCCGAGTGACATGTCTGGCTTAATTTGTTCAAAAATTGATTTGTTTGTTGTTCTTGCCATCCATGGTATTGGTAGCATTCTTCTCCAGCGCAACATTTTGTAGGCGCTATTCTTCTGTATTGTTTCTTTATCGTCCAGGTTTTGACTCTGTATGTCACCACAGAAAAGACCAAACTACGTATGAGCCATTTCTTCATCATTAGTGAAATGTTCCTCGATTTGAAGACCTTGTCCAGTGATATATTTAATTGTTGATTTGTCCTTTAGCTATTCTCCTATTGACGTCCGGTGTTGTCGCTGCATCTTGAGTTATCATCGATCTGAGTAAGTTGAAGCCCTTTACAAGTTTAATATCTTTGTCTTCTTTGAGTTGAATAGCAGTCCCATGTTCACACTTTCCATCTTGACACTCTGAACAACAATCTTAGCAAGGCTAGAATCTAGCCAAAACATAGCTTTTATCAAAATAGATAGATAGACAGACAGAAAGATAGATATATATATAGATAGATACTGTAGATAGATAATAGATAGATAGATAGATAGATAGATAGATAGATAGATAGATAGATAGATAGATAGATAGGTAGAAAATTAGATTTATTTTTTTGGGTCCCCTACAAATAATCATGTATTTAGCATACTTTATACCAACATTGTTTTGTTTCTGGGTGTCATTGAACACATAAGTCCTTGAACTCATTTTCGTTCATAGCAGTGCGGCTGAGAGTAAAACCCAGGGAGGATTACGTAATGGATATGGTATAATGGGTGTATTAAATTCTGTCTCGAGTCTTCAATTTTCTTATTATTAAAAGAAGACTTAATTCTTCTTCTAGCAAAGCATATTACTCATAAAGCTATTAAGAAGAGGAACACTGAACACTACTTAGGAAAAATTCACTCCACTCCACATTTATTTAAAGTTATTAAAGTTTTGCAAAAAAAATAATCTTGGCCTAAATTTCTCCATTCAGTTAAACAGCTGCCATCTGAATAAACATTAAAAAGAAAAAAATTAGATCAAACTCTATGCCGATGATATAATTCTAGCCGATACTAATCCTTGCAATACTTTAGCTCCTCATTACCATATGTACCTTACTTTGGGTTGAACTGGAAACTTTCGAATTCTCCTTCTATATAACGCACTTTCACATTGTAGCTAATGTATGTAGCCATCAGTCTGCATCACAGGTTATCACATTTTTTTGAAAGACTGTTTTCCTTCTTTGTGCATCATACAATATACTCATCCTAAAATAGTTATTCTGGACAAAATGTCAAGACTTCATTTTTCTATTTAAAATGGAAATTATTTTTCTATTAATCATCATTACAAATGTTTCCCTAATTACATTTTTCTCCATCCAGCATCAATAAAAGACAGCAAAAAACATTTTCGATTGCATGTTACTGTGAGTCCTTATTCTCTTTTCTATAAAACTCTAATTGAATCTTTGATAGATGCTAACAAAAATTTCGACTTGTTACTTTCTATGTCAGTGTATGTCTTCTGTATCACTGACTTCTTTTCTTTATAATGTAAACTTCAATAAAATGCTTTCAAACAAAAACAAAAGATTACACAAGGGAAGCTAAAGGTTTCACTGCAAGACTATCATACATGAGTATTTCTAGAAACGTCCGCTTCAGTATACTATTACAGTCTAAACTGGTCATTGATCGTCCGATGAAGGAGCAAAACACTCATTTGTTGAGTGAAATGATAGAATCATAAAATGTTAGAGTTGGAAAGGATCTTCATTGTCATCATGTCCAGCCCCCTGATCAATGCAGGATTCACCAAACCATCTCAGACAGATGTCTGTCCAGCCTCTGTTTGAAGACTTCCATTGAATGAGAACTCACCACCTCTCGTGGCAGCCTGTTCTGCTCATTAATCACACTCCTTATAAAAAAAAGTTTTTTCTAATATCTAATCTGTATCTTCTCCCTTTCAGTTTCACTCCATTGTTTCTCTTGTTTCCATGTGCAAATGAGAATAATGATGATCCCTTAACACAGTGACAGCCCTGGAGATATTTGTAGACATCTATTAAGTTTCCTCTGAAGGTACTGCCACACTAAACAATCCCGCTAGCGATCACGATAACGACGCATACTAATGAGATCGCTAGCGGGATTGTTTCTATATCGCTAAATGCTGCCGCATTTAGCGATATAGTTAACGACGCTATCGCCGTTAGCGATCTTCTTAACGACTTTAGCGGTACAAAAGTACCGCTAAATCGCTAAGAAAAGGTGCCACACAGCGATAAGATACTTACCCAGCGGGAGCGCCAGCGATGAAATAGGGTCCGGAACGATTCCAGCGACGAGCGAGATCACAGCAGGAAGCTCGTCGCTGGAAGCTGCCGCACTGAACAATATCGCTAACGGGATCGCTAAATAGTGACGTTTTTTAGCGATCCCGTTAGCGATATTGTTTAGTGTGGCATACCCTTTAGCCTTTTTGTAAGCTAAACATTCCCAGATCCTTTAACTGTTCCTCGTAGGACATCCTTTGCAGTCCGATCACCATCCTGGTAGCTCTTCTCTGAACTTGCTCTAGTTTTTCAATGTCTTTTTTTAAATATAGTGCCCAGAACTGGACACAGTATTCCACATGAGGCCTGTCCAAGGAGTAGTAGAAGGGGATCAGGGCCGGCGTCAGCACCCGGCATACCCAGGCAAGTGCCGGGGCCCTGAGCAGGCGGGGGGGCCCACTCGCCGTCGGGCACCCCGGTGCCCGTTAGCGGATGAGAGCGGTGTCAGTGCCGTCACTGGGCCCCCCCGCTTGCTCAGAGCCCCGGCAGCAGCTGGCACAATACTTACCTCTCCCCGTGTCTCCGCTGCCGCAGCTCAGGGCTCCAGGGGCGCCTGCAGGATGCTGGCGCTTCCTCTCACTGCAGCGCCGCTGAATGATGTCATCATTTAGCGGCCGGCTGTGGCAGAGAGTGCTCGGACGCCGGACAGGTGAGATGTGATGTGTTTGTGTCTGTGTGTGTGTGTGTCTCTGTGTGCATCAGTGTGTGTGTATGTAGTGCGGTGCTTTGTGTGTGTGTGTGTGTGTATGTGTGTGTGTATGTGAGAGAGTGCTGGTGTGCTGCGATGCTGTCTGTGTGTGGTGTTGTATGTGTGATGGTGGTGGGGGGAGGGCAGTGATGATGATGATGGGCAGGCAATGATGATGATGGGGAGGCAATTATGATGATGATGATGGGCAGGCAATGATGATGATGGGGAGGCAATGATGATTGATGATGATGGGCAGGCAATGATGATGATGGGGAGGCAATGATGATGATGATGATGATGGGCAGGCAATGATGATGATGGGGAGGCAATGATGATGATGGGGAGACAATGATGATGATGATGATGATGAGATGATGGACAGGCAATGATGATGATGGGGAGACAATGAAGATGATGGGGAGGAAATTATGATGATGATGATGGGCAGGCATTGATGATAATGGGGAGGCAATGATGATGATAATGGGCAGGCAATGATGATGATAATGGGGAGTCTTTCCACAGCGCCCTTTCCTGAGCCATAACAGTGCAGAACGCAGCACAGTGCAGAGGAGAGCTCCATATTTTGTATGGAGCATTATATGGGGACCAGCATTCTGTATGGAGCATTATATTGGGTCCAGTATTCTGTATGGAGCATTATATGGGGGATGGGGGTGACATCCTGCATGGGGTATTATATTCATGATGAGGGGGAGACTATGTGGTGCCCATAATATTGTATGGAGGACTGTACTGTCCAGTCTGTACAGTGCGCTGTGAGGATTTGGCGGTTTCTGAGCTATTGTAGAATTTACAATTGATATCAGTCATGTAATGGAAGAAGAGAAGTGTTTGGCATTGTACTATACCCATATTTCTCTGCCGTATCTGTGCATTATGAATCGTGGCCTGTGTTAAAGGGCCCACTGAGGCTCTTTCGTCCGGGGCCCATAAAAACCTGGAGCCGGCCCTGAAGGGGATAATTACTTCATGTGATCTAGACTCTATGCTTTTCTTAATACACTATAAATCAATCTGACTCTATCACACTCTTACTCTATCACTAGAATCTATGCATGTCTGTGGCTTGCACAGAAGATCACCATTATCGACAACACATCATAACAATGGCAGCCTGTATGCTCTGAAAAAGCTGTTATACATCACTCAGTACTCATCTGAAGCACATTCTGCTTGTCTAAACAATTAAACTATGCTATTGAACAACCACCAACTGACAAACGGGTTGCCGCTGACAGATGTTTAATGCTGTACTTCGACTGGAATAAATGCACCTTAAAAGTGAAGCTAATGCAATATAATAGTACCAGTAATAACAATATTAGTGAATAATAACTAATAAATGGAAGCTAGCACAGCATGGAAACTATTCAGCTGTAATCACCTTGAAAAGCAAATTTGGCCAGACATTTGCAATAAAGAAGTACATGGAGTAAATCAAATGTCCCGGGGTTTGTATAGAGCAGCTCTCCATTACTAATTACAGAGGAAACATGAAGAATGGGACTGTCGGGGAGTTGTGGTTGGAGCTGATTGGTGGGAGTGTCGGGTGTCAGACGTCTACCGATTTGATATTGATGGTTTATCCCATGTGTAGGTCAGCAAAATAACAGGAAAGGGAACCTGTCATGTAAAAAACGCGATTAACCTGCATGGGGTCAATCTGGAGGTTAGTAGCGTTAGTAGCCTGCACTGAGAGCCCCTCTGCCAGGAGGAAATTAACTTTATTCCAATGCTGAGCTGCTGTAACTGTAGGGGGCGCGGTTACGGCTATCACTCACTATGAACTGAGCGGTGACTGAAGTAGAGCAGGCGCCACCCTTGTGACTGAAAGCTCAAGACTGGAGAAGGAATAAAGTTAATTTCCTCCCAGCAGTGGGGCTCTCATTATGGGCAACTTCAGAAGGCTATTAAGCTGCAGATTAATTCCTTATCTGCAGATTAATAGCGTTTTTTCATGACAGGTTTTCTTTAATGATTCAGGTAGCTAAAGATTACCAGCACTTTAGTTCCCACTGAGGAAGAAAAATGTTTAAAACCATCATTATAAAGTTTAATAATGAACATAATTCATCATATCATCTATACATTAGAGCAACACGTAGAAACACAGGAAACCTAAAAATTATACTGCTGTTCCACTTTCTTCTAGAAGCACAGGTTCTCCTGTTTTCTCCTGAGTGCTTTGCTGCATTGTCAGAAATGACAATTTATGATACAGGTTTGAAGAAGAGAGAACCCGGCCACTACCAGGAGGCACAGAGCGTTTGTTTTCATTACCAGGAAGCCATTATAATGCTGGCAGCTCTATCGGCGATGATGATTAGATGATTGCAGCTTTGTAACCAGGAGTATTGTAGTGGAACACATTTATAAATTATCCGACAACTTTACCCCAAAGGCTTATAAAAGTTCTGTTATGGAAATGGAGTATGCAACGACGAGGAAGCAGCTTACAAAATATATCACATTGCGTTATCTATAAACAGCTGCAGTAATGTCTGTGTCTGGGAGCAACTTAGAGAGAAGCAAAAGATAAATAATCAATAGATAATAGCTAAGAAGATGGTAGATAGATAGATAGAGAATAGATAAATAGATAGATAGCTGATTGACAGATAGAGAGATAGATAATGGATAGAAAGATAGATAATAGATAGATGGATGGATAGATAGATAGATAGATAGATAGATACATAGATAATAGATCTATAGATACCGTATATACTCATGTATAAGCCAACCCGTGTATAAGCTGACCCCCCTAATTTTGCCACAAAAAACTGGGAAAACTTATTGACTCGCGTATAAGCCTAGGGTGAAAAATGATTATGCCCCATATGATGCTCCACAGATTATGCCCCCATATGCTGCACAGATTATGCCCAATATGCTCCACAGATTATGCCCCTATATGCTCCAGATTATGCCCCCATATGCTCCAGATTATGCCCAATATGCTTCAGAGATTATGCCCCCATATGCTCCAGATTATGCCCCCATATGCTCCATATTATGCCCCCATATACTCCAGATTATGCCTCCATATGTTCCACAGCTTATGCCCCCATATGCTCCATATTATGCCCCCATATGCTCCATATTATGCCCCCATATGCTCCAGATTATGCCTCCATATGTTCCACAGCTTATGCCCCATATGCTCCATATTATGCCCCCATATGTTCCACAGCTTATGCCCCCATATGCTCCAGATTATGCCCCATATGTTCCACAGCTTATGCCCCCATATGCTCCAGATTATGCCCCCATATGCTCCATATTATGCCTCCATATGCTCCATTTTATGCCCCCATATGTTCCACAGCTTATGCCCCCATATGCTCCATATTATGCCCCCATATGTTCCACAGCTTATGCCCCCATATGCTCCATATTATGCCCCCATATGTTTCAGATTATGCCCCATATGCTGCTGCAAAAAAAAAAAAATTACATACTCACCTCTCGTCGCTGGGGGCCAGGTGCCGGGGTCCTGAGCAGGCGGTGACACCGGCGCGCTATGGGGACAGGTGCCGGTGTCACCGTTCGCTCAGTACCCCGGCACTTGAGATATTTACCTGTCCTCTCTGCACCGCAGCGCTGCTCCCTCTTCCTGGTCCTCGGCAGTGAATGATCTGGCAGGGGGGCGCGGCGCTAACTAACGACGTCATCGCGCCCTCTGCCTGATCATTCACAGCCAGAGGAGTCAGACGAGGACGCAGCACAGCGGTGGAGAGAGGACAGGTAAATATCGCTGTACTCACCCCTCCGCCGAGCGTCCCTGCAGCCTCTCCTCTTCTCCCGGCGCTCTCCACAGCGCTTCCTTCCTACAGCGGTCACATGGTACCGCTCATTAAAGTCATGAATATGTGCATATTCATGACTTTAATGAGCGGTGCCATGTGACCGCTGCAGGAAGGAGCCGGAGATCGTGGGAGAAGCAGGGGGGCTGCAGAGACCGCGGCGGCGGAGAGGTGAGTATAATCTGACACACCCGCTCCCCCTCCCCCGCCAACCCCCGTATATGACCCGCGTATAAGCCGAGAGGGGGACTTTCAGCCCTAAAAAATGGGCTGAAAATCTCGGCTTATACACGAGTATATACAGTAGATAATAGATAGGTAGATGGATAGATAGATAGATAGATAGATAGATAGATAGATAGATAGATAGATAGATAGATAGATATCCCAGACATAACTATGGAAAAAATGTCATAACTATCAATCAATTTTTATCACATTAGGTCACAGTCATTACATGTTGGTTGACTGATCATTCAGCCAACAGCTATCTTTCTCAAATCCCCCATACACAGGAAAGAGACAAAGCCTAAATCACCTGGCCATGGCTTATATCCCCTTTAAATAAAGGTTTTGAGTGATTGAATTCCAGCCACCCAATTCTTATGTCCCCCAACATAATCTGTAAGTTGGGAGACCCCGCCATACAAATTAAATGGTCGGCCGGTTCTGCCAAAATTCAGTTCAGTCAACTTTTATCTAATTTGTATTGGGTGTTATCTTACTTTGCATTACTTATTACTATTATATATTATTATAATTATTTTAATCATTATTATATAATATTATATATAATATTATATAATTACTTATTATTAATATAACTTATGTGTTTGGATTTTATAGAGCAAAGTATCAAATTGTAAGCATCAAATATTCTCAGCACTGAGGTTTAGTATTGGGCCAAAACCTAGTCTTAGCATAAGTACTCCTGAGCGTTAAGCTGCACTTTTGTTTTACCATATTACAAAGTTGTCTCACCCCTTCTTATGGTTTAATCTGTCTATAAGGATAATGAGTAGGGATGTGCGGACCTGTACAAGTTCTGGTTCTGGTACCCGACACGAATTTTATTCCAAAGTTCGATTCTGGTACCCGAACTTGAACTTGAAGCCGAAAACCCATTTTAAACAACTTTTGAACCAGAAAATGTTCTCTCTCTCCTCCGGAACTCTGAACATTGCAACGGACTTCAGGGAAAGTCCATGTTCGGCAATTAGCACTGGACAGCTACTGTCCGGTAGGAACGCCAAACTTTAAAGTTCTGGTCTGCTCATCCCTAATATTCACAAAATGTAGATGGGTGATGTCATCCACTTATGTGTAGCGGGAATTATGAGCCATCATTATTACAAACGAGATCAGAGCCTTGGGTGCTTTAAGGAATGTGAAAAAGTTGAAATTCTATTTATTCGATCATCATTTGGGGTGACGCAATGATCATTACCGTGTGCTACTTTCTTTAACAGGCTGCTTCCATCATTGGCGCTGCACTTAACAAACTCATCCAAATCTAAGTCAGGAGCCCTGCTTTGCCCTAAACGCAATTTTCCAGTTGTATAAAGCTGTCATGGCTTTTCCAATGTATTCATCATATTGTATTCAAACCATTAAACATGTGTTTGGTGGATGAAGAAATCAGCAATGCCTATTATTGCTTTTTTCATAGGCTTTTAGTTCAGAAGTAACAGCATCTGTGATGCACCACGGGCAAGCTGAACAATAAACTTTCCTTGACAAGCATATTAGAGAGAAAAAATGACCCCTCCGACTCCCTGTATGAGAAGGATAAGGCTGGCTGGCAGGAGCGGGTCACAAAGGTTAATATTTATATTACTCAGGAAAATCATTATACAGCAAACTTCAATATTTGCCTTCTGCTTTGGTTGGTACGAAAATGAATTTTGCTATCAGTTGACTTTATCAGTAATTATCAGGAGACGCTATAGTCATTCATATAGTGATGAATTTTCTACGTTCCTGTCCAATGGCAGAAAAACGAACCCTTGTATTATGTGAAGAATGACCTATATATAGTTTACGAACAAATATACCCATATTCAGGGGTCATACACACAAGCCCGCATCATTTACAGCAAAAGTTCCCATTTAATGGTAAATAAATGTCTATACAGACAGATCACAGGGCTCAATCATATTACAGCAAAACATCGGATCGCACTCGGATCAATGTTATTCTATGGGGTTGTGCACATGTCCAATTTTTTCCTCGATCCGTTCTGAGGAATAAATAGCAGCATGCCCTAATTTGATCTGATATTGAGATCACACTCGGCCATGCAAGTCAATGAGTCCGTGCACAATCACCGGGCTGCACTCGGATGACTTCTGAGTGCAGTCCGGTTTCAATGGACTGACAGAATGGAGACATCTTTTCCTCCATCTCTTCATCCGAAAGAGTTGGCTCACACTATGATCACATTCTAAGGCCTCATTGATACGTCAATACGTCAGTATTTGCATCAGTGTTTGTATGCCAAAATCAGGAGTGTGAAGGTACTGCCACACTAAACAATCCCGCTAGCGATCACAATAACGACGCATACTAATGCGATCGCTAGCGGGATTGTTTCTATATCGCTAAATGCTGCCGCATTTAGCGATATAGTTAACGACGCTATCGCCGTTAGCGATCTTCTTAACGACTTTAGCGGTACAAAAGTACCGCTAAATCGCTAAGAAAAGGTGCCACACAGCGATTAGATACTTACCCAGCGGGAGCGCCGACGAGAAAATAGGGTCCGGAACGATTCCAGCGACGAGCGAGATCACAGCAGGAAGCTCGTCGCTGGAAGCTGCCGCACTGAACAACATCGCTAACAGGATCGCTAAATAGTGACGTTTTTTAGCGATCCCGTTAGCGATATTGTTTAGTGTGGCATACCCTTAACTTACAGAGAACAACTGTAATTGAAATATTGACACCTAGTCTGTGTTTTGGAGACACTCCTGGTTTTGGCATACAAATACTGATGAAATAATGCTGATGTGTGAATAAAGCCGAATGAAACTCTGATCAGCGTTTGATGAGATTGTAATTTGTATAATTGACCCGATTCTCTCAGGTGCTTTTAGCCCGATTTTTATAAATCTTGGACAACCACTTTCTGCATTTGAGGGATTTTCCAGCTTCAAAATTGTAGTTAATTTATCAGCTCCAGTCACATGCCGCACAGGAAACACGATCCTGTGTCTTACGCAAATCGGAAGAGAACTGCACCCAGGACTGGGGCTGATCGCTAAAGATGGGAACACCATTTTAGAAATCATGTATATTACATCAAGTTGTATAAATTACTTATTTAAACAGATTTCCCTATATGTTTTTGCTGGAAAACCCATTTAATAATGAAAGGGTTTTATCAGATGTTTCGGAGAGAAGGTTGATTTATTCCTTTAATTATAATAACCTTACTGTCGTTAGCCCAAATGGATAGCAACAAAAATAACTTTAATTATAGGTATATAATACATAGGTATATACAGTAGGTATATAATATATAGGTATAGGTAAAGGTATATTTGTATAAAGAATTATTTTTAAAATGTCTTTAATAGTGATCAGCGGGTCGATTAGGATTTATATTCGTCAGCATCACTGAATTTTTCGCAAAAATTCAGTTGAATGTTTCTTATTATGCTCTGGGGTCTCTCCAGACCATGAAGCATAATAAATATAAAATGTGAGAAACAAAAAAAAAAGATTAGAATAGGTTCATCAAAAAAAAAATTGGTGCAAGTATGATTATCAGACTCCTATCAGAGGTTGATCAGAGTGGGATCCGATTTTCTCAGATGTGCAGAGAAAAAAAAAAGTTTCTTTACGTTTTCCATTTCATCCGAGTGTGGTCCGATTAATTTCACGGACTCGAATGGCTGACTTCAATCTTATAATCGGAAACAAATCGTGCAAGCTGAGATTTTTTCCCTATGACTCAGTCCGAGTAAAAGATCGGACATGAGTACAGACCCATAGAATAACACAGATACGAGTGCAATCAGTCAAAATGACGGCTAGCACTCGTCCAATTTATGCAGTTGTGTGCACCTGCCCATACTCACCTTGCCGCTCACCTTTCCGACCTCCCCGCTGTTCGCTGCCAGCTGTCCAGTTCTTCCAATGTTTCCACCATTGTGCGCCTCCTCTTCATTATAGGCCAGTATTTCCAGCCCGGTCACTGCGTGTTGTAAGGATGTGGCACAAGTCAGGGTGTTACTATGTCGCAACCTTACATCGCTCAATGACCCCCAAACCCTGATTGTGGCCAGAAGTCCTGGGCTATAATGAAAAAGCCAAAAATATCAAGCACAACGGAAGAAAGAAAAGCAGCTAGATGACGAGCCAAGAGCCACAGGACGTCCAGAGAGGTGACCATTGAGGTGAGTATCTTTTTTTATTTTTTTGCTGGTCTTACATGGTTCACTAAATGGCTTTCTTGTTTTTTGGGGGAACCGCATATTGAATGGCAAGGTGTTTGAATTCGTGTTGAACCGGAAATTTGACTCAAACTTGATCGATCCGCTCATCTCTAGCCTGTAATCATTTACATCCCCTAATATGTCTGTATCACTTTATAAACCTAAATTAATTATACATTTTCTATCACTCTCTCTATATATATGTTTGTAATATTTTTCTCTGTTTTTCAGTGCTGAGATAATCATGCAGATACATTTTATCATCAGCTGCCACTTGCTGCAGTGACTACTCTTGACCTTGATAATGACCTTGACATGTAAGTTGCCCACTATCTTCCTGATTGGAAGTATTATGGGCATGTTAATTAGTACCCTGTATCTCCTGCTGCAGCATTAGTTGTATTTGCTATAGTATAAGTCTATGTCTGTGTCTTTTTCACATATTGAGGAGACTAAATGGGGTGATGGTGAAGTTTGCATTTTAGGATTACACTGAAGGAACTGCAAAACTATTTCACATTATATTTTAAGGCTACAGCATCACTATGGTATTTATATTATATTTTCTTTAAAATTTAGTTTTTCTTGCAATCCCATGTGAAAACAATAGTCACCCCTTAAAAAGGCAGGTTTGCAATGTGGCATGTATTTTTTTTTCATCATCTATGTGCCACCCAGAATATGGACTGCGCAGGTTGCTTCAACATCAATTCACAATGTGATTTTTTTTTCTGAGCAGAAAACTGTCTAATGATACAAATGAGTGTCTCCCGTACAGACAGCACAGACAAATCTCCTACTCACTCCCCATAATGCTTCATTAGGAGTGATGACCGGTGGTAAGGTCAGTCCTGGCCAGCTTAGGTGGTTGATAAATGATCACTGTCTTTCCGCAGCGTAAAACAGTCACCTGTAAAGAGCTGGTAAAGATGATAAGAAAAATAATTTGGAGATGTTCTATTTATCTAGATCATGTGTAAGGATGTCATATACCGTCATGGCCAAAAGTTTTGCACCTTTGAAATTCTTCTAGGAAATGAAGTATTTCTCCCAGAAAATTATTGCAATTACAACGTTTTGTTAAACACATGTTTATTTCCTTTGTGTGCACTGGAATAACACAAAAAAAGACAAAAAAGGCAAATTGGGCATCATTTCACACAAAACCCCAAAAATGGTCCAAATAAAATTGTTGGCACCCTCAACCTAATATTTGTTTGCACACCCTTTGGAATAAATAACTGCAATCAATCACTTCCTGTGATCATCAACAAGCTTCTTACACCTCTCAGCTGGAATTTTGGGCCACTCTTCTTTTGCAAACTGCTCCAGGTCTCTCATATTTGAAGGCGGCTTCTCCCAATAACAATTTTAAGATCTCTCCACAATTGCTCAATGGAATTTGCAATAATTTTCTGGGAAAAATACTTTTTTTCTGGAACAATTTCAAGGGTAACAACACTTTCAACCATGGCTGTATGCTTACCTTTTTATCTAAAGAAACAATATGGTATTGCTCTATGAACCAAGGATAATGGGTCCAATATTCAGTTTTTCTAAACATTTTAACCCCACAAATATGTGGTTATTTCCTGAAGAAGACGTGTATTATACTTTGAAACGCGTCGAGTAAAACCGTATGTTACTATTTCTTGGCAATTGATGTCTGCAATCCTCAGCAGCACGAAATAACTCCACTAATCCTCCATTATCTCAAATACAACACAGGAGCAGAAACCACAGACCTAAACCAGGGAAGCACAAAGCTATATCTGGCAGCTTCTAGCAGTAAGCTGGAAGCTTAAGTAGGGTGGATGCTCTACAATTGGCTGAAGCATGGCGTGATAACTCCAGCTGAATATCACACATTCTGCAGACTGGACTGCATTGCAGGTCTCAGCCACCAAAATCTATGTGGCTGGACAAGTCTGTACCGTCCAGAGCTTCTGGTTCCAGCATCTCTTCTATCACCAGCGTCCTCAGCACAATGAATACGGCGGCGCATGGTGCCAGAAGCAGACATCACAAGAGCAGGTCCTGGTGATGATGTGATACAAATACAGTAACACTTGACAAAGTATTACAAAGTCGTGTTATTCAAAGCTGCCCACCCAGTGCATCTATATGCGATAAGCTACCAAGTTCCCCCTGTCCAGGAAGAATTAGTGCTTTGGTAACAACAAAAAACGTACCTCTTATCAGCAGATAATTATTGATCTATTTAGATAAAATAAATGGCGCCTGAAGGTATATATTCAGTTTAAGATCATTGTCTTAAAGTACATAGACCAAATATCCAGTTGAACTTTTTTTCCGTTTCCAGGTTCCAGAACAGATATATGGAGCAATGAAAGGGAATGGGTTTGCTGCTATTAAGATTGTATGACTACAGTATTGCATTGCATTTATGTGTTACTTTACTTTCTACTTGTATCTAGTTAAAACGAAATGCTTCAGCACCGGGAATAAAATAATTTGATGTAACATATCTTGAATTTAACAGGCGAGATGATGTAGAATTTGTAAGAATATGTCTAATCTACTCTCAGGCAAACAGCGACAGTTCAACAATACCATTAAGCATTTCTTTAAAGCAACTAAAGATATCCAATTCATCATTTCAAGTCCTGAATAATGAAGATATTTTATGTGAAGCTATCAAATGAAAAATATGCCGGCATTGTGGCAATAGTTGGATGAAAAATATTACTGCCTAAGCAAAATGAAAAGATAAAAGTTTCCAAAATAAATGAAAAGCAGCGAAAGTAGAAAGCTTTAAGACAGCAGATTTAAAATTTGTAATTATAATAATTATTATTCCACTTTCAGGATACTGTGGTATTATTCTACCATACTGTAGTAGTATTCCACAGCACTGGAGGACAATCCTGGTCACTTCACATTTGATTCTTCTCAAACCTTTAGCATTTAATGGGCATCTATCTGTCTCCACACACTTTTTCTGACCCTGTTGACTATTTGCACCAAAACTTTTGATAGTTCTTTGATCACACCCCAATATCTTAGCAATTTGAAGAGTGCTGCATTTCTCAGTAAGACTTGTAACAATTTATGACTTTTTCAGAGTCAGTTAAATCTCATTTTTGTTCATTTTTGGCTGAGAAAAGAGAGCTGCCTAATAATTCTGCACATCTATCATGATCCTGTCAGCACCCGCGAACTGCCACGGCTGGGCAGGGTGACTCACCCACGCTGCGGGAGGGCCCGGGTCAGATGCTGCGGGGCAAGCTCAGGCAGATGTGACACGAGCAGCACGGTGAGAGGGGACGCTGAAGGTAGCAGAAAGCAAAAGGACCTATGATCATGTGACCACAGGGGGTGGGGCTTAGCATTCTGCAGCTGGAGATGAGTGCAGGATGCTACAGGGACCCTGGAGTGGTGGAGAGGGGAACTCAGGTCGGACAAACGGGGGTCATAAACGGAGAGGACAGCGTGGTACAGGAGGGGCGAGCAGAGAATAGTCAGAACATAGGCAAGGAGTCATACACGGAGATAGCAGCGCAGTACAGGAGGAGTGAGCAGAGAATAGTCAGAACGTAGGCAAGGAGTCATACACAGAGATAGCAACATAGTACAGGCAGCACCCATAATGGGAACAGAGCCAGATCAAAACCAAGCAAGCATAAAGAAGTACAGGCACAAAGCACAGGGTCACACACACTCAGCCAAGGATCAAAGTATAAGTGACAAGGAATGACCCCACTATGAGACTATAAGAAGCCTCCCAGAATCCCAGAGTTAGGCCATCCAGAATAACATCTGAACTACCTAATCCCACAAACTAAGCAGATCATGACAACACCTTGATAAAGGGTGTTGTATACTTAGGCCTCACCCTCCCTTATAACACAAATACACATCACATGATCTGCTTCTGTAACGTGGCACGGGGCGGTAACTGTGGGGGCGAGGTACTCATCTACATGCCCCGCAACGTTACATGAAGGTGGAGCAAACTGACTGGGTGTGTGGACTATCGGTGCGCTACACCACATGTTACTGATGACTTTGGTTGGCCAGGACTTCAATGAGGAAGACCACCAGTCCAAAATAAACCCTTTACTTAACAATTACTTTGTGGGAATAATATACTTTAGGTAGCGAGAACATATTTTCATGAATGTTTCCTTCACTATAAGGAGCATTTTCTTCACACAATTTCAATTCCTCTTTATTCGCTTGTTCTCTATCTTCACTGTTCCTCTCTACTTAACCACCACCCAGCTCAGTACTACAGTCCAGTTAGCAAGAGTCCCTTATTCAACCCACGGTTCCATGTCTCATTTCCCCTCTGGGAAACTATACTGCTAATATGGCCACTAGTTATCTTCTTTGTCTCTGACGCTCTGGAACTCTTGGCTGGGCCAGTTCCTTTGTCTTGCGTTCTCTGTCCCACCTTAGCCCATTGCTTTTCTGAGTTGTAAACTTTGAGCCATACTGCTAGGTGTTCTCTCCCTCTCTGATCAATCACTATCTTTCAGTCACTTTTCCTTTTCTTTACTCCGGTTTACACTAACCATGTCTCAATCTCTCCTCACCTCGGGACATCCAACTCATGTGGCACTGCTTTCTGTCTAGACCTTAGGTTTTTTTTGGGCCCTGTCTAATGTTCTAGCAGGAAACAGCCTCTGTCCCTCCAGTTTAGCCCCTCCCACTCTGGGCTAGCCCCAAATTTAACTCTAACTTTCCCTACCATTGGTCAACACACAATAATCACGCATGTCACAATTCACATTACACAAAACAACATTACACTTATTCTTCCAAGGAAAATGTGGGCAATATGTCCATCTCCTTAAACTTCATCCCATAAGCATTCAAGTTTGTAGACTTGGTCAAAATACTCACTCATTGCCTAATAATAATGCAGAGCATGCTGCTTTACTTTGTGTACTATTTTTTGGTTGCATCTTCAGCAGAGGCCTCCAACAGCAATGTGAACAGAGCCTAAAAGGACCATTGGGAAGAAACATGTGGCTCTTTCCTCCACTTCTCCTAGTGATAGGGAACTAGTAATTTACATGAATTCAGTTCTACGAATAACACATTTACATTATCCTGTAGTAATAAGAATGTAAGGTCTTCAGAATGAACAAATATATGCGTGGCCAATAAGGACCCTTAACCAAGAGGACATAGTGACTTTACTCTGGTTTGTTTCATTGTTGGTGCATACACCTTCATGTGTTCACGTAATGTCCACAGATTTCTTTCTACAAATTTTGTTAAGGACTCCGGTTTCTCTCAAAGCAAATTTGAAGAACCACTGCAACATTATTTTTTATTTCACATTTGGAATGGTGTCATTAATGTCTGTTCCCTGTCACTAGCAAAATACTTACCAGCCGCAATCTTCAGCTCTTCTCAGTGCCACTCCATTTCAATACTGCCATTTGTGATCGCAACTCCTGACTAACCAAATGTCAGAAGCAACAGTCACAATGTTGGAATAATGCATATTGATTTGTATGTATTGCAACAACTACTACTGTACTGTTTGATATGTTGTGCATATTGTGAGGTTGTTAACAAAGTTTTGTAAAAAAAAAAAAACACTCACAGACAGGATGCCTCCTCCTTCTCTTCCTGTGTTGTTGTAATGTTTTTCATGCTGCAGCCATAGCAGATATCAGGCTGATCACATTTCATGCTGTGTTGTAAGCTGTCTATACTGGATGTGAATAAATCTACATTCTCTGTTGCTGACTCCAGATGTTACGCTGGTTAATCCGCTGCTAACACACAAGCTCTCAATGTTAGTCCATGAAAGTGTCGTTCTGGCCTCGTTCTGGCACTCATAGACTTACATGGAGTGCTTGTGATTGTGACCATTAGATCTGACTTACTGTATGATCAGACAGGAGGTATGATCAAATGCTCTCAATGCAAGTCTATAAGAGCCTTGTTCAACTTACAAGTGACTTACAGTCCTCCCAGGAAATACTGGAGGTATTCAGCGAGTAACAACAAGCAAAGCAGTCCCTGGGCGGCTCGGAAAACAGCAGAAGACAGTGGCTGGTGAGTATTAAACTACACTCAGGGAGCATAAATTAATGATACCACTCCGGCAGTGAAATAAAAAAATGTCTGAGACACAAAAGCAAAACTCTTATCAGGTTGCAACTCACATCTCATCCACTAGGTGGACAAATACGGACACGTATAGCATTAACATGTCCCAGCAGTGTAGTATGTATTTTTTCTTTTCAAAGCTGACAATCTTGCACCATACATCTTGAGAGGTCAAAAGGCAATTTAGGACACATCTGTATGTGAGCTATCTCCTGCTCAACCAATGCATGCAACTAATCTGTATGCAAGTGTTTACCCCGATATTCATAAGCTACAACTTATACTTAAAAGTAATTAATGTGTGCCTGTATCAGTTATCAAAACCTGCACCTAATAATTGGTGAAGACTTAACGAAAACAAGTGCAAACCCATTAATATGTATGTTGTATGCACATTGAACCAACTCAAATTAGTGGTTTTTTTTTTGGTGTCTACAACTTGGCTCATTAGCAAATTTTAACCGGACATATCAAATGCAATGAATTATTCATCATGGAAGTCAGTGTTCTTTGCCTCTACAGTATTTAATCCTTATTCATAAAGTACCTGCCGATGTTACTTCTACTCTACTGTTTTATAACTTGTCCAAGCGCGCATCAGTCAAAAACGCAGAATTTCGTTACTGGAACCCATGGGATGCGAGATCTTGGGCACTGGGAAAAGCATGTTGACAGCTTTACATGTCAGATTCCCCAATGATTTACTAGGGAGCATCTGTATGAGCATTATAGCAGTCTCTACTTAGGGGATGTAAGAGAAAGCTGCAGATTGATGTCAGGCACAGACAGATGGAGATACTGCGATATGAGTCAGATGAGGAAAAAGCTGAAAAGTTTAGCATTTTTGGAACAAGAAATATTTATAAAAAGTCAGTTCTGCACACACTGGGTTCCATATATAGAGAAATGTATTATAAGTTAAGGAAAAATGAAGAACATAGCAATAGCAATAAGATAGAGGAACCCATGTACGATGGAAACCTGACAGCTCATACATGCTTTCGTGACTGCCTGATCAAAGGCCGCGTGTTTCAGACACTGGATGTATGAATCTTATTTGATTCATCGATCAAAATTGCATTTTAAAGTCATTGGGGTTGAAGCCTGAAGACCGGTATAGAGCACGCTCGTGCTACACCAGTCTAGCTAGAGTAGAAAGTGCAGAATTAATTATCCACTTTTCTGGTGTAAAAGCTTTCAATAATCGGCCACATTGAGTCCATAACTACAATGGCAGTACATGGATGGCATCTGTAAAGCAAGCTCTCCATTTTTCACTAAAGAGTAGGAGAAACTTTAAGAACTTCATTTTTTTTTAAGATAACATGATATTTCCTCTGAAATTGGATTAAAGGTGTTATGCAAGAATCTAATAAAATGGCCCTTTTTATGTAATTCCAACTGCAACCTATCCTAACCATGTGTCAGGATGGTTGCAGTCTAAAGAAATACAGATCCTGGGACATGTGTCTTAACTGACAGAAGACCAGTATTGTAACCACATGTACCTCCATGAGCCGAAGAGAAGGGCTGTGACATCAGGTGAAATAAATCTTCTCAGCGGACTAAACACAAAAGATTTTTCTTTCATCCTTAGTTCTCCAAGTGCAGCTAGCTGACAAGAAGATTCATTTCTTCTCCTGTCACAGCACTTTCCAGTATCTCAATAGAATGTGTGCGTATGATACAGCTCCTCTGTTAGTTGAGACATAGGTCTTGTGATCAGTGTTTCTTCAGACTGCAATCCATTTTGACTAAGATGGGCAGCAGTTTAAATTATGTGACGTGGCCATTTTATGACATTCTTGAAGAACCCCTTTAATCTACTATATTATTAATTGGCATAGAAACAGTTTGTCCTTTTAGACATCCCACAGGTTAGACAGTTCTTTAAAATAACATAGATGATTTATATACAGTGGCATGTAAAAGTTTGGGCACCACTGGTCAAAATTACTGTTATTGTGAACAGTTAAGCAAGCAGAAGATGAAATGATCTCTAAAAGTTATAAAGTTAAATATTTCTTTTGTATTTTAGGCAAAAAATATTTTCATCTTTTACATTTTAAACAATTACAAAAAGGAAAATGGGCCAATGCAAATGTTTGGGCACTCTGTATGGTTAGTACCTAGTAGCACCCGCTTTTGCGAGTATCTCAGCTTATAAATACTTTTTGTAGCCAGACAAGAGTCTTTCAATTCTTATTTGAGTGATTTCCATCCATTCTTTCTTGGAAAATTCAGATCAGGGGACTGTGAGGGCCATTGTAAAACCTTCAGCTAGTGCCTTTTGACGTAGTCCATTGTGGATTTTGATTTATGTTTAGGATTATTACTGATTTGTAGATAAATCATGAATTAAAATTTAATTGAATCCATTCTTCCTTCTATTCGTGAAATGTTCCCTGTGCCATTGGTTGCAACATAACCCCAAAGCATGACTAATCCACCCCCCATTCTTAATGGTTGGCAAGATTTCTTCTTCTGAAATTCTTTGTTCTTTCTTCTCCACAAACATCTTTGACCATTGCGACTAAAGAATTCTATTTCAACCTCATCAGTCCTCAGGACTTGCTTCCAAAATGCATCAGGTTTGTTTAGATGTTTTTCTGCATGCTTCTGATGCTGACTTTTATGTTGATTATGCAGAAGAAGTTTTCTTCTGATGACTTTCATAAAGGCCATATTTGTGCAGGTGTCTCTGTACAGTAGAGCAACATACCACAACTCCAGAGTCTGCTAAATCGTTTGAAGTAATCTGTTACAGGTAAACCAGCACCAAATCTTCATCTTTTTGAAGGTCATTTGCAGTCAAGTGGGCGTTCTGATTTGCCTTTCTACCAATCCTATGAGCAGCTCTCACTGAAGTTTTGCTTGGTCTTCCTGACCTTATCTTGACCTCCACTGTTCCTGTCCACTGCCATTTCTTAATTACATTTGAAATTGAGGAAAGGGCAACTTGAAAACACTTTGCTATGCTCTTATTGCTTTCTGCTGCTTTGTAGGCCTCCACCATTTTCATTTTCAGAGTACTAAGCTGCTGCTTAAAAGAACCCATGGCAGCTTCTTTCTGGCACAAGGTTAGAGGAGGCTGAGTTTTTATAAAGCTGGGAAGTTTGCATTACCTGGCCTTTCCATTGATAGCTAACAAGCCTTAACCCTAACAGGCTAGTGTAGGTCTGAAACCTTGGTCAAAGGTATCTGAGAACACAAATCTAAAATGGTTCAAAAACTTTTGAATCAGCCCACTTTCCTTTTCGCAATTTTTAAATTTAAGCCCAGCAAGTTTGGTATACAGGGGTATTCACACTGGGATGCTCTGAGAGAGGACTGGCCAGCCCACCTAATCGAATAGTAGGGGCGTGACTAATAGGCTGAGAACCAGACACTATGCATTACCTTTATGTGAACAGTGCCCTACACAGGCCTTTATTGTGTAAACGGCTACTAAGCAGCCACCCCCTCCATGAATAGGTAGGTGGTGAGTGCCTGTCTATTTAGTGTTTTGCACCTGTGTTGCCAACATCTTGCTATATGTGCTGGCTGCATCCTGTAGTGCATTTGTTAAAAGACCTGGGCAGGTAAGCGGTGCTGCCTTTTTTCTGCTGCTTTTTTTATTTTTGGAGGATTTTAGTCTCTTTTGTGGCTTTGCTATTGATTTTTAAAATGTCAAAGGATAATATACAGTGTATATGTATATATGAATATATACAGTATATATAGATATTCCCTAAAATACAAAGGAAATGTATAATCTATAACTTTAGGCCTTTAATGGATCATTTAATCTTCAACTTGCTGAACTGTTCACAATAGCAGTAATTTTAACCAGGGGTGCCCCAACATTTACATGCCACTATAATGCAGTTAAATCTGTATATAGCAAATTAGACTTGTACAGTAATTTAGACAATTGTCATGCACATACACTCCAGAAATAACAAATAATACAACTAATTAACTCACAGTTTTTAAAGTTTAGCACATATGAAAAATGAGAATAGATAACAAAATCCATAAATGACAGACAATCATTTGCAATACTTAATGAGAAAGCAGAAATCAATATTGTGGAGAGAATTTTAACAGACAGAGACGGACTGTGATAACCAAGATAAGAGAATTGTGATGACAAGCAATGGAAACATAGACACAAGTAATAAATAAAATGTAGTGAAATTGAAGAAATAGTGAGCACCCATGCTAAATTATCTAAGGAGGATCAGATAAGAGAAGGAAGTTTGTGATGAGCTTTGTCTCCGTCTGATTTCATCCTGGGCAGTCAGCCAGCAGAAACTGGGAGTTATTAGAAATATCGTTGGAGATTTGTTTGCTTAAAATCCAGCAAAAAGCATCTTCATCCAGCACAAGAAAGCTATAAACTTATTAAAGCCCATGTCCCGTCGACATAGAGCTGCTGCCTGAACAAGGGGAAAACATACGAGGGTACCACCGCCTCCACTTTTATGGCATCTGCTAATAATATCAGGCTTTTATCATGAAGGCAAAAAAAACAAACAGATCAATATAGATTAGAGAATGTATTAATGCACTAAAAGAAGGTAATGACTGTCTCAGAGGGATCATATAGTAGGTAGTTCCTTGGCTCCATACTTGTAGGTGTTACAGACAGTCAGCAATGTGCTAATTAGCCTCAGCAAAATCTTTTAGAGGACAGTCCGCGAAAGTAGAACTTACTTTTTTGCCAACTTTAAAAACTTATGATATTTGTTGTGAGGTCCTTACTGTGACATGGGCACATTTCAGGGCAATTTCAGAGCTCCCTTATATTTTCTAGCCTAGAAATCAATATGGCTATCCTACTGGTAGGAACATACTGAAATATGAATAAGGACGGGTGCAGACGACCGTGTAATCTTTCTTCTCAGAGAATAAGGTTGATTATGCAAATCAAAGTCTGATCCAATTCTCTCGGATAAGGAGAAGATGGAGAAAAAAATTCTCCATCTTCTTCATTCTATCAATCAGATTGCTCTCAGATGTCATCCGAATGTAGTCCGATGTTTTCCAAGGACGGCCAGGCACGATCCGAATATCGGACCAAAGTTGAGCATGCGGGATTTTTTCCTAGAACCAGTTTGAGTAAAAATCTTGACATGTGCATGGCCCCATAGAATTACATTGCTCCAAGTGTGATCCAATGTTTACTTGGATCGCTCTCGTACCAAAAATACGGTCAACTGCACAATCCCTAAAGGTCATTGTTGACCACACCAGAATATTAATCACGTTTTAATAGGTAGTGACCTGCTTTTTACAAGGTGAAAACAAAGAAAACATGAAAGATGCATCCATCCGAGAATACATCTCCCTTGCTTGAGCTTTGAAGGTGTTGTTATGGACTGATCTTACAGAAAGTAGAAAGGTCTAACTGCAAACTTCTGATGCATACTAATAGATTACATTCTATTGCCACATTTCCTACACATCCTTTGTGTTAAATTGTAATTTGTTAGATATAAGAATAAGAACTCAGTACAAGTTTTGCTACAAATCATTTATCACCTCCTGGGAGACTTATTCCATTGGACATTTTCCAAAACTCTTGTCAGCCTTCCCTTTTTAAATTTCGAACTATTCAGACTTGTGCTTGTATTGAAGTCTTATCATTTATCAGGTAAGTCTGTGCTCATCTTGATTATCTATCACCTTGAAATGTGCTCTATAGGTTGTGTACAGAATGGATAAAACCAGCAAATTTTGCAAATCTAATTGGACTTTTTCCAAAAGTTTACAATAGTGAACATTGCAGTGAAGTTGTTTGACATGTCAGCTACAGACCACGCCAATGTATGTAGATATATTAGTGGTAGTATTAAAAAGGAATGTTTGATGATAGATAGATAGATAGATAGATAGATAGATAGATACATAGATAGATAGATAGATAGATAGATAGATAGATAGATAGATAGATAGATAGATAAGCAGCACTTTTCATGCAGAAATGGGCGCAAAGCCTCAAGGTTATCACCAAAACCTCTTGTATACAAATTCAAAAAATGGGGGCAGCACACCAAAATTAGATGGTGAGAAAACAAATTTTGATCAGCTCATGCGACGTTTCCACATGAGAAAGGCTCAGCATGTTAGAGCTGAAAAGTTGAATGGGCTAATTAATATTTGCTTTCTCAAAATCTGACTTTGGAGCACTGCCCTATTTTTTTGGATTCAGATAGATAACGTAGATAGATGATGTATAAATTTGTGGATTTTTCACAAATTACTAATTTAATTTGTTACATCTACAGTATGTATATTTAATTCAACTTCAATGTGAGGATTTCTGATTGCTGTGAACTGTATGTAATATTTTTAGCTTTCCGCATTTATTGTTTTTTGATTACGATGTATTATTTGACCCCCGTTGTGGTAATTTTCCGGCTTCTCTACTAAATAAGCATAAACAAAATAAAATGTGCAAACCATAAAGCACTGAAACAATGTGGACCTTTTTTAAGAAATCCTTTATTTCCTTTAATTTATGCAATTTATATGTCACTGTATTTGCCGGTCTGTAAATTGTCACGGCACCGTAATGAAGGAGGCAATTTGATAGCACTATAGGGATTTATTTTCTTCAAGAGACCGCTCAGGAAACAAAATATTTTGTTTAGCTATTTCTTGTACACATTATTAGACTTTTTAATTGCAAAACCTTGCTGTTAAAGCGGCTCATTCAGCTTAATATGCTGACCTGTGTAAAGGCAGCGTATCATAGCAGCAGGTCCAAACTTCAAATAACCATAACGGAACATATAGGAAAGATGTGTATCTTCGTACCGTGTTAGCCAGTAGATAG
Organism: Oophaga sylvatica; assembly: GCA_033576555.1. NCBI lineage: Eukaryota > Metazoa > Chordata > Amphibia > Anura > Dendrobatidae > Oophaga > Oophaga sylvatica. The sequence continues at coordinate 534,602,323 of JARQOD010000003.1, read as the reverse complement.
AAAAATATTTAGAGTTGAGAGTCCTCAGTGGTTGATACCTTTTAATGGCTAACTGAAAAGATGGTAACAAATTGCAAGCTTTCGTGACTACTCAGGTCTGTTCATCAGGCACAGACTAAAACAAAATCTAAAGAATCACATATTTATACACAACACAGCACAGAAATAATGCAATAGGTAAGACAAGTGACGTGAAGCAGAACTGTCATTATGGGAGATAGAGATGAACATAAATATTGGAACAGTTCATAGATAAGGAGTGTGAAAGTTTTATTGCCCTCTGATTGGGGTCTGGTATTGTGTTGTTTTTGTAATTCAGCCACATTGGAGGGTTTACGAGCATGAACCACCTTTTTAAGTCCATACCACAGCATGTCAATTGGATTAAGGTCACGACTTTGACTAGGCCACTCCAAAGTCTTAATTTTGTATTTCTTAAGCCATTCAGAGGTGGACTTGTGGGTGTGTTTTGGATCATTGTCCTGCAGCATGACCCAAGTGGGATTGTGCTTGCGGTCGTGAATAGATGGCCAGTCAGTCTCCTTCAGGATTTTTTTGGTAGACAGCAGAATTCTTGGTTCCATTTACCACAGCGAGTCTCCCAGGTCCTGAAGCAGCAAAAGAGCCCCAGGCCATCAAACTACCACCACATTTTACTGTTGTTATGATGTTCCTTTTCTGAAATGCTGTGTCTTCACCCTATGTAATGGGACATACACCTTCCAAAAAGTTTAACTTTTGTCTTGTCAGACCACAGAGTGTATTCCCAAAAGTCTTGGGGCATTAAGATGTTTTATTTGGGCAAAACTCAGATAAGCCTTTATGATCTTATTGCTCAGAAGTGATGTTTTTCTTGTAACTCTGCCATGCAGGCCAGTTTTGCTCAGTCTCTTTCTTATGGTGGAGTCATGAATACTGACCTTAACTGAGGCAAATGAGGCCTGCAGTTGTTCGGTTGTTTGGATGTTGTTGTGAAGTCTTTTGTGACCTCTTGGATGAGTTGTCGCTGTGCTGTTGGAGTAATTTTGGTCGGCCGGCCACTCCTGAGGAGGTTCACCACTGTTCCATGTTTTCTCAATTTGTGCATAATGGCTCTCACTGTGTTTCACTGGAGTTCCAAGGCTTGAGAAATGGCTTTAGAACCTTTTCCAGACTGATAGATCTTGATTACTTTGTTTCTCATTTGTTCTAGAATTTCTTTGGATCCTGCATCATGTCTAGTTTTTCAGGAATCTTTTGGTCTACTTTAGTTTTGTCAGGCAGGCCCTATTTACCGTATATACTCATGTATAAGCCGACCCGTGTATAAGCCGACCCCCCTAATTTTGCCACAAAAAACTTGGAAAACTTATTGACTCGCGTATAAGCCGGGTGTATAAGTTGCCGTCCTGCTCTGTGCTCCCCCATCCAGCTCTGTGCGCTCCCATTCTCCTCTGTGCTCCCCTCCTCCTGCTCCATTATCCTGTCCTGCTCCGTGCTCCCCCATCCAGCTATGCACTCCCCCATTCTCCTCTGTGCCCACCCCTGTTCTGCTCTGTGCTCTCTGTCCTCCCCCCGTTCTGCTCTGTGCTCTCCGTCCTCCCCCCCGTCCTGCTCCATGCTCCTTGTCCTCCTCCATGCTCCCCCCATCCTCCTCCATCATACTCACCCTCCCCGTGCCATCGCTGAACGTCCCGGCCAGCAATCCTGCATTCTCCCCGGCTTCCTGCAGCTCTCCTCGGCTTCCTGCAGCTCTCCAGCGCTGAGCGGTGACGTAATACCGCTCATTAAGGCCATGAATATGGAGGCCACGCCCATGGGAGTGGCGTCGCGTCCATATTACATGACCTTAATGAGCGGGTATTACATCACCGCTCAGCGCTGGAGAGCTGCAGGAAGCCGGGGAGAGCTGCAGGAAGCCGGGGAGAACGCAGGATTGCAGGGACGTTCAGCGATGGCACAGGGAGGGTGAGTATGATGTCCCAGCTACCGGCTCTTGCCGTCGCATCCCCTCCCCCTCTGGTTTCTGCCCTATGACTCGTGTGTAAGGGGGCATTTTCAGCACAAAAAAAGGTGCTGAAAATCTCGGCTTATACACGAGTATATACGGTAAGTGATTTCTTGATTAAGAACAGGTGTGGCAATAATCAGGCCTAGGTGTGGCTAGGGAATTTGAATTCAGCTTCCCAAAGATGTGATAAACCACATTTAATTTATGTTTTAAGGAGAATCACTTTTTCACACAGGGCCCTGTATGTTTGCATTTCTTTTTTCTTTAAAAATAAAGACCTTGACTTAAAAACTGCATTTTGTAATTACTTGTGCTATCTTTGTCTAATATTTAATTTTGTTTGGTGATCTGAAACATTTAAGTTTGACAAACATGCAAAAGAATAGGAAATCAGCAAGGTGCAAATACTTTTTCACACAATTGTAGTTTTGAAGCTAAACTTATGACCTTAAGTCATGCTATAACTGATCAAGTGGTTTTGGCCACTCTTTGGCAGGCATACACATTAAACAGTTGGCTGTATTCTTGTATGACAATTATGCACATACTGTACATGCTTGGTTTGACAAAGCATGCATGTATGGAGGGAGGGAGATCCTGGCAGCAGATTGTCTGATGGATGAAAAAAAGGATCAGAATCTTAAATTCCATCTATCCAATCCTTCTTCTCCCAGACAAAGGCATGAGAGTCCCCCATGCATATTCAAAGGACAAATGGCTCCACCAAAATAGGCAGGTTTGTCTAATTTTACTCCAATGTGTATTAAGTGTTAGTCCCCAATACTGCTAACAAAAACTGAATGTAAGGGAAAAGGATTGGGATTCACCCAACTAATATTGCAAATCAGAATGCAATTAAACTGGACAACTCAAGAACGTGATAACAAAGTCACATATTGATGATGTCCTAGGAAATCCTACAACAGTGTTCCCCAACTCCAGTCCTCAAGAGAAACCAACAGATCATGTCTTCAGGATTTCTTTGCAATTTCACAGGTTATAGTTCCCAGGTGGATCTTGGGGACTGGAGTTGAGGAACACAACCCTACGCTGTCTATCCTTTCTACCAATGATATCATACTGTAGACTGGATCAACTTTCACATGTGTATTCCCCATCACACCCTATCACTTCTTGTATTATTTTGTGACATAGAAAAATAATTCAATAAAAGATGGGACAAGAAACAAAATCAAACATCTCCATGCCTATAAAATGGTTACTCTGTTAAAAAGCACAGCTAATCTAAACATTTTCCCATAAGTATCCCACAAATTAGTCATACTACGGCTTAGATATATACTACAAGGCACATAACTGGATTATGAGGGTCTTACAATTTAATTGATACAAAAACTCTCATGTTCGTTCAGGTCCCTCTTTTGCCTGCTAAACACAACCATACATTATATCCACGGTCAGTAATTCATGGATTAAGGAGAGTATACATAAACCTGCTAAACAGGGTTCAATGTTGAGTACTGTGGTTATGGGGATTATGGTGGCAGAAAAGAAAAATGTTCTAAGCGCTAAAATATGGAAATCAAATGGAACTGGATGTAACACATAAGAATTACTGTTTTAGCAAGAAGCAAAAAATTGATAGCTTCCAGAACAAGATGCCATATGGAGATTTTACTGAGCGTGAACATGGGATTTTATTTTTAAATAAATAAATGCAACACATATCTATTAATATCCATATTTAAGCCGGTAACAACATTTAAGATTTTACTCTCATGTATTCTAATTTCATGAAATATTATATGACTCAAAACCAAAAATGGAGAGGGATGTGCAAGAGAATGAAACAAAAATGTATATGACAGAGTGATCCAAATGTCAAATGACAAACCAGAGGCCAATAAGCAGCAATATATTGTGTGTGGGAACCAAAGGGATAGTTTTAGAGTATTAGGTAGGGAGCTCAGACTTCGTTTTCGGCTTTGTACATCTTTAGCTACAGATAAACCACTTCCATTGATGGGTTCAAAAAAATTAAAGGCAATCCGTCGAAGGGTTAAGCTTCCTTATCTGAAGGGAGCATAACATAAAAAAGAGACACTGATTTCAGCACTGGGTCCCTTACTGGGTGTCTTATTGTAGTCTTGATAAAAATCAGTTTTATCTGCTGCAGCTCTCCTACGCCATTCACTGATGAGCTCTGTGTAATCATTGCTCCTGAGATTAGCAGATTTCGGTGTACACTGTGCATAGGCAGAAATTTACCAATTTATGGTTGGGGACAGAGAGAGATCATGAACATCGATGACTACATTTCAAAATCCATGGCAGAGACGACTACCAGAATTGCAGCAGATAGAATAGTGAGTTTATCAAAACTACATCAAGTAGCCCAGTAAGTGACACATTGTGCCTAATTTATAAACACTATTCTCTGATAGTGACAGTATCTCTTTAAAATATAAAATTCAGGAAGTCATTCCACCACCACAGAAGAGGGCTGATATAACACAAGTAGGGATGAGCAGACCCTTGGAACTTTGGATTCTTGTACCAGACCCGAACTTTAGTCAAAAGTTCGGTTCGGGTACCAGGACTGTACCCAAACTTGAACCAGAACCTGAACCCCATTGAAAACAATGGAGACCCGAACTTTGAATCTGGAAAAAAAATGTTCTCTCTCTCTCTTTCTCTCTCTTTCTGCAACAGACTTCCCCCGGAACTCCGAACATTGCAACAGACTCCCAGGAGAAGTCCCATGTTCAGCATCTAGCACCGGGGATTAACTGTCTGGTACGAACCTTAGCTTTTTAATTTGTGTTCACTCATGTCCATATACAAGCTGTGATGACCAATAACATTATGAGACGTACCACAAATACCAGTAGAGAAATGATCCATTCAGTTCCATGATAAATAATGGCAAACTGTAAATACTGTATGTAAATAACGCCATGTAGTGCCACAAAAACCATAACGTACTGCAAGTACGTTGACAATGTTAGGTGCAATTGATGTTCTGGTTTTATTACCAGTGATAGATGGTCTTTGCCTCCTACTTTAAGAAGTAAAAATGTTTTTCCAGAAAGCAATTGGCGCAAACTTGCTTCTTTCATAATGAAAAACGTCACTTGTACTTTCCACTATGAGGCAGCTGTGAAAACTTGATTATGATTATACTTTATACAAACATGGAATTACCTACTCAGGTTCCTCAACTCTTTGTTGGAGAAATTTTGGGAAAGAGGGGACATTGCCTCATGTTCTCTGGTTGTACCCAAAATTTCAAACCTTTTGGAAAAGGCTTCTCTCACTTCATCATATAAAGCGCTCTTATTTCGAGATATCCAAACATCCTGCCAAACTTAATTCTATATTGGTCAAATACTCTTGATCGTTAAGTTAGTCATTACAAGTTCCTGAAAGTCTTCCTAACATTATTAAAGATAAAGAAATCTTTTCTCTAAATGTCACATACTCATCTGAATCAATTCATTCTTGGTATTGCATTGGGCCACTGACTCCAAATCGTGATCTAAAACAATGTGAGTAAACTTATCTGACGTTCATAACCATAGGCACAGAAAGGCTACTATACTCTGTAGGAACATTTCTGCATTCTTCTGTATTTTGTAGGATTTTGTTGGAATATTCTTGTATATATGCCTTATGCATGTATATATGTATACATGCACTTGACTCCCCCCTCATCTCTTCTTCCCACAGCCGCATACAAGACTTCTCCCGGGCTTCCCCCATACTCTGGAACTCCCTGCCGCAAAACATCAGACTTTCACCAACAACGGAAACCTTCAAGAAGAACCTGAAGACCCACCTGTTCCGACAAGCCTACAGCCTACAATGATCCTCAGTCTACTGAACCGCCGCACGACCAGCTCTACCCTTTCCTAGTGTATTCTCACCCATCCCTGTAGACTGTGAGCCCTCGCAGGCAGGGTCCTCTCTCCTTCTGTATTTGTGTGTCCCTTGTCTAGCACGTTTATTGTACCTGTCTATATTTTCCCTTTTCATATGTAAAGCGCCATGGAATAAATGGCGCTATATAAATGTGTAATAATAATAATAATATATAATTTTGGATCAGTCATTAAGTAAAATTCATGGCATTTTGCCTTCTTAAGCTACAGTACACTATTGTAGGCAATATCTGTACACATTTCTTTTTAGTATTCTCTGTAGTCTGTATACCCTGTTGATGTTCTTCAGATTTTTTTAATATTTGATTCATTCTTCCAACAAGTTGATTACCGTATATACTCGTGTATAAGCCGATATTTTCAGCACTTTTTTTCGTGCTGAAAATGCCCCCTCGGCTTATACACGAGTCATAGGGCAGAAACCAGCGGGGGGAGGGGGTGCCGCGGCAGGAGCCGGTGGCTGGGATCATACTCACCCCTCCCCGTGCCATCGCTGAGGGTCCCTCCAATCCTGCGTTCTCCCCAGCTTCCTGCAGCTCTCCAGCGCTGAGCGGTGATGTAATATCCGCTCATTAAGGTCATGTAATATGGACGCAACGCCACTCCCATGGGCGTGGCCTCCATATTCATGGCCTTAATGAGCGGTATTACATCACCGCTCAGCGCAGGAGAGCTGCAGGAAGCTGGGGAGAACGCAGGATTGCAGGGACGCTCAGCGATGGCACGGGGAGGGGTGAGTATGATGGAGGAGGGGACAAGGAGCATGGAGCTGGACGGGGGAAGCATGGAGGAGGACCGGGGGGAGAACGGAGGACGGGGGAAGCATGGAGCAGGACGGGGGGGAGAACGGTGGACGGGGGAAGCATGGAGGAGGACCGGGGGGAGAACGGAGGATGGGGGAAGCATGGAGGAGGACGGGGAAGCATGGAGCAGGACGGGGGAGGACGGGGGAAGCATGGAGGAGGACAATGAGCACGGAGCAGGACGGGGGGAGGATGGAGGGCACAGAGGAGCACGGAGCAGGACGGGGGGCACAGGAGGATGGAGAAGGAATGGGGTAGCACAGCGGAGGACGGAGCAGGGGGGGGAGTACAGAGGAGAATAGGAGAGCACAGAGCTGGATGGGGAGCAAGGAGCAGGACGGGGGCAGCACAGAGCAGGAGGGCAGTTTATACACCCAGCTTATACACGAGTCAATAAGTTTTCCCAGTTTTTTGTGGCAAAATTAGGGGGGTCGGCTTATACACGGGTCGGCTTATACACGAGTATATACGGTATATTGTTTGTAAATGTTCACCCCTAGAAAGGGAGCTTCCGGCTTCTCGACTATATTTGCTGATTGTTTAGTCCGTATTTTTGTCTCTTTCTTGCAAAAAAAAAGCAAAAATTATTGCAGTTAAAGCAGTAGAGAATGATGCCAAATGTGTTATTTTTTGAAGGTTATTTGTATATGTCAGAGCTATGTCGGTACTCGGTAGTGCAATTCTAGACAAGGTCAGATTAGCGCGTGCAGAGCTTAAAACGCGTTGGTAAATATTCTATTTACTGCTTTCAAATGGATTTTAATAGATTCTAAACATAAGAATGATTTTATCATTGTATCATTTCAGAAGGACAAGTTCATCCTTTCCTTTCTTTTACACTGATCCACACCTAGCAATGTAAATGTTCTGGGCCATTCCAGGACAGAAGTTGGATAAACAAGGAGGGCTGGTGTGTTTTCCTTACTTTCCGGGTGAGAACATTGGCTACCTGTGATGCAGCACTAACTGACACACTAGGAGGGACTAGGGTTGAGCATTCCGATACCGAAACCCGGTTCCGATACCTGAAATCCAATGTAAGTCTATGGAACAAAATATCGGAATATTTTTACTTCCGATATTTTGTTCCCATAGACTTACATTGGATTTCAGGTATCGGAACCGGGTTTCGGTATCGGAATGCTCAACCCTAGGAGGGACACCTTGTCCTGTTCCTGTAACACATACTATTAACAAATTGTCTATTCAGAGAGGAAGAGGGCAATAACTCTAGTGCCACCTACAGGAAGTAGCAATCCTAAAAGTCAATATCAACCCTCTAACGAGCCTTGTCACATGACTTAGAATAAAATCCAAAATCTGAATTTGCAGACACTGCGTTTTGGGGTACCGCCTCTCGTCAGTGCAAAATGTGAGATCTGTTTTGGCTGATACCCATAATAATCGGGGATTATTTCTCAGAGGAGCATTGCAGATTAAAAGTCTCCTCACCTCGGCATGTCAGGCTTGACATGTCACTCTCACTCAAGGAGAAATGTTACCCCTTGGATCCACATCCTATTAGGTGACACACAATGTGATATTAAGATCATGGTATGGATGAAGCCAACAAGTCAATGTAAAGTGAATGTTCCTTTAAAAGTCTTAATCAAAACATGCCGTTTTGTCTCTGTACATCCTGTGGATTGGGAAGGCACTGCCTCAGTTTGAGGAAGCATGATAAAGAAAAGACAAGTGACAAGGAACAATTACACATGAAGATACAGTAAACATAAGACACGCAGCTAATTAACAAAACCAGAAAGTGGATTGTCATGACACTTGAGTAGAATTGATGAAAGGCAGGTGTAAAACAGAACATTTGGTTGCAAAATGATAGGGATTATAATTAAAAAAAAGCCAGTGGGAAATAAAGAAAATCTAGAGGGAAGACATTTTGTGCTCTAAAGCAAGCTTCTAAATTCAAGAATCACATCTAGCGTATTACAATTTCAATTTAAAAATGATCTGCCATTGTCACACATCCCCCTGGTATCTTTAAAACATCAAATAAACTTCTTCTACATCTTCTACATGAGTTGTAAAAACAAAAGGAGGAATTAGGTTTTTCATTTGTACAATAATGGTTTCTTTTAACAGAAACACAGAAAAGTCCTGTCTTTAACTATGTGCATACACTATGGATACGTCAGATAGTACAGTTGTAATGTGACCTACAGGATAACAATTTTGGATTAAGCGACCCCTAATAACCTCATACTCAACAGAACAAATTCCATCAATACCCAATAAGCCGCCTTTCTTGCCCATATGGCTGTGTCTGGTATTTTAACTAGACATAACAACATTTACGTGAACAGCACTGTTTGGGGTATTATGGTTAAATGGGTGGTGCATTCTTTGATAGGCCTATATGTTATATAGTTGACAGTCACTTATAGGGTAACCAACTGTTAGGGTTCGAGTTCCCGCTGCTGCACAAGGGGAGTCTCGAACCAGTCCCACTGTGGTCCCCCATCCATCTCCGGCCGCAGTGGAGCCTGCTCAGCAAAGACATCGGTCCCAGCGTCTCGCCCGGTCTAATACTGTGCAGAGACTTGCTGCTGCCTCTGCAGGTTCTGCTATTGTAGCCAGTACTGGTCAGCGGCGAGCAGACGTCTTTAGGACTAAGTCCTTTGTTGCTTCATCTGAGCATGCCCAGGGCAAGATCTCCCATTGGAGATCAGGAGTCACATGCTCAGATACCGCTGCCACTCCTATTGGTCCTTCAGGAAGGTCCTGTAGCTGTTGATGTTCTGAAGCAGCTTCCCATTGGTCCTCCCTGGAAGGTCTTTTTCTTGTGGCTGCTATAAAAGGCTGTCCTTACCACACGGCCGTGCGCTAGTATCAACCGTTATATGCTTTGCGCCAGTATGGTTATGCGTGTGTGTGGTTAGGGCGGCTGAATTACGCCATTACTATACCGACCTAATCGTTGAGGAGCTTGGTATGCTAGCTGGTCAGGGTCGGTGTCTTAGATGCCTTAGATTACCGGCATAACCGGTGAGGAGTTTGATTGCCGTATTCAGGGCCTGGCGTTCAGATGCCATAGATTGCGGGTGACTCCCGCGAGGACATTAGCGCATGATCAGTTTCCATGTTCGCTTAGCAGTCATCTGTGTACCTCGGTGCCTAACAGGACACAGAAGTTTGTCTCAGCGGCTCTGTGATGCAACAGTGTTTGCTTTCAACGCTAGACAGCGCCCTAGCGTGTTTACTTTGCAACTCAGTGGTGTTAACTGAGTTCGCACACATCGCCATATAGCGCTGCGGCACTCCTTCTAGCGACACTGTGGAATAACAGCACATATTGCCACAGCGCGTTACGGCGTTTATTTTGGCGACTCTGCGGGATAACAGAGTTCGCTTCTTGCGCCATCTTACTAACAGCAGGCTCCGCCTGCACGGTGGACCCCGGGCTGCGAACGCACCTCTCTACATCTTATATTTGGTGCGTTCCGCAGACCCTAACACCAACTGTGCTAATTTTTCAGAACAGGATGTCCTGTGAGTGCACATAAGGAATAACACTATCTCTGGGCATAATATGACTTGTATCCCACATTTTCACCAGTTTTCCCATCTGCAGGTTCTAGCTCTTAATTTGCAATCCACTTTGACTGGTGGGAGGAAACTAGCTGCTATGATATCTTCTTTAGACAGCACAGCACACAGAGGAGGACTTCTGCTATTCATTCCTTTGTTATTCCCTTTTTTAGCCCACAGAGATAAGGAGCAGCAGCATGGAGGAAATTATACAGCAGTAGTAATCCGTGTAGATACAATTATAGCTCTGGAGTGAGGTAAAAGACTTGATAGAAAGCTCAACATAATCTTTCTGTGTCCTCCTCTGCTTGTTTCCTCACTGTGCTCATCACTCCTGCTTCCCTCTAAGGCTACTTTCACACATCAGTTTTTTTGTGTCAGGCATAATCCGTCGAATACCTGATAGGACGGTTCCGGTGCTGAAATGAAAAACTGATGCAACGGATCCGTTTTTTTGCTGGATCCGACCTGAACTTTTGAACCCGGTGAAAGAAGTTTTGCAGCCGGAAAATGCAGGTACGCATGTCCGGACAGAGTGGAAAATGTAGTAGTACTAGTAGTAGTAGTAGTCCTTGATTTCCAGAATCCAGATCAGTTTTTTGACAGATTTCACAAAAGACTGGTCCGGTTCCATAGACTTGTATTATTTCCGGCCGCCTGATGCGCCGATTCAGGCACTATCAAGCGGGTCCGGAAAATAAAAAAAAACGTTGCAGTGACCATTTTGTCCGGCCGCCGGAATGTACATTTCCGCCGGATCAGGCCAAAAACGGATGCAACGTAACGACATCAGGCGCGATCCAGCTCTAATGAAAGTCAATGCCAAAAAAATGCATCAGGTACCGGATCTGTTTTTTAAAAACACGCCGGATCGCGCCTGACATCAAAAAACTGATGTGTGAAAGCAACCTAAGGCTACTTTCACACATCAGTTTTTTGTGTCAGGCATAATCCGTCGAATACCTGATAGGACGGATCCGGCGCTGAAATGAAAAAACTGATTCAACGGATCAGTTTTTTGCTGGATCCGACCTGAACTTTTGAACCCGGAAAAAGAAGTTTTGCAGCCGGAAAATGCAGGTACGCATGTCCGGAGAGAGTGGAAAATGTAGTAGTAGTAGTAGTAGTAGTAGTAGTAGTAGTAGTAGTAGTCCTTGATTTCCAGAATCCGGATCAGTCTTTTGACGAATTTCACAAAAGACTGGTCCAGTTCCATAGACTTGCATTATTTCCGGCCGCCTGATGCGCCGATTCAGGCACTATCAAGCGGGTCCGGAAAATAAAAAAAAACGTTGCAGTGACCGTTTTGTCCGGCCGCCGGAATGTACATTTCCGCCGGATCTGGTCAAAAACGGATGCAACTCAATGACATCAGGCGCGATCCGATGCTAATGAAAGTCAATGCCAAATAACGCATCCGGTACCGGATCCGTTTTTTTTAAAACACGCCGGATCGTGCCTGACATAAAAAAACTGATGTGTGAAAGCAGCCTAAGAATGGATGGTGATTACAGGATGCGAAGGGGGCGTGAGAAAAAGTGTTTGACAAGTGGGGAAGAAAGAAGATTGCTATTAAAAGATAAATAATAAAATATATAATATTCGCCTGTACTGTTGACTTATGCAAAGTGTTTTGAAAATACTTTCCACTAAAAACTAGAGATATTTTCCTTGATTATGTAAAAATGATCTTAGGCTAGGTAATGTTTTCAAACAAAGAAATAACCTTTAGTTACCCTTTGAATTTTGGTAGCAGTCATCTGAACACTGTAGCCAATCACAAACCTCAGAGATGAAGTTTATGTAAACAGCTCATAACAGCACAAGCAGCCACTAATTAGTTGCAATGGTAAGTTAACTAATGACCAGGGTGTCATCACTTATGATATATCTATGGACCACCATAGTGGCAGTGCGATAGCAAAAGGGTATATAACAGGTATATAAAAATATTTTATTTTTAGAATCCCTATAGATTTTTATTATTGCTCAAGCTCAGAAAGCTAAATAACAGAGAGCATGATTTCTCCATGACACCATCACTAATACTGAAGAGAGTTTATCCACCTTGGAAGTTCTATAGTATCTTGCATTGTCGATTGATGAGGAACATCAAACCTTATGTCTATTGGCATCATTGTTCTTCTTATTTGGACACTGAATTAAAATTTGATTATAATGGCTAAGAGATAGACAAATTCTAAGAGCCAAGTGCCAAATGCCCCTAGAAATTTGCTCCCAATGCTTAACTTCTCGGGTCGTTTTTTATTGAGGTCTTTGAACTTCTCACAACATTGGGTAACACCATATGTTTGATTAAATGGCAAGAATAAATCCCAGGTGAGGTCACATCTGGTATTTTTTATACAGGGACGCTCATAATGGTGAAGGATTGAATGTCTTTGTTCGTAAATCTGAACCACTTTTAGAGACAAATAGATGGACACATGGGCGTACCCAGGATCAAAACTAGGGGGGGCAAGCCAATGTCACATCTTATACAGGTTACATCATATACACTGTACATTATCCTGCATATTAGGTATGGAGCATTAGAACTGTTGTATATTGTATAATACAGCAGTGTATGCGACACTACGCTGTATATACCATATACAGTCATGGCCAAAAGTTTTGAGAATGACACAAATATTAATTTTTACAAAGTCTACTGCTTCACTTTTTCTAATGGCAATTTGCATATACTCCAGAATGTTATAAAGAGTGATGAGCTTAACAGCAATTACTTGCAAAGTCAATATTTGGCTAGAAAATGAACTTTATCCCACAAAACACATTTCAACATCATTGCAGCCCTGCCTTAAAAGGACCAGCTAACCTCTTTTCAGTGATTGCTCCATTAACACAGGTGTGGGTGTTGATGAGGACATGGCTGGAGATCAATCTGTCATGATTAAGTAAGAATGACACCACTGGACACTTTAAAAGGAGGCTGGTGCTTGGCATCATTGTTTCTCTTCTGTTAACCATGGTTATCTCTAAAGAAACACGTGCAGTCATCATTGCAATGCACAAAAATGGCCTAACAGGGAAGAGTATCGCAGCTAGAAAGATTGCACCTCAGTCAACAATCTATTGCATCATCAAGAACTTCAAGGAGAGAGGTTCCATTGTTGCCAAAAAGGCTCCAGGGCGCCCAAGAAAGACCAGCAAGCGCCAGGACCGTCTCTTAAAAGTGTTTCAGCTGCGGGATCGGGCTACCAGCAGTGCAGAGCTTGCTCAGTAATGGCAGCAGGCAGGTGTGAGTGCATCTGCACGCACTGTGAGGCGGAGACTCTTGGAGCAAGGCCTGGTCTCACAGAGGGCAGCAAAGAAGCCACTTCTCTCCAGAAAAAACATCATGGACAGACTGATATTCTGCAAAAGATACAGGCAGTGGACTGCTGAGGACTGGGGTAAAGTTATTTTCTCTGATGAATCCCCTTTTCAATTGTTTGGGACATCAGGAAAATGCCTCATTCGGAGAAGACAAGGAGAGCGCTACCACCAGTCTTGTCTCATGCCAACTGTTAAGCATCCTGAAACCATTCATGTGTGGGGTTGCTTCTCAGCCAAGGGAATCGGCTCTCTCACAGTCTTGCCTAAAAACACAGCCATGAATAAAGAATGGTACCAGAATGTCCTCCAAGAGCAACTTCTCCCAACCCTCCAAGAGCAGTTTGGCGATCAACAATGCCTTTTCCAGCATGATGGAGCACCTTGCCATAAAGCAAAGGTGATAACTAAATGGCTCAGGGAACAAAACATAGAGATTTTGGGTCCATGGCCTGGAAACTCCCCAGATCTTAATCCCATTGAGAACTTGTGGTCAATCATCAAGAGACGGGTGGACAAACAAAAACCTAAAAATTCTGACAAAATGAAAGCATTGATTGTGCAAGAATGGACTGCTATCAGTCAGGATTTGGTCCAGAAGTTGATTGAGAGCATGCCAGGGAGAATTGCAGAGGTCCTGAAGAAGAAGGGTCAGCACTGCAAATATTGACTTGCTGCATTAACTCATTCTAACTGTCAATATAAGCTTTTGTTACTCATATGTTTGCAATTATATTTCTGTCTGTGATAAAAACATCTGTCAAACACACACATAAAAACCAGAGGGCAGCAGATCATGTGAAAATATAATATTTGTGTCATTCTCAAAACTTTTGGCCATGACTGTATTATACATGGCACACTCACCTCTATACAAAGAATAAGAGGCATTATGACCTGTATATGAAAAGTATAATACAGCAGTGTATATACACTCTATATACCGCACACGATGTGTATGACCCTGTATACACCATATATTACACTCTATATACTGCACACGATATGTATGACCCTGTATACACCATATACTACACTCTATATACTGCACACGATGTGTATGACCCTGTATACACCATACACTACACTCTTATTTTGAAGTAAATAAAATAAAAACAAAACAGGAACAAATACAATACTTAAAATAAAGAACAAGTAAAGTTAAAAATCAACAAACTTACTGGTATTTCAATGGGAACTATGGGCCTGCTTTTGGCTAATGAGATGGTCAATGTTCGGTTCCATATTTGTCACAAGTGAAGCAATTTTTCTCTTTCTTGATATCATTATTTCCTAGGGATTCCAAATTGCTATTAGTAAAATACCAATATATATACAGCGCTACAAAAACAATATACCAGCAATAAAACTGCCCACACAGAGACATACAGCCTGCACTGCCCATCATTGCAGCCTTGCCAATCCATATCATTTCATCCTCATCAGTGCACATAGTGGCGCAACTCCGCTTTTAGCTCAGGCTCAGACTGGTGTGGTGCGAGAGTCCCTAATAGGCAGGTAAATGTCCCCAATAGGCAGCATTGATCCCCAATAGGCAGGTAAATGTCCCAATAGGCAGGTAAATGTCCCCAATAGGCAGCATATGTCCTCAATAGGCAGCATATGTCCTCAATAGGCAGCATAGGTCCCCAATAGACAGCATAAGTCCCCAATAGGCAGCATAGGTCCCCAATAGGCAGGTAAATGTCCCAATAGGCAGCATAGTCCCCAATAGCCAGCATAGTCCCCAATAGGCAGCATAGGTCCTCAATAGGCAGCATAGGTCCCCAATAGACAGCATAGGTCCCCAATAGGCAGCATAGGTCCTCAATAGGCAGCATAGGTCCCCAATAGACAGCATAGGTCCCCAATAGGCAGCATAGTCCCCAATAGCCAGCATAGTCCCCAATAGGCAGCATAGGTCCCCAATAGGCAGGTAAATGTCCCAATAGGCAGCATAGGTCCCCAATACGCAGCATATGTTCTCAATAGGCAGGTAAATCTCCCAATAAGCAGCATAGTCCCCAATAGCCAGCATAGTCCCCAATAGGCAGCATAGGTCCCCAATAGGCAGGTAAATGTCCCAATAGGTAGCATAGGTCCCCAATACGCAGCATATGTTCTCATTAGGCAGGTAAATGTCCTCAATAGGCAGGTAAATGTCCCAATAGGCAGCATAGTCCCCAATAGGCAGCATAGTAATTTCCCCCGGGATCAATAAAGTGTATCGTAGTAGTCCCCCGTAGGCAGCATAGTAGTCCCCAGTAGGCAGCATAATCCCCCATAGCCAGCATAATCCCCCATAGGCAGCATAATCCCCCATAGCCAGCATAATCCCCCATAGGCAGCATAGTAATCCCCAATAGGCAACATAATCCCCCATAGGCAGCATAATCCCCCATAGTCAGCAGAATCCCCCATAGCCAGCATAGTCCCCCATAAGCAGCATAATCCCCCATAGCCAGCATAGTCCCCCATAGGCAGCATAATCCCCATAGCCAGCATAATCCCCCATAAGCAGTATAGGCCCCAATAGGCAGCAGAATCCCCCATAGCCAGCATAATCCCCCATAGGCAGCATAATCCCCCATAGGCAGCATAATCCCCCATAGCCAGCAGAATCCCCCATAGCCAGCAGAATCCCCCATAGCCAGCATAGTCCCCCATAGGCCGGGCCCGGCGTTAAAAAAAAACAAATGGCAGTACTCACCTATCTCCCTCACTGCTCTGCAGAAGCGCGCTCTGGACTCCATCTTCTCCTGGCACAGGCGGCATGACGTCATCAGGGTGCGCAGGCGGCGTGATGACGATCACGTCGTCTGTGCTGCATATGGAAGGCCGTAAGGCCTTCCTCACTCACCCGCGATTAAAGGGCCCGCCGGCACTGAACTGTCAGCTCAATGTCGGCGGGGCTGGTTCTTTAACTGTGCGACCCTGCTTCTAGGGGGGGGCAGCTGCCCCCCCCGCCCCACGGTGGGTACACCCATGGATGGACAAATGTTGAATCACACAATTATATTTTTTACCATAAACAGGCTTGTAATTTTTCGTCCCATATAACCTTTGCTTATATTAGTCCATTCCAGTTGTATTAGTGCCAGTTTTGAAATCAGTGAAGTGTGACAAAAAAATGACACGAGACATAACAATGACAGATGCACAATAGCGCCAAATAATCTGGTATAAACATATAAAGGGTCTGCTAGAATGCAGCCTACTATCATCAATGCAAATCTGCTTTTGAGCTAGAAAGACCATTATTAAAATTAATGACTTGTGTCTTGGATAAAAATAAGTATTTATTATGTGGGGATTCGGATTCTGGCAAAGAGTTGCTGTCTCAGTGTTCAGTGTCGGAAAGCTCGGCTTATTTATCTTATTGCCGTGCCGAGCCAAAACATCTTGATAGCATCATGATGACAAATCCTCCGAGTTTTGGCATTGATGTTTTTTGATGAAACTGTGGCTTATCAATCTCTGCTACTGTACGTTTGCCCATAAGTATCACCGTAGGTAGAAGACAAAGCGGAAGGTGGGGTCATATGACATCATAAACTGCAAATCAAAATTCTTGGAAATGGATATTATTCACTTTTACAGGGCATTTAATGACAGTGGAATAAAGAGCCAGTGTCACCTCAATAAGGAATCACCAATCTAGAATTTTGATTATTTCATATGGGGTACAAAAACAACGCAAAGCGCACTATAAAGTAGATAGGTCCATAATTGTGACGTTGGTCCCTTATTTTTTGTCACTGAGTTCATATGCCATTAAGCAAAACCAACGAGGGGTACAGGAATCCAATCAATCTAAGTAGAGGTAAGCAGGATCAGATATCACAGATAAAATATCAATTTTGATATACAAGATTAAAATATGAGTAGTCAATACCTCGCAATGACATATACAAACATTAAAAAGGGATAAAGTCATAGAGAAAATTTATAAGGTATTGTCAAGAGGAAGATGAGAGACACCAGACCCAACAATGCAGACGAGTTGAAGGCTGCTATCAAAGCAACCTGGGCTTCCATAACACCTCAGCAGTGCCACAGGCTGATCGCCTCCATGCCACGCCGCATTGATGCAGTAATTGATGCAAAAGGAGCCCCGACGAAGTATTGAGTGCATTTACTGAACATACATTTCAGTAGGCCAACATTTTGGATTTAAAAATCATTTTTCAAGCTGGTGTTATAAAGTATTCTAATTTACTGAGATAATGACTTCTGGGGTTTCATTGGCTGTAAGCCATAATCATCAACATTAACAGAAATAAACTCTTGAATTAGATCACTCTGTGTGTAATGACTCTTTATAATATATGAGTTTCACTTTTTGTATTGAAGAACTGAAATAAATTACCTTTGTGATGATATTCTAATTTTGTGAGAAGCACCTGTAGCTCTCGTCCCGTACTGTAGCCTTTCCAACAATCTCAGTGCCGGCTTGTGTGACATTTTTATGCCATGTGAGCCCTGCAGTCAATAAGGGCTGCTGTGCCCTCCCATCATTCAGCCAAACCTCTGACATCCGTGGTTAGTGAGAGTACAGCAGCCAAGGTTGCCAGCTTTATTTTTTAATTTTTTCTAGACAGCTTCTCAAAAAATCACAGACAGCTTTTTTTCACGCATACATTAGATGACCATAATAAATCATTAAAATAAGTGATGAATATCTGCATGCCATAAATCCTATATGGAGATATTAGCTGCATTCATTGTAAGCTGTAAAAGGGTGATAAAGAGTCATAAAAATCTGGACAAATTTCAACAGTTTAAAAAAAATCACGGACAAATGAAATTTTTATATTTAAGGACAGGGAAAAAGTGTCCTAATTTTATGGATTGTAAAGCAATTTCTGGCGGTGTGCAACCCTGGCAATAGCCCATTAGTGGCTGCTGATTGATGGCAGAATACACATGACATAACAATGTCAAGCGAGGATCAGGAAAGCCGGTGCCAACATCACAGTAACGGCATCGGTATGGGATGTGTGTTTTTAAATTATATTGGGATCATAGAATTTAAGAAGTGGGCCAAATATTGGACAACCCTTTCAAAGGGAACTTGTCAGATGATCCATGCTGCCCAAACCACTATGAATCATAGACTGGCTTTGCTATTCCAATCATGTATGTCCAAGGGGCAGGTTCCACTGGCTTCTCCCCACCTTACTCTCATAGATTGATAGGTCTCTCTCTACCAATGTGTGGGTGTAAGAGAGTCCAGGGCCGTAGTCATGGCCCGCAAAGATGACTGTTTATGCACGCCCTGGCCCTCTGTTACATATACAAAATGTCTACTTTGTAGCGTACCGTCCTTCCCACCTTCAGTTCCATCAGGGTCCTCTCGGATCTGCTGAGGATTTCCTTTGGGCGGCTTCACATAAAGAGGGACAGAGTCCAGTTCCAACTTAAGATAAACAATTTTACTTGGTTCCATTCACAGTACGTCCAGCTCAGTCACAGACACAACATAGGGATCATCATAGAGCAAATCCTTTTCTTTCCCCGTGCTTTCCCTCACTTCTTCTGGAATGTCCCAGGGTCATGCTGACTCATCCGGCACTGCAGCGTTCCTTTTGGCCAGCCCAACTAACTTCAGGAGTTCCCCTGTCTGTTTCACCCCAGACATAAGTGCATTTGCCCACTTAGTTAGCTACCACATCTTGAAGCTTCACTGCATTCCTCTACTGCAGTAACCTTTAGCCCTTAGGCCCTGGATGACTGGGTTCTCTGCTTGAACGTTATGTGGCCCACTGCCCTGTCCGGGCTCTCAGGCCCTATTAACTAAAATCAGGAAATCCTCCTGGCTTATCTACAGTTGACCCCTGCTAAATTAACTAATTCCTATATTTACACTATTGTGCCCCTCTCTAGTGGGCTAAATCTATCACTACACTTTTCCTATCTACACAATACAATTTAAATATATAAATATACATTGCATTATATAGCAGAACAACATATCAACATGTACATAAATCAGCATTACAAATATAATAAATATACCAGTTCTTAACCGGGACGTGCTTAGGGAGTAAGGGCAGGTACCAGTCTCTGTAATCCCTTACATGAGTATAGGGCAAGACCTGTCAACCAGTCAACATTTCAAAGTATGTTTTCTCTGAAATGTGGCAGTCTTTCAGAGTTCTTCAGAGTAAAAAATGTCTGCAATTACGGAGCTGGTCTCTGATTTTTGCTGCCCGTGGGTCTACTAGCATGAATTATGGTAGCTGACATGTTCCTTTTGCTCATAATACCTTCTTTTGTCTTATTTTTGCAACATCATACAGCCAGCGAGAGTGACAGAAATATCTATAGAAGCCCTGTTTTCTATTCATGACTGTAATGGTATTTACGGGCCATGAACTCTATTAGTGCCTGCATTTGTTTTAGCATAATATGTGATAGAGTTTTGATGATCCAGAGGTTAAAGATCTTTTTAGACGTACTAGCAGCCTACGATTACACCTCTCTTCAAGACAGAACGGTCTTTTATCGACAATATACAAAAATAAATATAACTGTCAGAGTCAATTGTCTTGGAAAATTGCTGACTGTCAAGAAACAGAAAAAGGTTTTGAGCCATGCTTTTAATTGCAAAAAGAATGTTTAATTTTTCAAACACGTTTCCTTTTCATCACAAGTGAAAATGATAGATTAACTGTTGTTATTGTTGGTCAGAAGTAACAAAGACATCTAAGCAATTCTCTTCCATTAAAGTAGATAGAGTAAAGAACAAATGCTTAACAGAATCAAGGAAAATGTTTTATATGCTAATCTGGTTTACCAACAGAACCTGGAACAATGTACGTAAAGGGGTATTCCCATCTCCAAGAATTTATCCCAATATGTAGTAAGTTTAATACTACTAATAATACTAATAATAATAGCAAATACCTCCAATTAGAGATGATGTATAGTTTTTCTCATTAGCTATGTCACTTACCTCATGTGAAGAGCATTGCAGTAGCTTAGGTACGCATGGTTACGACCACTGACAACAAAATAACAGTCATTATATGAGGGATCATAACCATGGATACCTAAGTTACTGCAATGCCCTGCACATGGGGTAAATGACATAGCTAATCAGAAGTACTATACACCATTTCTAATTGGAGGTATTTGCTAATATTATTATTTTTATTATCATTACACTTCCTTAATTTTGGGATAGGATCTTGGAGATAGGAATAAAGGAAAATTAATTGTAGAAAATAATAATAAAATAAAACATATGACAAAGTAAATCACAGCATTTGTTAGTCTTAGCTATTCCTGTGTGCACCTAAAAGAACTTTCTCACACAGTGAGCGGTGCTGTATGTGGGGAGACCGGGGATCATCAGCTATGAACTCTGGTGATCTTTCTCACAGCAGCTCAGCACTACACACTGCAGCAGCATGATTAGGCTCCTGTCTCACTGTGTGCTGGCTGGCATAAATAGCTGTCGCATTACTGATGCGACAGCTATTCAAATCATTTGGATCTTTGTGGGACAGATATGGATTATCATCGGACAGGTGAGGAATATGGTGGTTTATTGTTTTCTGTTTTTTTACAGGGAAAATATGCTTCAGTGGATAAGGCAATTAGGCATAAAGGTGAATATAACTATGCTTTTATATTTTTATTTTAAATAAAGGAGTAAGTGTCTTTATTTCAATTAAAGGATTAAGGGAGGATTTTTTTTTACAATTTTACTATGGCGTTAGTAATGGGGATGTCTTATATACCCCTCTCCATTACTAACCCCTGGGTTTCGTGTCAGCAGACCAAACCTATTACCCCACTTGCCACCACACCAGAGCAATTGGGAAGTGCTGGGCAAAAAGCCAGAATTGGTGAATATAATGGATGCGCCTTTTCTGGGGCAGCAGTGGGCTGCTAATATTAGACTGGGGAGGGTCAATATCCATGGCTACTTGTCAGTCTGAGAATACCATCCCCCAGATGTCTGCTTTAGCTGGGCTGGTTGTCAAAAATGGGGGGACACCATGAAGTTTTTTTTTAATTATTTATTTAAATAATTTAAAAAAATATATATATATATATACATATATAATATGTATATATATATATATATATACACTGCTCAAAAAAATAAAGGAAACACTCATAACACATCCTAGATCTAAATGAATTAAATATTCTCATTGAATACTTTGTTGTGTACAAAGTTGATTGTGCTGTCAACATAATCACACAAAAATCATCAATGGAAATCAAATTTTTGAACCAATGGAGGCCTGGATTTGGAGAGACCCCCAAAATGAAAGTGGAAACAAGTCAAAATGATGCTCAGTATTGTGTGTGTCCTCCACGTGCCTGTATAACCTCCCTACAATGCCTGGGCATGCTTCTGATGAGGTTGCGGATGTTCTCCTGAGGGATCTCCTCCCAGACCTGGACTAAAGCATCCGTCAACTCCTGGACAGTCTGTGATGCAATGTGACGTTGGTGGATGGAGCGAGACACGCTGTCCCAGATGTGCTCAATCGGATTCAGGTCTGGGAAACAGGCAGGACAGTCTGTAGCTTCAATGCCTTCATCTTGCAGGAACTGCTGACACACTCCAGCCACATGAGGTCTGGCATTGTCCTGCATTAGGAGGAACCCAGGGCCAACCGCACCAGCATATGGTCTCATTAGCGGTCTGAGGAGCTCTTCTTGGTACCTAATGGCAGTCAGGCTACCTCTGGCGAGCACATAGAGGGCTGTTTGGCGCTCCAAAGAAATGCCACCCCACACCATTACTGACCCACTGCCAAATCGGTCATGCTGAAGGATGTTGCAGGCAGCAGGTTCACACTCAGCACATGTGACAGACGCGACAGAGTCTGGAGACGCCGTGGAGAGTGATCTGCTGCCTGCAACATCCTCCATCATGACCGGTTTGGCAGTCTGGCCTCCACAGTAACCAGACCTGAACCCAATCGAGATGGTTTGGGGTGTGCTGGACCGCAGAGTGAAGGCAAAACGGCCAACAAGTGCTAAGCATCTCTGGGAACTCCTTCAAGACTGTTGGAAGACCATTTCCGGTGACTACCTCTTGAAGCTCCTCAAGAGAATGCCAAGAGTGTGCAAAGCAGTAATCAAAGCAAAAGGTAGCTACTTTGAAGAACCTAGAATATAAGACATATTTTCAGTTGTTTCACACTTTTTGGATAAGTCTATAATTCCACATGTGTTAATTCATAGTTTTGATGCCTTCAGCGTGAATATACAATTTTCATAGTCATGAAAATACAGAAAAATCTTTGAATGAGAAGGTGTGTCCAAATTTTTGGTCTGTACTGTATATATATATATATATATATATATATATATATACATATTACTCACTTCCTGATCGCTACCATTCCAGACTGACAAACCACCGATGGAGCAAGCGTAAAGGTAAACTGTCTCATAAAGAACACTATTAACATGCAGATATGTTGTTAATCTGCAGGTTAATAGCATTCTGCAGCTTCCCAATGCCCGCACTGTGTCCCACTGCTAGGAGGAAATTAACTTTATTTCTTCAGTCAGCCTTGGGCTTTCAGTCATAGGGGTGGGTAGGCGCGGCTTCAGTCACCGCTCAGTGCATAGTGAGCAGCGCCCTTGGCACTGACTGACAGCCGACTGGACATTACAGTCCTTAAACATTGAGTGTGATTTTACTTTCCTGGCCATCAATTGTAGGTAGAGCAGTGGGGGAAGGCTCCTTCTGCAGCCCATGTCCATACAGATTGAGACAGGCTTGTGAGAATAGTTAGGGAGCAAATATTGAATTGATCATCTCTTAAGTATTTTCCATTTGTTGTAGTTTTCTTTGCTATTTGGTACACAATATTATCAAAGTAAACAAGACTTATGTTAAAAATGTGTGTTTTTCATCATTTTGTTCTCCATTAAAGACAATGTGTTAGGGTTCGAGTTCCCACTGCGCACAAGGGGAGTCTCGAACCCGTCCTGCTGTGGTCTCCCATTCATCTCCGGCCGCAGTGGAGCCTGCTCAGCAGAGACATCGGTCCAGGCGTCTTACCCACTCCTCTACTGTGCAGTGACTTGCTGCTGCCTTTCCTGGATCTGCTATTATAGCCAGTGTTGGAGCAGCCGTCTTTGAGACAAAGTCCTGCGTTTTCCCATCTGAGCATGCCCAGAGTGAGATCTCTCATTGGAGATCAGGGGTCACATGTTCAGGTGCTGCAGCGGCTCCTATTGGTCTGCCAGGAAGGTCATGTAGCTACGTGTGTTTGTAACAGCTTCTCATTGGTCCTTGTTCCTGGAAGGTCCTGTAGCTGTTGCTATAAAAGGGTAGCATGACTGGGCCGCCATGCGCTAATATCAACCATTGTATGCTATGCGCCAGTGTGATCATGCGTATGTGTGGTTAGGGACCCGGCTGAAATAAGCCACTAGAATACCGACTTAATCGGTGAGGAGTTTGGTATGGTAGCTGGCCAGGTCGGTGTCCTAGATGCCCTAGATTACCGGCGTAACCGGTGAGGAGTTTTGATTGCCGTATTCAGGGTCTGGCGTTCAGACGCCATAGATTGCGGGTGACTCCCGCGAGGACATTAGCACATGATCACGCGTTATGTACGCTTAGCACTTAACTGTGTACCTGAGAGCCTGACAGGACACAGCACTTTTCCTCAGCGGCCCTGTGACGTAACAGGGTTTGCTTTCGACGCTAGACAGCGCCCTAGCGTTTTACTTTGCGGCTCACTGAAGCTAAGAGAGTTCGCATCTATCGCCATATAGCGCTGTGGCATTTCCGTTAGCGGCTCTGGGTATTAACAGAGTTCGCACTTACTGCCACAACGCGCTACGGCGTTTATTTTAGCGACTCTGCGGGATAACAGAGTTCGCTACTTTCGCCATTTTACTAGCAGCAGGTTCCGCCTGCACGGTGGACCCCGGGCTGCGAACGCACCTCTCTACCTCATATATTTGGTGCGTTCCGCAGACCCTAACATAATATTAGCGCCAGGGTCTGGCTGGTAAAATGGCGGATGACCAGCGTCCACTACGGGACATCCAGCAGCTGGAGGGTAGGTTGGCGGCTCTTGAGTGCACAACCTCAGCTGTGGATGTTACCACAGTCGCTGTTCAGGCTGCTAGCGTGGCTGCAGCCAGTGTGTCTACTGCACCCTCTGCCCCCACAATATCCCACCTCCCGCTTCCAGACAAGTTTGCTGGTGACAGCAAGCAATGTCGGGGATTCGTGAGTCAGTGCTCTATACAACTCGAGCTTCTGGCTGCACGTTTCCCCACGGATCAGGCACAAGTGGGCTTTATAATTTCGCTTCTGTCAGGCAGAGCGTTGGAGTGGGCCACCCCGCTGTGGGAGCGTGATGACCGTGTGGTGCGGAGTGCTCCTCGTTTTCTGGAGGCTCTAAAAAAGGTCTTTTTAGGACCTCAGGTCACCCACGATACGGCGCTACAACTGCTGGCATTGGCACAGGGTTCGTCTTTGGTCAGTCTGTTTTGCGTCCAGTTTCGGACTCTGGCCTCAGAGCTAGACTGGTCGGATAAAGTACTCATTCCAGTCTACTGGCGAGGACTGGCTGATCATGTTAAAGATGCTTTGGCTACCAGGGAGATTCCCGCCACACTGGAGAAGCTTATCGCCATATCTACCCGCATCGACCTCCGTTTTCACGAGCGGGGTTGGAGCGATCCCAGTGTAGGCAGAGGTTCCGGCTGGTTCCCACCTTCGCCAGACCTCTGGAATCTTCCAGCCAGGCGCCCGACTCCCATGAGGCCATGGAGGTTTCTCGAGCGGGACCTAAGTCCCGGGCCGCTCGAGTACCCGTGGTCTGTAACATCTGCCAGCAGTTAGGACACTATGCCAACAAATGTCCACAGCGGTCGGGAAAACGGTCGCGTCTAGTGACCTTGGGAGGAGGTTCACTAGACACTGCGGCATTTTCCACCAAGTTGTCCTTCAAAGGGAAAATTACAGTAGGTCCATCCACGCTCTCCGCTGAGCTCTGTGTGGATTCCGGAGCCGAGGGGAATTTCATGTCCTCTGCATTTGCTCTCCGCCACACTATACCTCTGGTGATGCTCGCCCAACCGGTGACTGTGCGAGTAGTGAATGGATCAACTCTGCCCTCCCAAATCACCCCCAGACGATCCCTCTCACTTTATCTATGTCCCCGTCCCATCAGGAGAGTATTTCTTTTCTTGTCCTACCCGAGGGAATAGACGAGGTGTTGCTGGGAGTACCTTGGCTCCGTTACCACTCTCCCCATATTGAGTGGTCCTCTGGGAGGATACTGGGTTGGGGTGATTCATGTAGAGGCAGGTGTATCAGGGAGTGCGTTCAGGTCACCACCACAGAGATACCCGTAGATCTCATTTCTCTTCCTCAGTGTTATTGGGCATATGCAGACGTTTTCTCCAAGAAGGCGGCGGAGACTCTTCCACCTCATCGCCCCTACGACTGACCTATTGATCTCTTGCCTGGAGCAGAACCTCCTCGGGGGAGAGTATACCCCCTCTCGCTCCCTGAGACGGAGGCCATGTCCCAGTACATTCAGGAGAATCTGGCAAGAGGGTTCATTAGGAAGTCGGTGTCACCAGCAGGGGCAGGGTTCTTCTTTGTGCAAAAGAAGAACGGAGAATTACGTCCATGCATTGACTACAGGGGTCTTAACGCCATCACCGTCAAGAATAAGTACCCGTTGCCCCTAATCTCTGAGCTCTTTGATAGGCTCCGAGGAGCAAGAGTATTTACCAAGCTTGATCTACGTGGTGCCTATAACCTAATTCGCATCCGTGAGGGGGACGAGTGGAAGACAGCTTTTAATACCAGGGATGGGCATTACGAATACCTGGTGATGCCCTTCGGGCTCTGTAATGCTCCCGCTGTTTTCCAAGACTTTGTCAATGATATCTTCCGGGATATGCTCTCCACCTCTGTGGTAGTCTATCTGGATGATATTCTCATCTTTTCACCAGATATAGACACTCACCGGAGGGATGTCAACAAAGTCTTCGACCTCTTACGGGCAAACTCCCTCTATGCCAAGCTGGAGAAATGTGTGTTTGAGCAGGAGTCCTTACCTTTTCTGGGCTATATCATCTCTGCCCAGGGATTGGCTATGGATCCTGCCAAACTACAGGCTGTAATGGACTGGCAAGAACCCCATTCTCTTAAAGCGGTGCAGCGCTTTATGGGGTTCATTAATTATTATCGCCAGTTCATTCCCCATTTCTCGACTTTGGTAGCTCCCTTGGTAGCCCTCACCAAGAAGGGAGCAAATCCCAAGTTGTGGTCTGAGGAGGTCTCCAAGGCGTTCTCTTCCATCAAGTCGCATTTTGCCAGTGCTCCCATATTACATCGCCCTGATGTTGATAAACCGTTTGTTTTAGAGGTGGACGCCTCTTCTGTTGGTGCTGGAGCAGTCCTATATCAAAAGGATGCTCAAGGTCGGAAGCATCCCTGCTTCTTCTTTTCTAAGACCTTTACACCAGCAGAGAGGAATTATTCCATTGGGGACAGGGAGTTGCTGGCTATGAAATTGGCCTTCTCAGAGTGGAGACATCTTCTGGAGGGAGCTCGTTTTCCCTTCCAAGTCTTCACCGACCACAAGAACTTGGTATATTTGCAAACGGCTCAGTGGCTAAATTCTCGCCAGGCCAGATGGTCCCTATTCTTCTCTCGGTTCCATTTCACCCTCCATTTTCTCTCCGGTGAGAAGAATGTTCGGGCCGACGCTCTCTCTCGCTCCTTAGTGTCATCAGAGGAGGAGGATGAGGAGCCTCGGCTTATTGTCCCTGAAGAAAGCCTGAGAACTGTAGCCCCGGTTTCGCTAGAGTCTGTGCCTCCGGGCAAGACTTTTGTGCCCACCAATTTGCGACCGGAGGTACTCTCTTGGGCACACTCGTCCAGGGTGGGTGGACACTTTGGGGCAAAGAGGACAACTGAGCTATTGGCGAGGACATACTGGTGGCCACATATGGTCCGTGACGTCAGGGGGAGTATGTTCAGGCGTGTGTCTCCTGCGCCAGGAACAAGTCCCCTCGACAACGGCCAGCTGGGTTACTTTTTCCTTTGCCGGTGGCAGACAGGCCCTGGGAGATGGTCGGGATGGACTTTGTGGTGGGCTTACCCAAGTCTCGGGGTTGCACTATCATTTGGGTGATCACCGACCACTTCTCCAAAATGGTGCACTTAGTGCCGCTACCACGGTTACCTTCCGCACGGGCCTTGGCAGCATTATTTATTAGACACATCTTCCGTCTACACGGTATGCCAGACAAGATTGTCAGCGATCGAGGTCCCCAATTTGCGTCTCGGTTCTGGAGAGAGTTGTGTCATCTACTCTGCATTGAATTGAACCTCTCCTCTGCATATCATCCCGAGACGAATGGGTTGGTAGAGAGGGCCAACCAGACCTTGGTCACCTACTTGCGACATTTTGTCTCTGCCAGGCAGGATGACTGGGCATCTCTGCTTCCGTGGGCGGAGTTTGCGCTAAACAATGCTGTGGCTGACTCCACCGGACAGACCCCATTCCTCTTAAATTACGGCCAGCATCCGCGGGTACCAGTGCCCATGCCCGTTGCTTCCGCTGACTCCAGGGTGGCAGACTGGGCTGTGGAAGCACGGGACATATGGGACCGCACCCAGGATGCCATTCAGGCTTCCAAGGAGAGGATGAGGTCTTCTGCCGATGCTCATCGGCGTCCCGCTCCGACATTTTCTCCTGGCGACCTAGTGTGGCTCTCCGCCCAAAACATCAGGCTACGGTTGGAATCCACTAAATTGGCACCCCGCTATTTGGGTCCCTTCAAGGTTCTCGAGCAGGTGATCCCTGTGGTTTACCGTTTGGCCCTTCCGCCTCGCCTTGGTATCTCCAACACCTTCCATGTATCCCTCCTAAAACCCATGGTCATCTCCCGGTTGCCTGAGTCATCTGCCGGGACGTCGGGTTCGTCTTCGGACGACTACGAGGTGAATGCCATTGTTGGGTGCAAGGTGGTACGAGGCAAAAAAATTTATTTGGTGGATTGGAGGGGTTATGGGCCTGAGGATAGGTCCTGGGAGCCTGCCGAGCATGTTCACGCTCCGCAGCTCATTGCTGCCTTTGAAAGCAGCGAGGCCCAGAGAAGGGGGGGCCCTAGGAGGGGGGGTAATGTTAGGGTTCGAGTTCCCGCTGCTGCACAAGGGGAGTCTCGAACCCGTCCCGCTGTGGTCTCCCATTCATCTCCGGCCGCAGTGGAGCCTGCTCAGCAGAGACATCGGTCCAGATGTCTTGCCCACTCCTCTACTGTGCAGTGACTTGCTGCTGCCTTTCCTGGATCTGCTATTATAGCCAGTGCTGGAGCAGCCATCTTTGAGACAAAGTCCTGCGTTTTCCCATCTGAGCATGCCCAGAGTGAGATCTCTCATTGGAGATCAGGGGTCACATGTTCAGGTGCTGCAGCGGCTCCTATTGGTCCGCCAGGAAGGTCATGTAGCTACGTGTGTTTGTAACAGCTTCTCATTGGTCCTTGTTCCTGGAAGGTCCTGTAGCTGTTGCTATAAAAGGGTAGCATGGCTGGGCCGCCATGCGCTAATATCAACCATTGTATGCTATGCGCCAGTGTGATCATGCGTATGTATGGTTAGGGACCCGGCTGAAATAAGCCACTAGAATACCGACTTAATCGGTGAGGAGTTTGGTATGGTAGCTGGCCAGGGTCGGTGTCCTAGATGCCCTAGATTACCGGCGTAACCGGTGAGGAGTTTTGATTGCCGTATTCAGGGTCTGGCGTTCAGACGCCATAGATTGCGGGTGACTCCAGCGAGGACATTAGCACATGATCACGCGTTATGTACGCTTAGTGTGGCGCTTCCCACGGCTGTGGGGCGTCGGGACATGGCATAGCTTGCCTAGCTAGCCAATGCTCCCACGCCGCCAGTCCACGACGACGTGAGGCATGGGTCCCAGATGGTAAGAGAATGTGGACCCACTGGACCACGGAGGGAGACCCGGGCCTGCCCGGACTAGGGAAGGGCAGCGACCGGGATCCGTGGCAGCTGAGCATGTGGGCAAGGTGGCGACCTGCAGGACTAGACAACACCGCACAACTTCAGGTAAGAAGAAACATAAAGTTTACTTAAAGAAACAAAGTAAATAAACATAACATAAGACCGGGCTCCCGATTCCGCACATCAGAGAAGGGTACACAACTCAGGATCACAGACGAGTGCTGGAGGACATCACGGGTAGATGCAGTCCAGGGTTATCTGACACAGGCATACTTGGACGGCCTCTCTCTCAGGCCTTAGGCGTAGCACAGGCTCAGCAGGAGAACATCAGACACCGACCTCAGACATACTTCAGACGATGGCGGGGTCATCACGGGTTGATGAAGTCCAGAATCATCTGGCACGGGCATACTAGTATGGCCACACTCTCAGGCCTCGGGCGTAGCACAGGCTCAGCAGGAGAACATCAGACACCGGCCCAGGACGAACGTCAGACGATGGCGGGGTCATCACGGGTTGATGAAGTCCAGGGTCATCTGGCACGGGCATACTAGGACGGCCTCTCTCTCAGGCCTCAGGCTAGCACAGGCTCAGCAGGAGAACATCAGACACCGACCCAGGACAGACTCATCACAGGGTAGACCAAGGAGGAACCGGCAGGACAGGCAGGTTGTCACGGCAAGTGACCAGGCAGTCTCTGGGACAGGCAGGTTGTCACGGCTAGTGACCAGGGCAATCTCTGGGACAGGCAGGTTGTCACGGCAAGTGACCAGGGCAGGCAGGTTGTCACGGCAAGTGACCAGGCAGGCAGGTTGTCACGGCAAGTGACCAGGCAGGCAGGTTGTCACGGCAAGTGACCAGGGCAGGCAGGTTGTCACGGCAAGTGACCAGGGCAGGCAGGTTGTCACGGCAAGTGACCAGGCAGGCAGGTTGTCACGGCAAGTGACCAGGCAGTCTCTGGGACAGGCAGGTTGTCACGGAAAGTGACCAGGGCAGTCTCTGGGACAGGCAGGCTGTCACGGCAAGTGACCAGACAGTCTCTGGGACAGGCAGGTTGTCACGGCAAGTGACCAGGCAGTCTCTAGACAGGCAGGTTGTCACAGTAAGTGACCAGGCAGTCTCTAGACAGGCAGGTATATACGACCTGACATGGTGGAGCCTCCAGGTAGGCTGCAGTCGGATGGCAGATGATCGCTCCCAGGTGAGCAGGCAAGAGCCGGGGATCTCTGCAGATGATGTCCGAACTTCCGGATGGAGCTGCAGTCGGATGGCAGATGATCGCTCCTAGGTGAGCAGGCAAGAGCCGGGGATCTCTGCAGATGACGTCCGAACCTCTGGAAGGAACTGCAGACGGATGGCAGACAGGCAAGCCGACAGGTAACAGACAGGTAACTGGAATCAGGAGCTGATGGCTGAAACAGAGTTAGACTGCACAGGAACAACAGGAACACGGATTGGATCTCAGAGAGTCAGGAACACAGACAGGAACACGGACTGGGTCTCAGGGAGTCAGGAACACGGACAGGAACATGGATTGAATCACAGGAACACGGACTGGAACACAGGCCTCGGACTCCGGACATCTGGCACCGATCAGCAGGCTCCGGACATCTGGCAATGATCGGCAGGATCCGGACATCAGGCAGGAAGGATAGGATCCGGACATCTGGAAGTGGTCGTCAGACATCGGACATCAGGCCATGGTCATCAGGCATAGGATCCGGACATCTGGCAGCGACCTGAAAAGGAACCCCAGCGGTCTGGTGCAAGCCCCGCCAGGCTCAACGGGAGCTGGCCGGGGATTGCACAGAGGCTGAGCACAGAGTAACGGAAACTCAGCACACACCGGACTCCTCCTTCCAAGATGAACTCAGGTTATATAGCAAGGATTCACAGTCACTGGCACAGGGTTCTGGACACAGCAGGATTTCAGGAACATAACACAGAGGACACAGTTCAGAAAGTCAGGTACAGGATGCGATCCAAGATCAGGGGTTCAGGTAATTAGACACAGCAGGAACAGGCCTGGATATACAGCCTCCAGGAACGGCGATCTGGGTAATCAGCCCCCAGCATAGGCGGAAACACAAGACACAATTCAGACATTCAGGTACCGGGTTTGATCCAGGATCAGGGAACAAGACACAGCAGGAACAGGGAATCAGCTCTCCAGAGCTGATCAAATTCAGAGCAGGAGCTGAACACACAACCACATACGGCTAGGTTCAGGGATTCAGTGTGGATTCAATGTGAAGCTCTGGCAACGCCCACTATGGCTGGGGAACTTTATATATGAGCTGCTTCACAGCGATAGGCTGGAGCAGTAACTCTAGTAAACACCCAATCCACATAAAAGCAGGACAGGTGTGGGCCGCGCCCCCTATGCAGAGCCAGACAGCACAACACAGAGGGAACCCAACAATGGCTGCTGCCAACCACGCAGTAAGTCATGCACCACTGCAGAGGACTTTTCAAGCTACGGACGGCTTTCACAGCAAGTCAGGAACCGCACATGCGGGCGGTCATGCAAAGCAGCGGAGCCACTCACGCAAGTACGGGTACGCAGCAGAGCCGGGAACTGAGCAGCATCCATATAGGTAACAGACAACAGTATCCCAGCTGGTTAGGGGGAAAGGAGCAAAAGGGTTAATGCAAAAAACATGCAAAGTAACGCTGGAAAACAAAGTACAGACAATACCAGCGTTACACTTAGCACTTAACTGTGTACCTGAGAGCCTGACAGGACACAGCACTTTTCCTCAGCGGCCCTGTGACGTAACAGGGTTTGCTTTCGACGCTAGACAGCGCCCTAGCATTTTACTTTGCGGCTCACTGAAGCTAAGTGAGTTCGCATCTATCGCCATATAGCGCTGTGGCATTTCCGTTAGCGGCTCTGGGTATTAACAGAGTTCGCACTTACTGCCACAACGCGCTACGGCGTTTATTTTAGCGACTCTGCGGGATAACAGAGTTCGCTACTTTCGCCATTACTAGCAGCAGGTTCCGCCTGCACGGTGGACCCCGGGCTGCGAACGCACCTCTCTACCTCATATATTTGGTGCGTTCCGCAGACCCTAACACAATGTTGAACTATTAATATAAATTACATTTTTTTTTTCAAATTTTAAGATAGAAATTTTCAACATTTAACTATTATTTTCCAAAAGACAGTTTGGTAAAGATCCTGAAATACTTGAAATGTTTTATTTTGCAGTGTCAAAAGGGCTGGTAATGGCTCCCTCGATGTTCAATGAGCCTATAAGCTATTTCTTTATACCTTGACTTGTCATGCGTTGGCTTTCCATCATCCAACTTTTATGTTTGTCAACCAGAAAAATACAGAATAATCTCATTTCATGTACAGAAGGAAAGAGTTCAGGGACGAACACATACAGAACATACTAATGAAAGCACAGGTTCAGAAAAGGGAGCTTTGTCATAGCAAATAATCATACAGCAGACCATGGTGAACGACCTATGATAATCATTTTATTATAAAAGATTACTAAAGCAGTCAAAGTGTTCATGAATAGAGCTTATGGTGCTTTTAATATTATTACTTAAAAGGGAACCTGTGGTTAGATTTATGCTGCCTGGACCACGCGCGGCATGAATCACAGTCTGGCTACATGATTACAGCTAGGTATGTGATATTCTGAAACACTGTGGTGATGCAAAGACAACATAGTGGCCAGGGACTAAAGGGAGAGACCTTACTAGTCCGATGCAGACCCCAGCCAGCTTCTCTCTGCCCCTCTCCAGTTAGATAACAGGACTCTCCCTATGTACGCATATGGAGGAGACCTGTCAATCAACTTACGCAAGGCTTGGAGAAGCTCACTAGGGACCACATCGGACTTGTCAGGTCTCTCCCTATAGTCACTGGCCAGCTTTTCACATTATGTTTTCTCTGAAGCACCACAGATTTTAATAATAAAACATAATTGTTTGCAATCACATAGGCAGATTCTGATTAAGGCTTCCCGTGGTTCGGGAAGCGTGGTTCTAATGACAGTTTCCCTTTAAATAACAAGGTTTCATTATTTTATGTTTGAACCCAATTTTACTTTTGATCTTAAAGAGTACATGTTATTATAAGTAAGATTTCAGAATAAGCGTGTGTGTATATGAGGAATAACACTATTCCAGGCCACTATGAGTATTGCAAAGCTGAATTTTTTCACCAGATCTCTGCTGACTTCATATCTTATTTTAGTGGTCTTTGAACCAGTAGATGAAGACTAGCTGCTATGATGTGTCTCATACCTAGTACACATAGAAAGATGGATTCTTGTTATTCTTTCTCTGTTGAACATAGACAAAAACGGCAGAAGCAGCAGCAGCTGCATGGAGGCCAATGTACAGCAGGACTGAGCTGTGTAGCTGTGAATCTAGCACTAAGCCTAATAAATTTGCTAGAAGCTGCAGCTCCATCTTCAGGTGTCACCATATACAGTATAATAAGCTATGTATGATGAAACCTCACTGTGCTGGCAGTCTGTCTTCCTTTGACCAAGATGAATTGAATAATGCATACAGGAGGCATGGTGGAGAGTGGAAGAAATGTACAATAAGAGGATGAAGAAGTATATTTGAATGGTTGAGTTATGTAAAGTTTGTTGAAATGACAGTGACCATTTATAGGGCTGAAGCTCAATTTTCTGACATAGAGCTGCAAATCCCCTGCTGAGACATATGGTTAAAGAGGTTTTCTAGGATGGTAATATTGACAACCACACTCAGGACAGGTCATAATAAAATAGTGATCATCTAATTGAAAACCCGTCTTCATTGCTTACCAGGCCCAGCTCCGTCTATTCACTCTAGTGGGACTAAACTCCAAAGAGCGGCAGTACTAATACTAATAATAACAAAGTTGTGATATTTTCTGCGGATACATAAGAGCTTTGTCAGAAAATTGGTTGATAAAAGCAATTGATGCAGGATTGGAACGAGGTAAGCAGCCACAAAATTTTAATACATCACGCAAAAGGGACCTGCATTTCATATCCTAATATAATGACCCACTGTGATTAGGCAACATTTTCTAATCTGAATATGAGGTTCTTAGTTTACAAATTGCACAATCCCAGTGCCACATTACACCAATCTCTATAAGTGGTTTCCTACCCTATTAGGTCCTGCACTACACAGGTACACAGCGTAACTGTAGCGGAACGACCCAGGTGCCTAACAGCACCTATGCTACCCACAAAGTCCTCAATGGACAGGTCATTTTAACTTGCGATGTATGCGTTAAAGATGATGGCCCAAGATATTCCTATCCTGGGGGATCTGACTCCTGGCACCCCAACTAATGTGCTGATTGAAGGGTTCCCTTCATTATTATGCAGGTACCGATCTGTACATTCAGAAGATGTGTCTGGTATTGAATGGGATTGAACTCCAAGAGCTGCAGTGCCTTGTATGTTTTAGCTTTACGTTTGTGCAGGAAATTTGGAACAATAGATAAAGAAAAGCTCAAACCTCTATATAGAATATTCAGAATTTAGCCAACATACAATATTGGACCTTTTTAGATATAGAAACATGGGAGGTGAATCATCAAAACTTTGAAGCCAGAATATTGGCATAAAAGCTTTTCAAAAGTCAGACACTCTGCTACTTTTGTAGTTTCCTGCCAGTATGAAGCAAATCCGCCAAAATAGATGGAGCTGGGGTGGAATGAGGCATGGCTACGCTCATCAAACTAATTCAGCATAAGTGCCGGCGATTTTACCACATCAGAAATACCACACAAGTCCACGACTGGAGTAGCATTTCTGGCGAGTCGCACGCCGGAGAAGATGTGCCAAATTTATTAAGCAGCGTGGGCCTTTTAATGAAGTCGGCACATCCTACCCCAGCAAGCCCTTCATTAAGGTGTTTTACAATACCAATCTTAATGAATCGGCTCCACGGTGTTCAAGGACAGAAAAAAAATCCGATTTTTTATAAAGTGCGAGAAACGTCCCAATTTTGTAATAAATATTTGCAATTCACAAATGGACAAAAAAGTGTTTTAGATCATTTGTGCATGACATGACTTACTATTTGCCACTGCCTAAGCAACTTAGAAAAAACTTATATTTTGTTCGTCTATGGAGCAGTCTAGATAACACACCAGTTTCTCTCTTGTTACACTGTCTCAATAAATCCCTATGGCCAATAATATGTTTTAAAAGTGACAGCTAAAATAAAAAAAATGATGAAAGTAGACAAAGCAGATCACAGGAGCAAAGCTGTCAATCACAGACAGAGAACAATAAGCCTATTTTCCCCAAACATTAGTGTCACTTCCATAAAGTTTGATTCTCTTAGCTGTGTGATAGTATTGCAATGGTGCATTAAAGGGATAGTTTTTTTTTCTTTTAAAACAGAAAATGCCATCAGTGAAGGACTCCATTAGAAAATCTTTTTGAGACCACTAATAATAAATCATTTTTAATGTTAAGCCGTTTATTTCGGGAATGGATGGACTCCTGTATCAAGTCAGGTTACATCAGACTTGGGGTCTTGAAAAAAGTTTTGAAAAAAGGGCAGCACGGTGGCTCAGTGGTTAGGGGTCATCCTTTACATCTAGAGGAAAGAAGGTTTCATCACCTCGTAAAGGAGTGGAAGATGGCTAGCACCCAATGAAGAGATCGCTGATGTGACCTAAGGTTTTATGTGTCATGTTCCTGCAATAACTAAATGAAAAACATACGTTTTCCCATCTCGATTAGTTATTTTTCTCACTTTAAAAGCTAAAAAAATAAACAAGCTACTCAAAATGTATAAATAATAAATTTCAAAAAATTATCAGTGACCAATATAGCTGCCTTTTTTTCAGCCTTAGCCTTCCCTCCATGGAGTCCGTCATTTTCTTAATCTGTTGACGATAAACATTTTGGGCAGCACCATCTCCTTGTGCTTCTGGGGCTCCAGGGAAGTTGTAGTCGGAGGATAATGGCTTCCTGGTCGCTTCATATTTGATTCTTTTAAAATCTTTGAATGGACATCTTTTTTCCTCAACCACCTTGTTGACTATCTGCAACAAAACTTTTGATGGTTCTGTGATCGCACCTCAATAGCTAAGCAATTTAAAGAATGCTGCATCCCTCTGTAAGACTTGCAATAATTTATGACTTTTCAGAGTCCGTTAAATCTCCCTTTTTGGCCCATTTTGCCTAAAGAAAAAAATCGGCCTAACAATTCTGCACATCTTGGTAAAAGGTGTTGTATCCTTAGGCCTCACACGAACACACATCA
Organism: Oophaga sylvatica; assembly: GCA_033576555.1. Lineage (NCBI taxonomy): Eukaryota > Metazoa > Chordata > Amphibia > Anura > Dendrobatidae > Oophaga > Oophaga sylvatica. The sequence goes on along the minus strand of JARQOD010000003.1, from coordinate 534,565,507 downwards.
CCTGATCTGCTTCATCCAATAAGTATTCACGTTTATACAGCTTGGGGTTGAAAAATCTGCACAGAAATAATGATTGAGTCAGTACTCACTTGCCTAATAACTCTGCACACAATGTGTAATAGTTTAATTGTACTACATGTTTCCTATGCTGGGTACTGTAAAGTGAGATTTTAGCACCATCTACTGCTCATTGTTGGTACTTGAGGCTTGATTAGTTAAAGAGGTTGTCCATTATTTAAGCATTGATGACCTATCCTTAGGGTAGGTCATCAATGTGTGATCGGTCAGGGTCCAACACTCGGCATCCGGCTGAACAGTTAATCTTGGTCTTGGCAGTTGCCGGCTGGAAATGCTCACTTGCGGAGCTGACCGTTTTCTAATAGTGGCCGTGGCAGAGTATTACACATCCGCTTACTATTCAAATCAATAGGAGGTGGATGTGCAGTACCCTGTTGCGGACACTATAGGAAGACGGACAACTCCACAAGTGAGTATTTCCCACCGGCGGCTGCAGCTGCCGACGCCAAGAACACCTGATTGGTGGAGGTCCGGTTGTCGGATCCCGGCTGATCATACACTGATGACTAGAGTTGAGCGATACTTTCCGATATCCAAAAGTATTGGAATCGGAATGGTATCGCCGATACCATTAAAATATCGGCGATACCCGATACCGATACCGGAAATCCAATGTAAGTCTATGGGAACAAAATATCGTAACTAAAAAAACCTCTTTCTTTCCTTGTAAACACTAAATATACACACATAGAATACATATATATATATACATGTCATTGTGACATATATATATACATATATTTATAGTTTATACACTTCTACATAGTAAAATAGCCTCTGATTCAATTGCCGGGTAAAGCCGGCTTCTGTGAAAAGACAGAAGCACCCGACATGAAATGACACTTGGTTTACATAGAGTTAACCATGTCTTTTCATGTAGTTTGATATCTGATTTGCACAAACAATTACATGAGTGTAAGTGTGCAAAATTTCACACCTGTAGGGGTTAATTAAAGGTGTAAATTCGTTGTAAAAAAACCGGACTTTTTTGCTACGAATTTACACCTTTAATTAACCCCTACAGGTGTGAAATTTTGCACACATACACTCATGTAATTGTTTGTGCAAATCAGATATCGAACTACATGAAAAGACATGGTTAACTCTATGTAAACCAAGTGTCATTTCATGTCGGGTTCTGCATTTTCACAAATGCCGGCAATTGAATTAGCGGCTATTATACTATGTAGAAGTGTATGAACTATAAATATAAATATATATATATGTGTCACAAATTCAATGACATGTATATATATATATATGAGGTGTAAAATTGCTGAAAAAAAATGTGTGGGCTCCCGCCCTATTTTCGCAACCAGACAAAGCCAGCGAGTGGGGGCAGATAATAATAGCCCAGAGAGGGACCATTATTTTTGGCCCCCCCTGGCTACTAACATCTGCCCCCAGACACCCCAGAAAAGACAAATCTATATTTAGATTCTCCCTTTCTGGCACTTTGCCCGTCTATTCCCATTGCCCTGTAGCGGTGGCGAATGGGTTAATATGGGGTTAAAGCCACCTTGCTATTGAAAGGTGACCTTAAGCCAGGTTAATAATTGAGAGCTGTCAATTAGACAACTATCAATTATTAATCCTATTGCATGAAATAAAAATAAAACACACACACTTTAATTAAAAATCATTTTAATGAAATAAAGACACATGTTTTTGACCATCTTTTATTTTACTGCAAAAAACATTTCCTGTAATAAAAATAAAATAAAAAAGCTAAATTATTCTTACCTATCCCATGCACAGTCAGGTCCCACGGTGTAATCATTCAGAAAGGGTTAATGTTTACTGCAGGGACCGCAGCTAATGCTGCAGCCTCACAGTAAACCCCCAAATGAATGAGTTCCTCTCCTGGCTCACAGGAGAGGAAGTGGAAAGCTTAATTGATTGCTTTCCACTTTCACTTCAGGTCAGCCAGGGACACAATCAGTGACGTCAGAGGGAACTGATTAACAAAAATAGGGGTTCCCTTCGAAAAAAAAATGGCGTGGGGTCCCCCCTATTTTTGTTAACCAGCCTGATGAAGCAGACTGCTGAGGCATGGTATTTAAGGCTGTTAGGGAGCCAATATCCATGGACCTTGCCAGCAGCGTCGGACTGGAGTACCTTGGGCCCACCAGAGAAAAATTATTCTTGGGGCCCACCATCATACTTCCCAACCTTTGAAGAAGGGAAAGAGGGACAAAGGCTGTGGCACGCTGTGCCTGCTGCAGCAAATTTTAGGCCATGCCACGTTGCACCACAGACTGTCCAGGAGTTGGTGGATGCTTTAGTCCAGGTGTGGGAGGAGATCCCTCAGTAGACCATCCGTCGTGCTCATCAGGAGCATGCCCAGAAGTTGTAGGGAGGTCATACAGCATACCTCCCAAATTTTGAAGACAGGAAAGAGGGTTGAAGGCTGCGGCAAATTTTAGGCCACGCCCCGACAACACCCATTTCACAGCTAATCACACCCATATCCTCGCCCCAAGCGTACCCATTTAGCACTGCTGATCACACTGACTGGTAATGAGGGCACAGTGGCTGGTACTGAGGAAAAGAAAGAAAGAGCAGCGAGAGAGAAAGAACAAGCAGAGAAAGAAAGAGAGGAAAGAAAGAAAAGAGAGAGAGAAAGAAAGAACAGAGAGAAAAAAGAACAGAGAGCGAGAAGGAAAGAACAGAGAGCGAGAAAGACTAGAGAGAGAAAGAAAGACTAGAGAGAGAGCCAGAGGCGCAGCTAGGGTTTTGGTTTAGTGGGGGCGAAACTTCTGAGTGGGCCCCTAATCAGAGAACCTCAACAAATGACCGCGCTGTTGCCAAAAAATAATCTATATATAAAAAGACCAATATTGATATTACCGCCATATGGTCTGTGGTAAATAATACCAGTCCTACAGAACATATAATAGATTACAGCACAGGTACAGATAATGACTTACCGCTGATGTTCTTTCTAATGGAATTGTTCACTTTTCATGTCTTTTCCATCTGGCCCAGACCGACATGACGACTTCTCCAGCCAGGACTCGACTGCAGAGATTACAACAAAGACACATTTCACTTCTCATATTTTTAGCACTGTCACGGTCACCAATTGGACTATTCTCAACCTGCACAAACTCCTCATCCTGCTGATACCCCAATACTGAGCCGCTGCTGCCATATGTGTCCCTATTTCTGCACCTGATACCCCAATACTGAGCCGCTGCTGCCGTATGTGTCCCTATTACTGCACCTGATACCCCAATACTGAACTGCTGCTGCCGTATGTGTCCCTATTACTGCACCTGCTGTGTGGTTCTGTGTGACCTCTAAATTTTAAAGCACCCCTCTAGAATATAGTAATGCCGGGTGCAAGTGCCCTAGAAAACAGTGCCCACATTTTGTCCCCTAGACTGTAATAATGCCCTGTGTGCACCTTTGACAGTCACAGTAACCCGAGTTCCCCTATAACAATAAGTGTCCACTTTACATTTAATAATGTCCCAAGTCTCCCCCTGTACATCTCCCCTATACACAGAATAATGCCCCTCACTGGATATATACTGACCCCTTAATGTCCCCAAACTATTTAATGGGTCCAACACTGTATGATGGCCCCTAGATAGCATCCATACAGCATAATACACCAGATAGTCCTCAATATAGTATAATGCACCCCCATAGGCAGCCTCTATATTATAATAAACCCCCATAGGCAGAGTCTATAATATAATGCACCACCATAGGCAGCCGCTATATTATAATGCACCCCCATAGGCAGCCTCTGTAGTATAATGCATCCCCATAGGGAGTCTCTGTAGTATAATGCACCCCAATATGGAGCCTCTGTAGTATAATGCACCCCCATATACAGCCTCTGTAGTATAATGCACCCCCATATACAGCCTCTGTAGTATAATGCACCCCCATTAAAAAAAAAAAAACAATACTCACCTCCCGGCTCCTGTGCTGCTCACTGTTCTCCCTCTCTGCGTCTGACAGGGGCGCCGGCAGGTGATGTCATCGCGCCCGCTGTCAGATGCTGAGAGGGGGATTATGGGAGAGAAGGAGCGCTCGCTCCTTCTCTCTCTATGCGGTCAGCTGTATCGGCTGGATGCCGATACAGCTGACCCTCCGATGACGGGTGGGGGGCCCACTGCTGGCACCGGGCCCCCCCCACCGCCTGTTCAGGCCCCATAGCTTCCGGGCGGCAGAGCAGGGAGAGCGATTCTCCCTGCTCTGCCGCAGAATGTAACTGTATCGGCGTGCTGTGCACGCCGACACAGTTACTGTAGCGTAGCTCCGGGTGGGCCCCCTCAGAGCGCGGGGCCCGGGGCCACCGCCCCCTCTGCCCCGCGACCTATCCTTTCAAATCAGGGCCTACCACGCAGGAGCTGGGGTCCACCGGAGGTTTCTCCGGTGTCCCGGTGGCTCAGTCCGACCCTGCTTGCCAGCCTGATAATACCAGGCCACAGCAGTCTGCTTATCTTTGCTGGTTAACAAAAATAGGGGATCCCCTCGAAAAAAATTGGCGTGGGGTCCCCCCTATTTTTGTTAACCAGCCAGATGAAGCAGACCGCTGAGGCCTGGATTTTCAGGCTGTTAAGGAGCCAAGATCCATGGACCTTGCCAGCCTGATAATACCAGGCCACAGCAGTCTGCATATCTTGGCTGATTAACAAAAATAGGGGATCCCCTCGAAAAAAATTGGCGTGGGGTCCCCCCTATTTTTGTTAACCAGCCAGATGAAGCAGACCGCTGAGGCCTGGTTTTTCAGGCTGGTAAGGATCCAATATCCATGGACCTTGCCAGCCTGATAATACCAGGCCACAGCAGTCTGCTTAGCTTGGCTGATTAACAAAAATAGGGGATCCCCTCGAAAAAAAAACGGGTAGGGGTCCCCCTACTTTTGTTAACCAGCCAAGTAAAATGCAGACTGCTGCGGCCTGGTATTAAAAGACTGTCAAGGCCCATGGATTTTGGCCCTCAACAGCCTGATAATACCAGGCTACAGCAGCCCCACATTTGGCGCATCAAAAGATGTGCCAATTGTGGCACTTTACCGGCTCTTCCCACTTGCCCTGTAGCGGTGGCAAGCGGGGTAATAAGGGGTTAATGTCACCGTTGATTGCACGGTGACAATAAGCCCGGTTAATAATGGAGAGGCATCAATAAGACACCGATCCATTATTAATCCCAAAGTTTTTAAATGTTTAAAAAAAAGACACAGCCAGAAAAAAGTCTTTTAATGAAATAAAAGAGACAACACAGTTTTCATTAATTTTATTACTCTCTCATTCCTGCGACGCCATAGATCTCCTGTAAAAAAAGAAAAAAAACAAACCAACAGTATACCACCTGTCCGACGCAGTCCATAGTAACGAGTGTCCCACGACGATCCAGCTCTGCTACATCGGAATGCCAGGCAGAGCCTGACATCCCGACACAGCACAGCTGATTACCTGCTTCCTCGGCGGTGACGTCATCGGACTGCTTTACGGCCGCGATTACCCAGCAGTCACTGCAGTTATCGCGAGAAACTGCATGTGACCGCCAGGGAGAAGAGGATGGCGGCCATCAAGCAGTCCAGGATGTGACCGCCGGAGATCTTCTGCCGGGTAAGTGCCGCTGACTCCTGACAGACCCGACCGACGGACACTGACAGTGACAGTGACATTCCGATTCCGGTATCCGATATGACGAAAATATCGGAACTCGGAATCGGAATTCCGATACAGCCAATATCGGCCGATACCCGATATTTGCAGTATCGGAATGCTCAACACTACTGATGACTTAAGTAGTGGACAACCTCTTTAAGTATGCAGAAAAATTTTGAAGAAGGGGAGAGTGAGTGCCGACACTGTTGGAACGGTGCTGGCACGGGAGGTGAGAGTAGGCTTTATGATTTCCTCTGGGCCGACCATTTCGTTTAAGAAGGGGTTATCCTGGTAGTGGAAAATTCCTTTGAAGCCGTTATCTCTGTCTATGACAGTAGCTGTGCACACAAAAATCAGTACCTGCTATTAATTGTGCCTGGTCCTGTTAACTTATTTAGAAAAGAAAAATTTGTTTTTAGCAACTTTTCCTTTGAGTCACTAAGGGCTGCACCATGTCAGAAGATCCGGTCACTAGTGAGCAATAATAACATGGTGAAGCCCTCCACACATCCACATGTAACTTTATCACTTGTGATTAGGTGCATAGTTACGTCTTGGCCTGCGCGCACCTTACAACTATTACAATCAATTATTTTTTACTGCAACAGCATTGAGTCTATGCTCAGTTATGCTAAGTTTTTGCTACCCCATTTGAGTTCTGCATAACGTAAAAGTAATATAGATGCAACAAGTGTGTAATAATAAAAAGCTCAGTAAAAATCTTGAATAAACTGCTTAACTCCTTTCGATGTTGGGCATAATAGTAAGCCCACGTCAGAATCCCTCCCTTTGATGTAGGTTTCAGCGCTGAGCCCACATCTTTCCTGTGTTTTGAACAGTTGACTTGTGCCTCTAACAGCCGTGGGTGGAATCACGATCCACCTGCGCCTGTTAACCTGTTAAATGCTGCTGTCAATCTCTGACAGCAGCATTTAACTTGCACTTCTAGTAAGAATGCCATAAATCCCGCCCACCGGTGACCTCATCACGTGATCCTGGGTCAGCCATGGGTTGGCATGACAACCAGAAGGCTCCAGCGCCGACCACCCATAGCAAGTAAGCATTTCTATCGACCACTCATAGCAAGTGAGCATTTCAGCTACATACAAGCGATCTGATCATAACCTGTGTGTAGCAGAAGAGTTCAGAGTACTGCAGCTTCTAGTCTCCCATGGAGACTATTGAAGCATGCAAAAAGTAAAAAAATGTTTTCAAAAATCTTAAAAAAATATAAAAGTTCAAATCACCCCCTTTTCACCGCATTCAAAATAAAACAATAAAAAAAATCAAACATACACGTATTTGGTATCACCACGTTCAGAATCGCCCGATATATCAATAAAAAAAAGGATTAACCCAATCGGTAAACAGCGTAGCGAGAAAAAAAGTCAAAATGCTAGAATTACGTTTTTTTTTGTCGCTGCTACATTGCAATAAAATGCAATAACAGGCGATCAAAAGATCGTATCTACACCAAAATGGCATCAATAAAAACATCAGCTCGGCACACAAAAATTAAACCCTCACCCAGCCCCAAATCACAAAAAAAGGAGACGCTACAGGTCTTGGAAAATGGCGCCATTTTTTTTTTTACCAAAGTTTGGATTTTTTTTCACCACTTAAATAAAAAAGAACCTAGACATGTTTGGTGTCTATGGACTCGTAATGACCTCGAGAATCATAATGGCAGGTCAGTTTTAGCTTTTAGTGAACATGGCAGAAAAAAAAAAAATACTTGGAGTTTTTTTCTCATTGTCCAGTGCATGATATGTTGAAACCAATAGTGTGGTTCAAAAGTACAACTCGTCCCACAAAAAAAAAGCCCTCACATGGCCATTTTGACCAAAAAATAATAAAGTTACGGCTCTGGGAATAAGGGGAACAAAAAGCGAAAAGTAAAATGCCTCCAGTCGTTAAGGGGTTAAAAATTATGAAAAATAGGAAAAATAATACAATAGAGCAAAAACAAAAACCTAAGAAACCTTTTACCCATAATGCTGCTCACATAAATCAACAAAAGGTAAAGTAAGCGCACAGTAACAGTTATCTACAAACCGCTCACAGAGCTAAAGAAACACAAGTCACAATGGAATTATTCCATTTTTTAGACTCACAAGTCTTCATAGATTCTAATCCCCTGATTAATATTTTTACACACAAAACACATCTCAGTTCTAAAAAAGAATTTCCCTTAATGTCAACACGGGATTGCTAATTTACGTGTAAGAAACACAAAAGACAAGGTCTTCACAGAAGATTGAAACAGCAGGAGAACATAAATCTCAGGGAAATACATCCACATGAAGGAAATTTGAAAGGTGACTAAAAAGGACAAAAATTGCCAGTAAAAAGGCATGTAAATGATTATAATACAAGTCAATATGTTCCTCACTGGGGCTCAGTATTATTATTTTTATACCAGATTAAGTTGTTTGCATTTCTCTTTATCTTAGCCTTTGAAATAGCTGTAACCTGTCCCCAATTTAGCAGTGATGTATCTGTAGGGGTGCAGGAGTATCTGTCACACCTGGTCCCGAGAGCCAACAGGGAACCGAATGCACCTTGTACATTAAATAGCATGTTACAAATGTTGCACTGGGGCCCATGAGCTACTAATTTAGCCTTAATATAAGCACCTATATTATGCCTACAATATTCTAAAATGTGGCAAAAAACTTTAGGAACCATTCACTGAAAACTGTGATCATAAAAGTTTTCCTTTCCCATGCCATCTTACTAGGATTGCTTCATGAATGGTGTGAGTCTGAAAACTCAGTGACCACAGAAATCCTGAAACAGAAGATGTTACACCAGGTATCTCGGGCTCCATTTCCTTCCCCTGGGTGTGCTGCCCTCTGTTGTGCTCCACATCAGGTTTTGAAGGTAGGCTGAAGTGGATGAGTGTCATCATCTCCCTAAACCTATTAAAGAACCATTGACACACACTTGTGACTTGGGGCTGATACTCTAGTCCAGGGCCGGCGTCAGCACCCGGCGCACCCGGGCAAGTGCCGGGACCCTGAGCAGGTGGGGGGCCCACTCACAGTCGGGGACACCGGCATGCTATAGGGGCTCGAGCAGAGCAGCTGCCAGCGAGGAGCGGTGAGTAGTTCATTTTTTTATGTTTGGCGCAATATATGGAGACCATCATATGGGGCCCATCATACACTGGAGCATCATATATGGGGCCCATCATAAACTGGAGAATCATATATGGAGCATTACATGGAGCCCATCATACACTGGAGCATCATATATTGGGCCCATCATAAACTGGAGTATCATATATGGGACCCATCATACACTGGAGCATCATATATGGAGCATTACATGGGGCCCATTATATATGGAGCATTATATGGGGCTCATTATTCTGTATGGAGCTCTATGTGGTGCCCATAATTGTGTAGGAAGCAATATATGGAGCTCATTAAACTGTATGGAGCAATATATGGGGCTCAATATTCTGCATGAAGCACTATGGGGTTCCCATAATACTGTATGGAGCAATATATGAAGCTCATTATTCTGTATGGAGCACTATGTGGTGCCCATAATACTGTATGGAGGACTATACTGTATGTCTTTTGAGCTATTTTAGAATTTACAATAGATATCACTCATGTAATGTATGAAGTAAGTGAAATCTTTGGCATTGTACTATACCCATATTTCTGTGCCGTATCTGTGCATCATGAATTGTGGTATGTGTTAAAGGGGCCCACTGAGACTCTTTTGCCCGGGTCCCACGAAAACCTGGAGCCGACCCTGCTCTAAACCTCTATGTTTGGTGTGTTCTACCTTCTGTACATACTGTGCTTTACTTATTTCCATCCCCGATGGGTTTCACTTCATCTGCCTTGCAGCTCCTTAGATTCCCGAGTGTGCCAAGTCCTCATTGCCATCATAGTTACATAGGTTGAAAAAAGACCACGGTCCATCAGGTTCAACCATTCTCCACCACTCGTACATTTTGTCACTAAATTAACTGTAACCAACAATATTATTTGTACTGAGGAAATCATCCAGCCCTTTTTTAAAAGCTGTTATAGTGTCGGCCATTACTACCTGTTGTGGTCGACATAACAGTCTGATTTCTCTAAACTATAAAGAACCCTTTCCTATTAAGCTGCCAGAATTGCCTTTCTTCCACGCATATTGAGCGCCCCTTGGTCCTTAGTATGGAAGTAATAAGTCAAATGCCAGTCCTTTGTACTGACCACATCTGCATTTATACATATAAATGAGATCTTCTCTGAGACATGCCTTCCAGTTTGCTGCATCATCGCCTGAGGTCCATGTGCCCAACAGGACCTTTAAGGCAGCCCCAGTTACTCGAAAAGGTCCCAGAGCACATTGCAGCAAACATTGGTGCCGCTATGCAGAAGAAAAGAAGCAAAAACATCGAATTGAATGTAGCATTACTGCATCCCCTCTAATCTCGGGATCATGTTTGGACCAACACCTAATATTGAATCATGGCATGCGCCATCACTTTAAGAGATTGGCAAAACCCTTTAAGTAGTGTGGATGTTTTTTCTCTAAACTAATCTCTGGAAATATTAAGATGTCTTCTCATCAAACATAAAAAAGAGAAGTATCAGCAAGCTTACAATACAATCAGCAAAAAAAACACCATGAAGATGTCTGACATCAGTTATTATATCATCTGTTACTCCAAGAAGCGGCCAAGAACGTTCTCAGCGTTCCAGTCACATTCATATCATTTATACTGGGTGTCGGGTATTATTTCTTAGGATGCAATACACAAACGTGTTTACATAATGCAATCTTGCATTCTATTATGTGTAACCACACACCGTGAGGCGGCAATAATGACTTTCCCTGCCAGAAAATCCATATGGCTGTTTATTGCAGAGACGAGCCACTATATCCTGAGGCAGTTTTCTGCACTTCAAAAATTGCCCTGTTTCCTTTGAGTTATAAATAAAACAATTTTCAGCAAAAAAAACTAATTGAGATTCATTTACATTGCTTTTTTTGCAACGTGTCAACCATTTCAGATGACAAATACACTATAGGTGCCCTCATTACAACGCTTAGTGTATAGTAACTCTGTACCACCGTAGAATACAGAAGAGGCGGCTCTACCGTATGCGGGACTTTATTATTATTATTATTTTCTTATCAGGGTTCCAAAATAAACTGCATTTCCCAGGAATCTCGTCTGGAGCCACAATGTGGTTATAATGATTGAGAAAAAGCATTAATTTACATTTAAATAAACACTTGAAGTGTAATAAAAAAAAAAAATACCAGTAAACATAACTGTAAGAAATTGGTCATTTACCAATTTAAGGAAGTTATTGTGGGTATTTTGTGCTTTTATTTTAAGGGTTTTCCCAACTAAACACAAATATACATTAAGCTGAGTACACAAATATCCGTCGTTTCGAAACTGATGATTTATTTGAGTTAATTGAGGAGCAGTTTTATATCCATTGTGATCTGTATCCTTTGAATGTTGTTTATAATTTATAAACTATTTATTCAAGGAGCGACATTTCCTTAGATAATCATGCATAATCTTATTAGCATGGACATTACTTATTTATCCTATTTATGAATATTTACCCATTCAAGCCAATATACACCTATATCTTAGTGGGGTAATTTGTCTCTATCTCCTTCGGTCTACCACTGTTGCCTTCGGTCTACCACTGTTGCCTTCGGTATACCACTGTTGCCTTCGGACTACCACTGTTGCCTTCGGTCTACCACTGTTGCCTTCGGTCTACCACTGTTGCCTTCGGTATACCACTGTTGCCTTCAGTCTACCACTGTTGCCTTCGGTCTACCACTGTTGCCTTCGGTATACCACTGTTGCCTTCGGTCTACCACTGTTGCCTTCGGTATACCACTGTTGCCTTCGGTCTACCACTGTTGATTTGGTCTACCACTGTTGCCTTCGGTATACCACTGTTGCCTTCGGGATACCACTGTTGCCTTCAGTCTACCACTGTTGCCTTTGGTATACCACTGTTGCCTTCGGTCTACCACTGTTGCCTTCGGTATACCACTGTTGCCTTCGGTCTACCACTGTTGCCTTCGGTATACCACTGTTGCCTTCGGGATACCACTGTTGCCTTCAGTCTACCACTGTTGCCTTCGGTCTACCACTGTTGCCTTCGGTCTACCACTGTTGCCTTCGGTATACCACTGTTGCCTTCGGTCTACCACTGTTGCCTTCGGTCTACCACTGTATGTACTACATTGTATTAATAACATTTGTTATTTATATTTGTACTATTTGGATCCCAGTATCTCTTTACTTTTCTCTCTACTCAATAGGCTTCTATATGCTCTTTTATATGAGGGGATTGGATTTTTGAGGATAATTATGTTTTAAGTGCCTAGACATGTCCGGCCTCGCTCAATGCACGTCTAGTGGGAATGTGGCAAATCGCATGCTTGCGGTCACATGACTGCTCACTTTTGATGCCGGAGAATCCTCGCACCACGCAATGTGCACGATGTGAGGATTCACCACTCTGCTGTCACTTAGAGTGATTGTAGACTTGAAGCCTAAGGCTGGACAACCCCTTTAAATGGAACCTGTTACCACAAAAAATGATATTAACCTGCAGATATGGGGTTAATCTGCAGGGGGAGAAAATTACGTTTATTTTCCCATAGAGATCCGGTTTCAGTCACGAGGGCGGCGATCGCACTAGTTCAGTGAGCGGCTGCTGTAACCACGCCCTCGACCGTGACTTACACTAGCTCTGCATTGAGGGTCGGCTGTCATTCAGGGTGGGGGGCTTGGTTACAGCTGCCGCTGTAAATACTCAGAGCAGTGATGGGGCAGTGCCGCCCCCGTGACTGAAACCGGAACACTGCTGGGCGAAAAAAGTTCATTTCCTCCCCCATAGTGATCGGCTAAGTGTGAGAGCCGGACATGTTAGTAACGCTATTAACCTACAGATTAACCCCATATCTGCAGGTTAATAGCGTATTTTTCTGGTGACAGCTTCACTTTAAAGCTGATATAACTGTAAGATGTTTGTAAAAACAGGCAATTTACTTTTTTATAAAATTACAAAGGGCCCAGAGGATAGTAATTATTATATAATCAATGTTTACAGCTGGTTGCCTGGGATATTGACTGCCGCTGTTGTCTAGCAGGGCAGCCGATCATGCACAGTGCTTACAAGCTCTTTTCTATTGTGCTTGTCAGCACTGCAGTAAGCTGAAATGCAATTTTATCTCCTTGTCCTAGCCTGGTTTAATGCTCCAGCAGAAGGTGCAGACGCAAAGCTACATTATACAGCGGCATCAGAGATGGCATAGTTTGGGCCAGAGGTGCAATAATATTGCTGCGCTTATCCTATTACATTGTGTCGACGGATGGATCACGTATTACCCTGGTTGGCTAGTCCAATCTTAGTGCAGATTCTTATTTCTTAATGTATTATCCACTAATAATATTAGATTTATTTACCACATATGATGCCCGTCAGAGGAAGCCTGGAGGAAGCTCCAGAAAGCAGCACATTGTATAAACTCCTTGCAGATGCTGCTTTGGTTAGATTCAAAGAACCCCAGAAGGGCAGAGCTGCCCTGCTAACAACAGAGCCATTAGGAAGCCTCGGGCTCCCAAAATGTGTGAATGCACTTTATCTCTACTTTAGAATAAGCAATCATTACTATGAGTACAATTCTGTGTTCTCTTAAAAACAACCTGTCAGCCTTCCTACATGTCTGTTTTAGTAAATATTCTCCAACAAACAATGATATTAGAGCCATATTCCTGTAACTCCTTGCTGTGTCATTCCACTGTTATTAAAAAATAAAAAAAGTAAAGAAAAAAATTACAACTGAGTGTAATAGACGCTTAGGGTCATCGATTAAGCTTAAATAAAGAGTGGCTACATTAAGCATTTCTTGCACTAGACAGGATCCGACATTGCAGTATTTTATGGACTGCCTGTGGGAACTGTATAATGCTTCATTTCTCCTATGGTGCAGCAGAAAACAGGAAAATATAGTGCTGCCCCCCATATATTACAGAGTTTTCACTAGCTCGTTAATAGTTACCGTATATACTCGGCTATAAGCCGAGTTTTTCTGTACTTTTTTATGCTGAAAAAGCCCCCCTCAGCTTATACTCGAGTGAGGGTCCCACAGGATGGAGGGGGAGCGAGAGCGGCAGCAGCGGAGCAGCAGGTCACAGGAGGCAGGAGCTGGCTGCTGAGGCTAAAGCCTGTGCCCCCTGCTAAAGAAACATGAAAATTCGCTGCGCTGGCAGTGATTATTCATTGCTCTTTAATAGCGTGCACAGTAGTTGTAGCCGCCAGCTTCTTGCAGCTCCCATGGGATCGTGTGTGCCCGCTACTTAAGGGCAGTGAATATTCACTTCTCTCACCTCCCCTGGGCATGGAGGGGAGTGAATATTCATTCCCTTAAGTAGAGGGCACACGTGATCGCCTGGCCGCTGCAGGAAGCCGGCGGCTGCGGCTGACACTGTGCCCACTACTAAATATCAATGAATACTCACTGCTCTCCATTCCTATAGTCCCGGCGTGGAGAACAGTGAGTATTCCGGCAGCTGTGCTCTGATTGTAAGCAGCATATGACATCACTGCCATGTGCTGTTTACAAGCATAAATCAGCTCCTGGCATTGAAAAAGACGCTGCGACAGAGCGCAGGAAGGTAAGTAGATTGGTTTTTTTTTTTTTCTTATTTTTTTTATTTTTACATTTTTTTGATGGGGGCCATGTATACTAGGATAGGGATGAGGGGGCCAATCATACCAGGATGGGGATGAGGAGGCCATGCATACCAGAATGGAGATGAAGGGGCCATGCATACCAGGATGGGGATGAGGAGCCATGCAGACCAGGATTGGGATGAGGGGACAATGTATACCAGGCTTATACTCAAGTCAATAAGTTTTCCCATTTTTTTGTGGTAAAATTAGATGCCTCAGCTTATTTTCGGATCGGCTTATACTGTATATAGTTTTAAGGTTTAAAGAAGACACACATCTGACTAGTTCACTGGATCAACATCCCGTTGCTAAAAAACTTATGATCTGTAATAATATATTTGTCAAGAAAGACATACAGGCCCTCCTTGTACTTGCTCAGTAAATCAACCATTACAACATCATGTGGCAGAGTTCCAAAATCTTACTACTCTTACTAAAGTTAAAAAAATCACCATGTGTGATCATGAATAAACCTTCTGTCCTCTAGACGAAGAGGTGGCCCCCTTGTCACCGTTGCAGGTGTAGGTATAAAAAAAATCATTACAAAGATCTCTGTGTTGTTCCCTCATGTATTTGTACATTGTAATAAGATCATCACTAAGCACTAAGCATTCATTTTTCCAAACTGACCAACCCCAAGTTTGATAACCTGTCTTGGTCCTGCAGTTATTATTCCATGAATACCCTTTGTCGTTCTTCTCTGCACCCACTCAAGTTCAGCTAGATCCTTCGTCTACCCCAGAGACCAAAATTATACACAGTATTTTAAGTGTTGCAGCACTAGAGAGTTTTATAGAGGTAAAACTATGTTTTTGTCATGAGCATTTATGCCTTTTTTTAGTGCATCCCATTATTGTATTACCTTAGAAGCAGCTGCCTGACACTGGTCACTAAAGCTCAGTTTGTTGTCCACCCATACACCCAAGTCTTTTTCAGTGACAGTTTAACCCAGTATTTTACTATTCAGTACATAATTATACACCAAGTTTCCTCAGCCCAAGTCAATGACCTTACATTTATCTACATTAAATTGTAAATGCCATTTCTGAGCCCAAACTTCCAGCTTACCAAAATCCTCTGCAAAGATTGAAAATCTACTCTGCACTCCACTGGTAGACCCTGGCAAAAAAGGGCCCCTGTACAACAGTATATGAGCCCATTGCAATCAAATAGCTGATTATATGGCATACTTCCACCAGCTTTGATGATGGAAATAGACCCCCTTACATCTTGAACCCCTGCGCAGTTGCATCAATGATATGTCTGCACATGTTGTATTCCCTCTATACAAGGTCATTAATAAGTATATTAAAAAGAAGAGGGCCCAATACAGACTGACCTCTGTGGTACCCCATTTTTAACTGTGACCTGATCAAAGTGGGTTCCATTAATAATCACCCTTTCTTTCCAATCACAAAGAACAGCAAAAGGCCGAGATGCTCACCTGCCAAGGCCTTCAAACAAATGCACTATCAGGATGCAGTGGACCCACATAGTTAAGATGACGGCAACACAGGCCTTGGCAGGTGAGCATCTCGGCCTTTTTGCTGTTTTTTGAATTTTTGGAGGATTTTTAAGTCCTCTTTCTGTGCTATTGCTGGTTAGTGTAGTGACTTGTAAGAGTGAGGATCCGTGAAGTGGATTACAAGCTTACGTATTTTGGCCAATATATCAACTAATACCTCACATTTTTAATGTGTTTTTTGCACTTTATTTTTCAGGGTGCAGGTAGGGCCCTTTTGGTCTTGTAAACTGTGGTGTCTGTTCACATGGGATGCATCTTAATAGCGCCAGGCAGCCCACCTGATCTAATAGAAGGGTGTAAATACTAGGCTGTTTAACTGGATGCTGTGCATTTCCATAATGTGAACAGTGCTGCATACAAGTCTTCATTGTGCATCAATATACCAAGCAGCCGCCCCCTCCATGTATTGGTAGGTTGTGAGCAGCCGTCTCATCGGTATTTTTGCACCTGTGTTGCCGTCATCTTAACTATGTGGGTCCACTGCATCCTGATAGTGCATTTGTTTGAAGGCCTTGGCAGGTGAGCATCTCTGCCTTTTTGCTGTTTTTTGAATTTTTGGAGGATTTTTAAGTTCTCTTTTTGTGCTATTGCTCTCCAATCACAAAGCCAGTTGTTAAACCCAATTACGTATATTTTTCCATAGTCCCATTGCTCTTATTTTATATACACATCATTTATATGGGACTGTATCAAACACCTTTGAAAAATCCAGATACCCAAAATCTACGGCCTTGCCCTGGTCCAGTCTGTAACTTACCTCCTTATAGAAGTTTGTGAGATTATTTTAGCAGAACCAATCCCTCAAAAACCCATATTGATGCTGGGTTAAGAGGTTACTTTCATCGAGAAAATCCAGGATAGTATTTCTTCAACCTTCAACAATATTGCTGACAACTGGGGTTAAACATATTCTATAGTTTCTGGTATCAGTTTATGACACGTTTGAATATTTGTATTGCATTTGATACGTAGAATCATAGAATTCTAGAATCCTAGAATGTTAGAGTTGGAAGGGACCTCAAGGGTCATCTGGTCCAACCCCCTGCTCAAAGCAGGATCCACTAAACCATCTCAGACAGATGTCTGTCCAGCCTCTGTTTAAAGACTTCCATTGAAGGAGAACTCACCACCTCTTGTGGCAGCCGGTTCCACTCATTGATCACCCTCACTATCAAAAAGTTTTTTCTAGTATCTAATCTGTATCTTCTCCCTTTCAGTTTCATTCCATGGCTTCTTGTGTTTTACAGTATCAGTTGTGTGAAACAGACCCTGTTGTTATGGAATCCTTAGTATCAGAAATAATGGTGCATCTATCATGTACTTAATTCCTGCAGCACTTGGTGGTGTATGCCATCTGGACCTGGTGATGTTTCTATTTTATTGGTCTTGATGTAGCGCTATACTTCTTGCTGAGTTAAGTAGGGGACATTTAATGGAGAATTTATGGCAACCCTAAACATGTCTTCTGCATTTGAATTTTCTTTTGTAAATATTGTAGCAAAGAAGGTGTTTAAAAGGAACCTGTCACCAGGCTGCTACCATATAAAGTAAGGCCAGCATCTTTCAGCCCTGTGTTACAGCTTTCTAGTATGCTGTATAAATATGGGGATATGTTCCAAATCCACTCTGCAAGGCAAAAAAACGCTTTTATCATGCTCATATTCACTGCGGTCTGGTCCAATGGGTATCTCTGGTACTGATACGGTTCCTCCTCTCTTCTTACAATCACTGTCCTCCTTTGCTTTGTGTGGATGACGCATCCTACGTCATCCACACAGTGTCCTCCATCGCGCTCCTGCAGGCGTCATCGTCATTCTATGGCCTTTTCTGGTAAATGCAAACTACGGTACTTTACTCTGACCTCAGCAGGGTAGAGAGAAGTACGCCTGCACTGGAGTGCTATGGAGGACACTGTGTGGATAACGGAGGATGCGTCATCCACATGAAGCAAGACGGAGGGTGGCGATTGCAAGAAGAAAGGAGGCGCTGGGTCACGCCTCACGAACAGAGACGTCCATTGGACCGGACAGCGCTGTTTGCAGAGCGGATTGGGGACGTATATACAGCATACTTGAATGCTGTAACAGAGGGGTGGTGACAGGTTCCCTTTAATAGATTGGGGACCCTTCTTAAATAACATCCTTTAACAAAATTGATTGACTGTCATAGATGGATAAACCGGTAGATAGACAGACAAATAGATGGATGGATGGATAGATAAATTGATAGAAAGATAGAAAGATAGATAGATAGACTGATCTAATCTATATTATGACAACTGACAATTGAAATTTCCTGTAGCCAAGTATAAGAAATATCAAAGCACTTGCAATGAAAGGATCCTAGCAAGAAACAGCTTCCATTGTACACGCAAGGTCCGATCAAATAGCTTCTGTTATGTTACTGTGCTGAATCTGGTGTTGAGCACAAGTTTAGTGTCGTTCTAATTCATGCTGTGTTGGCAATGTGATCTAACCGGTTCTATGCTGGGGAAAAGCTCTCGTCTTTGAAACATAGTCTTGTGTTAAACAGGAATTAAAAGCCCAGAGCAAAGAGTCTGAGTCCTCCAAAATACCCCCGCTAATATTCCAGTGGCTGCTCTCCAAACTTAAGATTTATACATTAAGAGGGTTTACTGAATTAATTCTGCTCCACAACATTTGTTGTATTTTGCCTTTTTTAGAAATAAATTTGACTCTGTTTGGTGCTGGATTATTTTTTATCTTCCTTTCTAGGTTGAATATGTGAAATACTTTATACATTAAATTCTATGGATTAAGAGACTATTAGGAAGGCTTTTTCATATTTTGACACATTTTAATGCTTGACTTTAATATTTTTACATTATAATCTAAAATGCTATGGGAGCATATCATCAGTGATCACTTAAAGAGGATTTGTCGCCAGGTTTCACAATCTAAATTGCATAAATTAATAAACAGGACTCTTAGACCTGATGAGACTGATGTACTTAGTTTGAAAATGCATGTCAGGATGCAGGATCCTAATTTAGGGATTTTACCATCATTCTGACAGAGATTTTCAAAGCGGGTACAACATTAGGTCTAAGAGATCTCGTTAATAATGTACCCAAATTAATATACTTCAGTTGTGAAAGCCTGATTTAATTCCTGGTCCAGTGCCGCCATCATTCCAACATAGGTCAAGAGCGTCAACTCTGTGTTAGTGATATGGACAAAGTGGCTGTCTGCAGTGGGCCCTTGTAGCGTTCTACATACTATAAAGACATACATGTTTGCCACCAATGTAGTAATGTCCCCATCCTGCCTTCCTCCTGCAATAATATCCCCCATTCTGGGCCCCATCCTGTAATACTGTCCCCCATCCTGGCCCATTTATTTAATACTCTCCCTCATCCTGGCCTATTTATTTAGCCTTTTCCTATAATAATGTCCTCCATCCTGGCCCCTTTAATTAATAATGTTCCCCATCCTGGTATAATGTCCCCCCATCCTGGGCCCCTTCCAGTAATAAAGTCCTCAATCCTGGTCCCTTTCCTGGTATAATATTACCCATTCTGGGCCACATTTTATAATAATGTTCTCCATCCTGACCTTTTATTTTGTGTTTCTCATACTGGACCCTACCCTTTAACAATGTCCTCCATCATGGGCTCCTTCCTGGTATTATGTCCCCCAACCTGGGCCCCTTCCTGTTATTATTTCCCCATCCTGGGCCCCTTCCAGTGTTAATGTCCTCCATCCTGGACCCTTTCCTGACATAATGTCCCCCATCTTGGACTCCTTCCAATAATAATGTTCCTTATCCTGGGCCCCTTTGAATAATAATATCCCCCATTCTGGGCCCCTTTTAGTAATAATGTCCCTCTCCTGGACCCCCAATCCTGTAGTAATGCCCCAAATACTGAGTTCCCTCCAGTAATAATGTCCTCTGTTGTAATTGGTTATTTTTACCTTCTCCCCACTCCTTTGACATGTGGCTCCCCACTCTGCTCCATAGCTGGCCCAGAAGCCAGCAGCTGACTCCACTTGCTTGACACAGGAGGCACATAATGTAACTTCCATGCGCCGCCCGTCTCCGACTTGCTGGCATCAGCTGCAAGCATTGAAGTGGACACACAGCCCACACAGGCACAAAGGCCGCTTCAGATAGTTGTTCAGATGGGGTACCGAGAGTTGGTGCCCCATCAATCTGGTAATAAGGGTTCGCTCACCCTGTCGAGTAGCATCCAATGATTCTTTCATACGAGAAATTCGGATGCTGTATGCAACTGACTCGCAGCTCAAACTCTGCTGAGAGCGTGAACCAAGTGTCAATTTACTGTGATGTGATTCTCTCACATGAGACAATCGGATCACAGGTGCCGAGAAGATGGAGAACTTAATTTCTCCATCTTCTTCATTGTGTGAGTTGGCATACATCAGATGACATCCCAAGTGCAGTCTGATGCTTTGCACTCACGGATAGACTTGGCGCGCACCGTCCCATATACGCTTCCAATTGCAATATACAGCAAAATAAAATAAAAACTACTCGTCACTGCTCCATAGTATAACATTGGAGGGAGTGATAGCCGATGAAGTTACATGCATATAAATGGAAACTTTTTATTTCACTGCAATATATCTTCAGTGCACATTTCTTTACAATTCCTATGTGTGTGGTAGAAATGACAGAGATGCCTAAAATTTTAGAATAACACGAAATATCATCTCCCTCTCTTGTACTATATGCAGCAGAAGGCTCACTCCCAGGTGAGTTTCTAACGCAGAACTTTTCCGAGCCCTCTCTATTCTGGGTCACTGGTTTATGATTTGGGGCAACCTGTATTTTATTTTTGAGACAATTCATTTAACTTCTAGCAAACCTTGTAACACTGGGCTGATTTGATCCCTGCAGAGCCTGAAAATGAATGTTTTATATACCTGTTTTCTATTTCTTTTGATGCACTCTAGCTTTCTATCTGCCAGTCTCCAAGCACAAGGGCTATCCCTTAAATCCTTCATGTCAGTAGTGTTCCCATAGTTAATATGTATGATATTATAGAGATCAATGATTACTACATTTTCTGGACTATCAGAAGACAGAAAAATAAACTTTGCTGATGAAAAGAGATGGGCACAATGTATCAACTGTTACTGTTCTAGAGATGAGCAAATTGATTTCAGGCAAATTGCACAAAACATTTGTATTTGCCATAATCTGAATTTTATTTTTAGATTCAATTTGCTTCAGTCAAGAAAAATGGTATCCTGCTAACTCCATTTTGCTTGAGTCTTTATACTCACCGCTGTGACCTATACTGGTGCCGTCGCTGCCCACTCGCTTCCGACTCCAGTGTTTTTCTTTTTTTCTACATTTTTCGTTGGTCCAGGTTGACTAGGTCTCAAATCATATCACATGAGGCCTAGTCAGCGCAAGATGTACTGAGGAGTGAAGAAAACGGAAAATGGAAGGAAATACTAGACCCCACAAAGTAGTATAAAAATACAAAATACTTTATTAACAATAATATCATTACATGAAATGCATAAAATATGATAGCAAGGTACAGAAAAACACACAAAAAGAGGGACACTATACCATTGTGGAGTAATAACTACAGCAACTCAGAAATAATGTCTTTTATCCCTAAGATAAGTCTACTGGTTGGTATGTGGTTCACCGACCGCTAGGAGGCTTAATAATAACAATATACAATTGGAATATCAATACCAAATGAGAAAAATCCATCTCTGCGGTTCGGGAAATCAAAAGCAACCAGGAAGAAGCAGTCCAGGAAGAAGCAGTGCGAAACGCGCGTCGGGGCAGAGGGACGTCCGTGTGGAGCCTCAGCAGTTCAGTGGTAGGTTGTTTTTGACCACCGATATTCTTTCAAATTCCTTTCAGGCTGTCTTGCTTACTAATTATGTGGTTGGGCACACTTATTGCAGCAGTGTATGTTAGCAATAACAGCACTGGTTGCTTTTGATTTCCCGAACCGCAGAGATGGCTTTTTTCTCATTTGGTATTGATATTCCAATTGTATATTGTTATTATTAAGCCTCCTAGCGGTCGGTGAACCACATACCAACCAGTAGACTTATCTTAGGGATAAAAGACATTATTTCTGAGTTGCTGTAGTTATTACTCCACAATGTTATAGTGTCCCTCTTTTTGTGTGTTTTTCTGTACCTTGCTATCATATTTTATGCATTTCATGTAATGATATTATTGTTAATAAAGTATTTTGTATTTTTATACTACTTTGTGGGGTCTTCAATATTCTGACTACCACTAAAAGTGTTTTCATTGGTTGGTGTAGTATAAAATTAGTTTAATTGTATTTTGTGGGCACATGTTGTGAAAATTAAGGAAATACTAGAGTCTGAGGGCAAAAGCAAGGCAGGAGTAGGTAGGAACTGCGACACCAGGACTGGTGGCAGGAGAGGCAAGAATAATCCATTTTTAAATTTTCCATTTATTATGCTCTGAGGTCTGGAGGGATGGTGCCTATTAGTGATTATATTCACGTCTAATAAAATTGAAACAAATCAAATTTCCAGGTTGACTTCAAGCCCATGTATGGAATCTCTTGAGCATGCCAGTGCTTAATGATCACTGGTGGTCTGACCTCTGGAATTCCCAATGATCCATAGAATGGAGGGGTGTCTCCCCTTCATAATTTTTCTCCTGTACAGATGCACTCCCAGCAATCCGGCTGTGCAGGAAACTTGCATGGAGCTGCACTGTAATTGGTGGCCAAAATCACCCATGAATAGAAAAAGAAAGAGTGATTCAGCATTGACATAGGATCTTGGCCCCTTTATTCTTTGGGGTCCTAGAGGTTGTGTATTTGCATTTCCGAGCAAAATACTAGATGGGAATACACTTTTAAGGCAGAAACCATGGTATAACTTGAAGCTCCTGGGTACTATGTTATATTCACAACTTCCCATTATTAAGCATTAGTTATAGTACTGGTCTGTTCATACAGGGAAGAGAGGCCTTTGGGCTCCAGGGTTTGTGTGCATGCTCAGTAGGTTCATCACCTCGTGGAAACACAGTTTCAGAATAGGAAAAGAGAAAAACTGGAGGCAAAGTGACCATAACCTGCAAACTCTCTGAGCAGATCAGACAAATTTTGAATTTGCCTGTCACACAGGCCTTTATACACCTATATTTCTCACACAAGGTTATAATTGCACAAAATGCAAGTTACAGAGAGGTTATTCTCCGCTAATTCAATGTCGCTTATTATGCTCTGATGTCTTTTCATAAACCAAGAGTAGAGCCAGCGTCAGCACCCAGCACACCCGGGCAAGTGCCGGGGCCCTTTGCAGGTGGGGGGGCCACTGTCTGTCAGAGAGACCGGCGCGCTATCTAAGCCCAAAGCCAGTGCCCACGAGTGGTCCCCAGTCCCCGCTTGCTCAGGGCCCCGGTACTTGCAATACTAAGGGTATGTTTCCACGGTCAGTATTGGCAGCGCTTTGGACACAGCACATGCCCGCTCTGTCCAAAGCGCTGCCGGTTTTTGTATGCACGGTGATCACCAGTGATCACCGCATCCTATACATAAGATGGTGTTATTTATCTTGCGGAGACTGAGTGTCTCCGCAAGATAAATAGACATGCTGCAGTCTAGAAAGACGTGTGCGTATATGCAGGTCTGCCACCTACGTCTTTGAACACATAGTGGAGATGGAATTTCATAAAATCCCATCCACTATGCTGTAACATCTGGCTGCTGCGGATTGGACGCTGTAACTGTATGCAGCATCCAATTCGCAGCAAATACTGAACGTGGAAACATACCCTTATGTCTCCATAATCCACCACTGCGGCATATTCCATGTCTTCTGGCTCTGTGATGTTTCAGGTCAGAGGGCGCAATGACATAACTTGTGTGCGCTCTCTGCTCTGAACAGTCAGAGTGCAGAGAGCCTGAATACAGTGACATTAAGGAGTCTGGAGCAGAGCAGCAGCCAGCGAGGAAAAGTGAGTATTTCACTTATTTTTATTTTTTTTTATGTCTGAAGCATTATATTGGGGCCATCATATACTGGAGCATTATAAGAGTCCCATCATATATGAAGCAATATATGGGGCCCATTATTTTGTACGGAGCATTATATGAGCATTATATGAGGCTCATTATACTATATGTAGCATTATATGGGGCTCATTATTCAGTATGGAACATTATATGGGGCTGATTTTACTATATGGAGCATTATATGGGGTCCATTATTCTGTATGTAAAAGTATATGGGGTCCATTATTCTGTATGTAAAAGTATATGAGGTCCATTATTCAGTATGGAGCATTATATGGGGTCCATTATACTGTATGGAGCAATATATGGGGCTCGTTACACTGTATGGAGCAATATATGGGGCTCATTATACTGTATGGAGCATTAGATGGAGCTCATTATACTGTATGGGGCAATATATGGGGCTCATTATACTGTATGGGGCAATATATGGGAATCATTATACTGTATGGAGAATTATATGGGGCTTATTATATTGTATTGAGCAATATATAGGGCTTATTAGACTGTATTAAGCTATATATGGGGCTCATTATACTGTATGGAGCAATATATGGATCTTGTTATTCTGCATGGAGCAATATATGGGGCTCATAATTCTGTGTCAAGCACCATGTGGTGCCCATAATACTGTATGAAGGACTATATTGTGCGTTTTCTGAGCTATTGATATCTCTCATGTAATATAAGAAGTAAGTGAAATCTTTGGCATTGTACTACACCTATATTTCTCTACCGTATCTGTGCCTCATGAATTGTGGTAAGTGTTAAAGGGGTCCACTGAGACTCTTTCGCCTGGGGCCCATGAAAACCTGGAGCCAGCCCTGACCTGGAACATAATAAATGTAAGATATAAAAATTAAAAATAAAACTTATAATTACCCTCCCCTCACCTTTCTGGCTGCTCCAGATGCTCCCTGCCAATTGTACGGTCCTCCGTGCCTCCATCACTTTGCATCTCTCGCCCAGTGTTTACTCTAGCCTGGGACTTATGGCCACGAGGATGTGCAGTGAACTCCAGGGCACTATTCATGGCCAGAAGCCCAGATCACCAGGCCGGAAATGTAACATGACAAGGGACATGTAGGAATGGGCAACAGGCACAGAGCAGCGGGAATCTCCAGAGAGATGACTAGTGAGGTATGTTTTTTTTACTTTTTAGCCTTAAACTTTTGTGGGTCTTCCCCTGATCTGCAAGATGGCATTCACAGCTGACCATCTTATTGATAAATTTGCACGGACTTGCAAAATATCTGTATTTTCCAGAATGCTGATTTTTACAAAATTCGAGATAAACACAATTCTACTCTAATAAATTCACCCATACGGAATCCACAAAGCATATCTAGATGTAAATGTAACTTAATGAAAGGATAGCCCGGCCTACATCCTTAGAACAGAACTACATAGACCATGCTAAAAAAAAACTGGAAGTAATCAATGACATTATTAGTAAGGCATCGTCTTTCTAATTATATCAATGTACAAACCATTACAATGGCTCTAAGAATATTAAAATGTGACCGTTATTGTTTTTCTTCTGCAGGCTCAATGGTTTTTATTAAAAATCTAGGAGCATTGACAGATTGGACATTCCTATTCCCGTTGCAGCACTCGTAAATCTCCGACACCACGGAGAGATTTCCCTCAGCTGCTTCCCTTTGTTGTAGGTAATTTTTGAGGTGTCATTCAAATTCTCCTTTCCAATAACAGATGCTTGAAGGAGTTTAGGAGATTCAATATATCCCACTACTTCAGGTTTAAAAGAAATGGACCTTCAATAACATTAAACCGGTGAAAAGCCAGCCGCTGTGATTGTTTACAATATCATCTGTCAGGTAAAGTGCAGATTCTTCGCTGGACAAGCAGTAGTACAGCGGGAAGGGGCTGAAATTAAATTCTGCTTCAGGTAAGAAAAAACTCAACATAGTACAATGCTCACAAATGCTTTGTTAGTAAATTCGAGAAAAGACACTGATATTGTCTGACTGCCTGGTGAATTGGAAGAAGCTACGGAGACTGGTATGAAGGAAATAATTGAAATTTTCACATTTTCCAATCTAACTAGGTCATAATTGCCATGCTGATCATTTTATAACACGTCTTTAATAAAGATTTGACTATTGTTAGTGCTGCAGAAACAACTCTGACCAAACAGGCCATCGATTTGACAATACCTCTAAAGTGACCTCTGGCATCTGACACCAGGATAATAGAAGCAGATCCTTTAGGTCCTATAATTTGCTAAATTTGGGACTCATGGAGACTCTTAGTTCTAGGACATCCCATACACACCTAATTGGATTGAGTCCTGTGGACACTAAATCAACACCTTGAACTTTTGTCATGTTCTTCAATGCATTCCTGAACAATTTTTGAAGAGTGGCCAAGGGCATTATCGTATTTTTCGGACCATAAGACGCACTTTTTTCCCAAAAAATTTTTGGGGGAAAATGGGTGTGCGTCTTATGGTCGCAATACATTTACAAATCCTGTGGTGATGGCAGCGGCGGCGGTCCCGATGCAGCCTCCCTTCCCAGGCTGGTGCGGCTGTGGTGGTGCAGCGGGAGTCTGTAGTGTGGTGATGGCGGGCTGTGCTCCGGGGCAGTGGCAGTGGCTCTCTGTGCTGTGTGGGGGGGCTCCGCCGGCATTTCGTCAAAGCCCGGAGGCCCCCGCTCATCCGTTAATGCCATGCTGCGGTGGCCTCCGGGAAGATGGCCAGGAAAGTGATACACACATACCCCATAATGTGAAAAAAGATGTGTTTTATCCTCTACTCCACATTGCTACTCCACATTGCTCCATTGTACAGTTATGATGATCATATGCCCACCCATTTTATGTCCTTTTACTGTGACCAAGGGTCACCATGGGCACTCTGACCAGTCTGCAAATGGATAGGCAGTAGGCTGGTATGCATTGTGCGTACTAACAGCTTTCTTTCATAGCCAGCATTAAGTTTTTGCTAAATTTATCTTACAGCAGCACTTCTTTGAGATGGGACTGCGTGGACTAGCCTTCACTCAACATGGCCATTAATGAGCTTTTGGCTCTTATGATGCCTTCTTTGGCAGGTACTTACCACCAGTTTTGGAAGACTTAAAAGACATACTATCATCTGGGCAATAAAAATGAAAAAAGCATATACAGAATCGGTGGAATAGAGCTAAGCAACAGCACATGTGAAAAAGACTTGGGTATACTAATAGATCACAGACTGAACAAGAGTCAACAGTGTGATGCAGCAGCAAAAAAGGCAATTACAATTCTGGGATGTATTAACAGAAGCATACAGTCTAGATCACGTGAAGCCGTTATAGCCCTCCACTCCTCTTTGGTCATACCTCATCTGGAATACTGTGTCCAGTTTTGGGAACCACATTTTAAAAAAAGACATTAACAAACTGGAGCAAGTTGAGATAAGAGTGACCAGAATGGTGATTGGACTGCAAACCATGACCTATGAGGAACCGTTACAGGATTTCAGAATGTTTAGCTTGCAAAAAAGAAGACTGAGAGGAGACTTAATAGCTCTCTACAAATATATCTAGGGCTGTCACATTGTAGAAGGATCATCTTTATTCTCATTTGCACAAGGAAAGACTAGAAGCAATGGGATGAAAAACGTTTTGACAGTGAGGGTGATCAATGAGTGGAACAGGCTGCCACGAGAGGTGATGAGTCCTCTTTCAATGGAAGTCTTCAAATAGAGGCTGGACAGACATCTGTCTGGGATGATTTAGTGAATCCTGCTTTGAGCAGTGGGTTAGACCAGATGACCCAGGAGGTCCCTTACAACTCTACCATTCTATGATTCTATGTCTTGATGCATTTCGAAATTACGGAATTTGACCATCAGCCACATTTCTATACCATTAGTATATTTACGAAATATTGATTTGACCATTAGTGTATTCTTTCTTTGAACCTATTTTATGGCAGATTGGTTAATGCATTGTGATTGCATCTATACCCCTTCCTTTCATTTAACATGCTCACCCATCCTTCAGTTGATCTTGATGTCCTTTTTGAGGCACTTTACGTAACTGTCTATATTTTAACAAAGAAAGTTTTCTTTCAAGAGCAAAGCATAGAACCCATAATTCAACACTCCAGACAGGTATTATGGTTTTACAGACAGAAAATTAACCCAAATATTGAACTTAAATTGTGAGGTTTATAGAACTTCATGCTACAATAATAGACATAAAGGAGTCAACTTTCTATGCAGTGCTAACGCTAGAAAGCCTATAGCAATAAATGTAGCCACACACCTGTAAAAGTTGGACCACACTGAAATATAAATAGCGTGTTTAAGGTCAATGGTGAGTAAAGTGTAAAATAATCTACACTAAAAAGCCTGGCAGGCACATTGTTTTCTTTCAGAAAAATCAGACATAGCCATGAAATCCAACTTCAGTAAGGTGAAAAGTTCAGAGGGAAGTTAGGATGTCAAATAGAGTTTAAAATATTGGATCTTTAAAAAGATGAAAGAGTTTGAACAGGTTGGACATAGAAATGCACACTGAAAATGTGACCCTTATTCGCTATTAAATTTAACATTTACAAGATTTCTTTTACTGTTATGGAAAGAAAACAGTGGTTTATACATTGTAAATCTGAGGCATTAAAACCATTAGTAAAATTTTGAAAATCAGCCAAAATCATCCTCATGCCTCCAGCTTTAATGTTCAGAATCTCTGTTGATGCCACACACATGGAATCTATAAATGGAATCTATAAATCCTTAATTAAATCTAGATAAGTTGCACATGTTCAGCAACAGAACAGTTCTGTGAGGCTCTTTGTGGTTAGTCAGGGAAAATGAAGACTCTTGATCACAATAGAGCCCTGTGCGCGAAGACTTTATGGCAGAGAATAGAGGCCAAACAGTTCTTTAGCACAGCCACCATGCTCTTAAATACAGTCTTCACAGAAATTCATGTGGATTGTCTGGGTATATAATATTGATGATATTTAGATCCATTTAAGTTGCAAGGTTATCATGAACAAGCATCCCTAAAACTCATTTTCCAATCTTCTTGCAGTGTAAACAGGCTGCTGAACAGATGATCAAAGATTAAAATGATCATTCGTCGGGTGAAATGATCTTTTATGCATCACAAAAGATTATCATTCTCGGCAGCAAATTGGTGTATGTAAATAGGACTTCGGCTGCCGAGAACAATGGCGGCCTATGTGCTCTAAACGATTTATTTCAAATTGTTCAGTGCGTATCGTTATGCACTATCTAGCTATGTAAAGAGGCTATTAAACAACTGCTAATCAGTAAACATTTACCAATTGGTGGAAGTACTGTTGCATGTCAGGTGGTGTAAACTACTACTCTTAGGCTAGCTCCATAATATCAGATTGGTAGAGCTCCAGCACAACGATCATCTACTATGAGCTCCAGCGGCTGCCGGAGGTAAACAGTGAATAGCACAGTTTAGCTCAATGTGCAGAAGCCGTTACCGAGACCTACAGAACAACTTCCATGTATGGTAAAATAAACCTATTTTATACCTATTTTCAGCTCTTCTTAGAGACTAAACGTCCCCATACATAGTGGGTAAAAGTCTATCAAACTGCCATCTAATATACAGTGGGGGAAATAGATATTTGATCCCTTGCTGATTTTGTAAGTTTGCCCACTGACAAAGACAGTCTATAATTTTAAGTGTAGATTAATTTTAACATTGAGAGATAGAATATCAAAAATAAAATCCAGAAAATCGCATTGTATAAATTATATAAATTTATTTGCATTATTTGCAGTGAGAAAGAAGTATTAGATCCCCTACCAACCATTAAGCGATCTGGCTCCTACAAACCAGTTAGACGCTCCTAATCAAATCGTTACCTGCATTAACAACAGCTATCTTACATAGTCACCTTTATAAAAGACTCCTGTCCACAGACTTAATCAGTCAGATTATAACCTCTACAACATGGGCAAAACCAAAGAGCTTTCTAAGGATGTCAGGGACAAGATCATAGACCTGCACAAAGCTGCAATGGGCTACAAAACCATAAGTAAGATGCAGGGTGAGAAGAAGACAACTGTTGGTGCAAGAGTAAGAAAATGGAAGAAATGCAAAATGACTGTCAATCAACATCGATCTGGGGCACCATGCAAAATCTCACCTCATGGGATATCCGTGATCATGAAGAAGGTGAGAGATCAACCTAAAACTGCACAGGGGAACTTGTTAATGATCTCAAGGCAGCTGGGACCACAGTCACCAAGAAAACCATAGGTAGTACATTACACCGTAAAGGTTTAAATTCCTGCGGTGCCTGCAAGGTCCCCCTGCTCAGGAAGGCACATGTGCAGACCCGTCTGAAGTTTGCCAATGAACACCTGAATGATTCTGTGAGTGATTGGGAGAAGGTGCTGTGGTCAGATGAGAGAAAAATTGAGCTCTTTGGCATTAACTCAACTCACCTTGTTTGGAGGAAGAGCAATGCTACCTATGACCCAAAGAACATCATCCCCACTGTGAAGCATGGCGATGG
Organism: Oophaga sylvatica; assembly: GCA_033576555.1. NCBI lineage: Eukaryota > Metazoa > Chordata > Amphibia > Anura > Dendrobatidae > Oophaga > Oophaga sylvatica. The sequence continues at coordinate 534,535,003 of JARQOD010000003.1, read as the reverse complement.
AAACATTATGTTTTGGGGGTGTTTCTCTGCTAAGGGCACAGGACTACTTCACCGCATCAGTGGAGAATAGAAGGAGCCATGTACGGTAAAATTCTGAGTGACAACCTCCTTCAGCCTGCCAGGATATTAAAAATGGGTCGTGGCTGGATCTTCCAGCAAGACAATGACCTAAAACATACAGCCAAGGCAACAAAGGAGTGGCTAAAAAAAAAGCACATTAAGGTCATGGAGTGGTCTAGCCAGTCTCCAGACCTTAATCCCATAGAAAACTTATGGATTGAGTTGAAGCTCCGAGTTGCCAAGCAACAGCATCAAAATGAGATGATCAGCAAAGAGGAGTGGACCAAAATTCCTCCGGACATGTGTGCAAACCTCATCGCAACTACAAAAAATGCCTGACTGCTGTGCTTGCCAACAAGGGTTTTGCCACCAAGTATTAAGTCTTGTTTGCCAGAGGGATCAAATACTTATTTCTCACTGCAAAATGCAAATAAATTTATATAATTTATACAATGTGATTTTCTGGATTTTATTTTTGATACTCTATGTCTCGATGTTAAAATTAACCTACCCTTAAAATTATAGACTGTTCATGTCTTTGTCAGTGAGCAAATTTACAAAGTCAGCAAAGGATCAAATACTTATTTCCCCCACAGTATATAGGGGCCTCCCAACTGTCCCCTGACAGTTTATCTTGGCGGACATAAGGATGGGGCAGTTGCAATTCAGTTGCACAATCCTTTTGTTCACGGGAAGGTAACCAACTGCGATGATCAGTGGCTCTCTCATAAAGGACACAGGTTTTCTTGGTCAAAATTAGCTTTTCTGAGTGTGAGTCAGAGATAGCTGTCATCCGAACTATTGTCTACCATCTAATGTGCATCCAGTACTAATACCTCGGCTCACACCACCCGCATCAATAACATCCCGAGTACACAGCATCCTGTCCAGGCATGAAAATGAAATCCAAACTGAAGAAAATTCAGCACTTCATCCTCCTAGAATCAAATCAATTATTTATTGAAGTTCCATGTGCAAAGATGACATTAAAAATTGTCATAACTCCCTAACGCGTTTTGAAACACAATTCCTTAATCACAGGTTTGACAATTTTTAATTATTTTCCACATGGAACACATGACAATAACAATTGTCAAACCATCTGACGCATTTCAGAATCCAATTCCTTAATCATCAGAAAGAATTGCATTCTGAAAAGCTTCAGATGATTTGACAATTTTTAGTGTTATTTTTGCACATGGAACTTCAATAAAGACCGATTCTAGGTAGACGAAGAGTCAACTTTTTTTCAGTTTCGATCTAATATTTATTTGGATAGTCAATTCTTCTATTTTGCATGTAAATTTTTCCTGTTCTTCTTATTCCTGATTCTGTAATGTATGAGGTCAGGTTCATATTGATAGTTTGCTGCAAATTTTGATACCTTTTTACCATTAGCCAAAAGTGAATTTTAAAGGGAGGGAAACCATATTTGCAAACCTCTTCATCCTTTTGTATGCAATTCTTGATTTGGGTTAAAATAAACCACACCAAAAGATTGAGGTGATTGAGCTTGGTTTTAGATTTATCCATCGCCCAACAATTGTTGAGTTTTTGGTAGACTTTAATTCAATCAGTATTCACTAGCTTAGTGCTGTACCTACTAATGAAAAGTGACCAGTTGCCTTACCTGGCTCCTGGCATTTAAGTAATGGCCCGGGTACCTGCTGTTATTCCTCTGATTTAATGACTATACATTTTTAATCAACATGTGTGCCGCCTTTGCAAAGTAGTCTGACAGCACATCGTAGATGTTCTACACATGGGAAACATGGGTCATATACCAAATCCTTTTCTATGCAACCAAGAATACTGTATACAATATTACTGGATGCGTTATATGATATCATAATACATAAAGTAGTAGAAAAACAATAAATTCATCAAGTTAATTGTTGATGGACAAAACTCCTGACAGTAATATATAAAAGCATATCAGGCAACTCTGTGCAGCAATTTATTAATGTTCTTCTGTAAGTACAGTAAGTGCTTGTTGTGACATTATAGGCTGTATTGCTTTTGCAATGTTTCATCATTACGTGAAGGAATGCATTTATTACTCAAATTGATTGAGAACAATGTTTATCCTATGGAGACAAATGAGATGAAATATTGGATTAACCAGCTCAAAAGATAAACTCTGTAAACATGAATTTTTATACAAAGCTGGATTTCTCTAAGTAGCCATATCAAGAGCACTCTACAAGACCTGTTCTTAATTTAGGCGTGTTAAGCACTGAACATTTTGCTATTTTGAAAATACCCAAGTAATATATTTTGAAATGTTTTAATCAATGCCGAAAAAATGTTATTATATCAGTATTAAAGACGATCATGGACTTCAGACAGCTTTCAAATATGTTTGGCAGATAAGTGTATGTTCTAAATGAGGGGAGCAGGCTGAAACAGACATTGTCTTGATGGGAACATACTGTATGTTGCTCTAAGACCTCTAAATAATGTTCATCATTAATAGGGCCGCCATCAGAGCATTACTACTTTTACTGATGTATGGGGCACGGTGAGTAGAAGCTAAGATGGGGAGTCCCGACACAGTCTTGACCCTCCTTCTTTTGCTTCTGCTCACAGGCCCCAGGGGCAGGGGTGGTTTGCAGTGCATATCTCAGCAAAGGTAGCTTTCCTGGATCTCCACAGTCATCAAAGCAGAACAACAGAACTCAGTCATCAAAACAGAACTCACTCCGCCGTTTTTGTGACGTGCTGGTGACATGTACGTGTTGACTACCAGAAGTGGAGCCGCAGGGGATGAAAGTAAGTATGAAAAACTGTTTTTTAAACAAAACCAGTAATATGGGTGTGGGGGCGAGCATTTTATGCTGTATTGAGGTTGGATGATGAGGACAGCAAATATTGATGTATTGAGAGTGGAGATGTGGAAAACAAATGATGTACTGAGAGTGGGGGAGAGCAAATAATGATGAAGTGAGAATTGGGTAAAGAAAATGATGAATTGAGGGTGGGGGATGGGGTACAGCAAATGATAAATTGAAGGTGGGGGATGAGGGTGGGAGAGAGTAAAGGATTTGTACTAAAGGTGGGGAAGGGAAAATGATGCTGTATTGAGGGTGGGAACAGCAAATGATGATGACTTGAGGGTGGGAGTGGTGGACAGCAAATAATGATGACTTGAGGTTGGGGAACAGCAAATGATGAATTGAAGGTGGGGAAGAGAAAATAATGATTAATTTGGTGTGGGGGAGTAAATGATTAGAATTGAGACCAGGGGTTTGGAACAGAAAATGATGAAGACTTATTGCATGGGGTGTGACAGACAGCATATGATGAATTGAGACTGGGGGGTGGGAAACAGCAAATGATGATAACTTGAGGGTAGGGTGTGATGGAGAGCAAATGATGAATTGAGAGTGAGGGAGAGCAAATGATGAATTGAGGGGGTCTTGCTACCATTCAGAGTGGCAATATGTCATTTTTTTCGTTATTCGGCATAATGTAGAAGTTATGGAAAAAATTAAGAATGTGCTCTGGAGCTGTGCTTTAAATAACTGTGTTATTTACTGCAGAGACGAGTCCAGGCTGGAAGAAGTGAAGGTGGTCTGCACTGGATGAATAAGCAAAACTAAGATGAAGGACTTCAATTAGAGAATGACTAATGAGTCAGTGTGTTACGTGTACATTGACACAATACACTACAGTCTATACTATATACAGAGCACCTGTGTATAATATCTCTGGTGATCACTATATTACCTGTCCAATATACACTATATACAGAGCTCCTGTGAATAATATGGTCACTGTATTACGTGTACTTTACACTATATACAGAGCTCCTGTGTATAATGTCATTAGTGATCACTGTATTACCTATACACTATATACAGAGACCCTGTATATAATGTCACCGGTGATCACTGTATTACCTATACACTGACACTATATACAGAGCTCATGTGGAAAATGTCACTGGTGATCACTGTATTACCTGTACACTATATACAGAGCTCCTTTGTATAATGTCATTAGTAATTACTATATTACCTATATACTATATACAGAGCTCTTGTGTAAATTGTCACCGGTGATCACTGTATTACCTGTAAACTATATACAGAGCTCCTGTGTATAATGTCACTGGTGTTCACTGTAGTATCTGTACACTGACACTTTTTATACATTGCATACTATGTAAAAAGCTCCTATGTATAATGGTACTTATGGTAATATTAGCATTGTATTTTTTTACTAATCATTAGTATTGTAGTATTTGATCTCTATGAGGTGGTAATATGTGATCTGCTCATGCTGTAGCAGTATTTGTTTCTTGTATGTGGTATTATTCGGTCATTATGTTGAGATAGTATGTGATTGGGTCATGGTGTGGCGGTGTTTGTTCCTTGTATGTGGTAGTATTCAGTTACTATGTGCTGGTAATATGTGATCTGGTCATAGTGTGACAGTATTTGTCCATTGCATGTGGTTTTATTCGATCACTATGTGGTGGTAATATGTGGTCTGGTCATGGTGTGGCGGTATTTGTCTCCTTTATGTGCTATCATTCAGTCACAGTATTTTCCTCTTGTATGTGCTATTATTGGACATTTTAAAAAAATGTGTGTGACACATTCCCTTAAAAAAATAAAATAAGTAAAAATATACCTAAATAGAGTATTGGATATTTTAACAAGTTTTAATAGGTTGGAGTAAAGTAGGGCGTTGCCAAAAAAGTCTACCTTGTCATGGTGGCAGCTTAAAAAATCTTTTGACCAAAACAAAAGCTGATGGCTAAGTGTGTGTTCTGGTGTTTGATGGGAATTGTTAATGTGTGATTAGTGAGGATATACTGCCAAGGTGTAAATTTTTCGAGAGTGGGCATTGGGACTGTAGAATATGGGATGGAGCCTGGGCAGAGTCTCGAGGGGGCCCATAAATGTTGCCATATGGGATTTGAAATTCTTGGTAACAGCCCTGTTACAATCAGAGATGCACACCTTTGAACTGTGCTCAGCTAACAAGCTGGATGGTCCCTCTCCTGCTGAGTCGACAGGATACGACGTCTGTGGTTTCTATTAAGAATTTCACATTTGATTAATTTGAAACAGAACAGTTTTCCACTTTGTCTCAGTCTATTTTAAAAGAGCTTTGGTCCAGATAAGACGGAGCATTTTTGGATTCTCTTCATCTATAGCTTCTTTGCATGATAGAGCTTTAAAGCGAACATGTCACCAGTTTTGGCCTATATGAAGTAAGGCCACCACCTTTCGGGGCTGACATACAGCATTCTATAATGCTGTATATCGGCCCCCAACCTGACCTGTAAGAGAAAAAAATAACTTATATTAAACTCACCTGCGGGGCGGTCCGGTCCATCTTCTTGTGGCCGTCCTCATTCTTGGTTCTTGTGGATGATGCGTTCTTTGCATCATCCACAGTGGCTCCTCGGTATTGCGCTCCTGCGCAAGCATACTTCTCTGCTCTTTGACCATTTTCAGCATCCATGCACTGCAGTACTTTGCTCTGCCCTCAAAAGGTCAGAGAAGTACGCCTGCGCAGAAGCGCAATGCCGGGGAGATTGTTTGGATGATGCAGGAGGACGACGATCGTAAGAAGATGTGATGCGCCAGACCAAGACCTGGACACCCCTCGGACCCGACTGCCCCACAGATGAGTTTAATAAAAATTTTTTTTTTTCTCTTACAGGTTGGGTTGGGGGCCGATATACAGCATTATACAATGCTGCATATCAGCCCCAAAAAGGTGGTGGCCTTTATTTCGGCTAAACCTGGTGACAGGTTCCTTTCAACTTGAATTTGTGGACTGCGTGAAAATCTAATTTAACAATGATTTTTGGAAGTATTTCCAAGCCCCTGCAGTGATTTGAATGGCTGTTTTTAATACAAGGCCACTTTGTGGGGGCACATAGATCACAAGCATGCGATATTGAGCATTCATTTTGTTTCTTGTGCACATGAATTTCTCCAGACTCTCTCAATCTTTTAATCATATTATGTACTGTAGATTGTGTGATATTCAAAATCTTTGTAACTTTACATGATGGAACCTTTTTCTGAAAATGTTCCACAATTTTTAGACACAGTTGTTCTTAGATTGGTGAACTTCTGACCATCTTTGCTTCTGAGAGACTCTGCCTCCCTAATATGCTCTTTTTACACAGTCAATTGTAGAAAATTGACCCTCCAGCTGTTTTTCAATAGTACCACTTACTTTTTCAACCTTTTGTTAACCCTGTCCTAACTTTTTTGATGTGCTGCTGCCATCAATTTCTAAATGAGTTACTTTTTTCAAATGAAACGTAAAAAATGTCTAACGTTCACCTTTCGATCTGTGATGTATGTTCTGTTGTGAATAAAATATGACTATGATAAAATCAAGATAATTGCATTCTGTTTTCTTTACACAGCATCCCAACGTTTTTGAATTGAGGTTGTAATCTAGCAGCAATACAGAAAATATTAATACATTGTCTATAAAGGTACCTGCTAAGGGAGACTAAAGAAGCCACAAGACTGAATGCAGCTGAAACCGTAGACCCTCTTTCATTAAATGAATTACCCTCTTCATATGATCAAGAAGCTTTGTATTCTCATTCATTTTAGGGCTCAGTCAGACAAGCATATTCCACGTTCATGCGCTGTCCTTATGCAATACGTGTAAGCATACAGACAGCACGCTGACCATTGCAAGTCAATGTTCAATGTGGCAGTTCATATGAACGTTTTTACACAAGGATCTATGGTCTGCGAGTAAAAAATGGTATCTTGCACTTTTATGATTCATATTTTGGATCAGACTCACCCATTATATATCAATGGGTGCAGAAAAAACAATTGAATCATGACCATGCATCTATTAAGCGCTTTTCATGGATCAATTACAATTCATAACATAGAAAATTGTATTTGACCTTTTATTTTTTTTTAAATTGTTTATGTAAAAAACGGCCATATGGATTGCATATGGCAAACTATACAGATGAAAAATTATCTATTTTTTCTGGATAAAAACTGACAATTTTGCGCGTTTCTGTGCAAACTCAGCCTTACTTGCTATTTTGCTCCACTAATTTTATGTTTTTTGCACAGTACTTCTCCAATAATCCTTGCAACCGTGATGAAATACCAGGTACAGCCCATCGACAGGAGTCGCTCTATTAATCGCAACAGCCTCCTTATTGCTAGCAAGTTCCCTTTTACAGTTTATTAAATTACCAATAACTCCAACAACTACAACAGTTACCAAAACCGAATTCTCCACATTCTCCATTTCCTAAAATTCCATATCTTAAAAAGATGTAAAAATGCACAGCAATTCTTCAATGATACCCATAACTTTGTAACAAAAATAAAAGTTGAAATTAAACCAATGCATCTTGTTTATAACAATGGAATCATTTCCCTTTCGTTCTTTTAGAGCCCATAAAATATTTAAAGTGCATTAGCGAGACCAAACTGTGCAGATAATTAACATGGCAAAATCTTACTTTTTACGGTTGCTGTGCGGGTGCAGTTGTAGAGTATAGCGAGTTCTCCAAATACTTTTCCTGGTCCCATGGTGCATAGCTTCACACTTTCTTTTGTTACTTCTACCTTGCCATCTAGAAAATAGAAAGAAACATTGAACAATTACATCAGTAGTAACACTAAAAGACTTTTGAAAAAAAATACATAAAAAACTAAATTAGTAGCCATTGATTAAAATGATCAACCATGCAACCACACAAAAACTAAAATAGCACAGTGCTTCCCTAGTGACAGGGGTCAGTTAAGTTGGATCCTCACTGATTGGTGGCAGACATTTCCGAATATGACTAAATAAAGGACAGTCTTTAAAGGGATATCCAGGATTTGTAAAAAAAAAAATACTATGTGTTCTACAAAATTACCCAAAAAATATATGCTCTCCCTGTGAATTCCCAAACCCCCAGTTCAGTGTCTGTGCTTTACTACTTGACCTTCATTTATGAGATGATTATCCCCATATGACTGCTACCACCAATCACTAGCCTCGCTGCAGATGACAGTGATTGGCTGCTTCAGTCACATGTGGATAATTTTAGCATCATCATTGGTTGGCAGACAAGAAAAAAGGAAAACAGAACAAGTGATTTACCATGCAATTATTCATTTTTTGGTTGGTTTTACCACATTTCCAGATAAGCAGCTTTTTATTCTTTTTTTTTAAATCTGGAAAACATCTCCAAAATGGCTGCTTTAGAGCTGAACAACAATAATATACTCAATCAATGAACATGTGCAATACTTTTGATTTTCTAATCTTGGGCAATCCCTTTAAATTTCGCTATGGCAACCACAGAACTGCATTATAAGGTTTGTAGCTGCACAGCCACATATAGGACTCCCAAGCCAACTTTTTTATTTTTTAACACATTATGCTAGATAGATTCACTAATAAAACTATTAATTGTGCAAAAAGGTGCAATTACATATGAAACCCAGTTCTATCACTGGAACATTATTGCCAGATTTCACTGTGAAAAAAACAAATTTAAATTGAGAAGGAAACAATTGCTTAATCTACATATTACAGATGAGGGATAAATGGGCTTTTTGCTGTTTTTAACCTCATTTGACACAATGTTTTCATATGACAGTGGGTAATTCTTATGATTTAAGTGTGAACCAGCACTAAGCCTGGGATTGCTTTGTTCTCTATGCATCCATAAAGCCGGCAGCATTTCTGCAGCATTAATCTTGCCCTCTTTGGAAACATATATATTATGGATGAGGAAATATGTACAGCCCCAGAAGCGCTGTTAAAACTCAGACAAAACATAACTCTGATACACGTTGTCACGTTAAGTATGGCACAGCTCCTGGCATTTCCCATGGCTCATAATTAAAATCCACAGTTTAGCATCACCACCACAGTTAATTGGTATTTTTGTCAAGACAAACAACCCACCAGTGGCAAAGTAGGTCTGCTGCAGGTCTGCCTTGCTGAGTGTCTAACAGTGCTTCATGCTTTTGGAAAGCTCTGCAAAGTTCTTGAAGAAGTTTTAAAAAAGTTTGAAAAGCTAACGTCTAAAATTACAACACAAAATATATAAGATTGATCCATTAAAGAGGTTATACCACTAACAAAATACATTTTAATCAGTAGATCTTAGAATATTAATAAGTTCCACAATTGGTTGTGTTTGAAAAAAATGTTCCTGTGCTGAGATAATCTTATAAATGTGCCCCTGCTGTGCACTGCGCTACTTGCCCTGTTTGACCGTGTAGAGCTCCTGCAGCTCAAGGTTGTGGATACACAGATCCTGGCCAGGAAGAAGGCAAAAGTGAGACTACAGGGACTCTCAACTGTTCGTTTATGTGAAGGAACACATTTCCCTACCTGCTTGTTTTATCACAGGAGTGAATGTTTCAATAATGTCACTAGCAATGTCAACTAATCATAAAGAAAGTCAGTGACTTATGAACTTCAATCGCTGCTGACCTCTATGTCACTGACTTCTTTATGTTGAGCTCACAGACCTAGTGACGTGGTAGAAACATTTGCTCCTGTGAGAAAACAATCAGGCAGTGAAATGTCTTCCTTCACACAAAGGAACAGCTGAGAGTCTCTGCTATGTAGTCAATATATTCATTTATGCTTTATCCCTTGGCCAGGAGCTCTGTATGTGCGAATGTGAGTTGTAGCATTTCTGCACAGCCAGACACAGCCATTACACAGTACACAGCAGGGGCACATTTATAAGATGATCTCAGCACAGGAACGTCTGAGTGTATCAATACACTCATCTACCACTGCTCTCTTTTTGGTGTTTCAGCACCGTTCTGCTCCGCTTCTCAGTGACATCACCGCTCTGCAGACTCTCTGGGTCACGTTGCGCTTTGCGAGACCGAGAGGTGGCTTTTACAACGTAAGTCAGAATGAAGTTCCAAAGGCTTAGATTGTACAAGACACTTCTGGCTCTCGCATGGAGTGATTTGGCTAGACTCAGTTGTGATGACGTCATTGAGAAAAGGAGCGGGACAGCGCTCGTGACTGTAGAAAGCGGCAGTAGGTGAGTGTATTTATACACTCATACTACACACAATACACACATTTAATGGAAAAATATTTACGGCACTAATTCTGTAAAAATTGTAACACTTTATTCAGGCATTTCTAGGATTTTTTCCTAATTTTTTTGTTGCAACAAAATAATTCTCGCACAGAATATTTTGAGAATATGCAAAATATTCAATGAGTTCTTATATTTATATGCTGCAATACTGAGTCAGCAAAAAGAAGGAGATAAGAGCAAGTAGATATGTCTTGGCAGCACAGGAGATTTTTCCATAAAAACTTTGACATTCACAGAATAACTGATTAATATTTGATTGCCAGGTGGGTCTCATTGATCTTCAGGGCTGAATGGAACAAAGTAGAAATCGGCAGCACTCAGAAAGGTAAGTATATATATAATATTGGGATAGTATCACTATGTAAGATATCTTGTCACTAGGATATAGCTCATGTATTGTGTAACAAATTATCATGTATCATTTTGTACATTTTTTACTGCAGACTTCTATAGTGTACATTTTATTATGGAAGTATAAATTATTTTAGAACAAGGATTTAGAACAAGTTTTACCAATGGACAGGAATTATGGGATGCTTTTTCAACCCCTACACCAAGCTTCCTTAAGTCAGGAACAGCATTGGAAGTTCTTCAAAAGTGGACACAATTTTTCTCTCTGGTAATCGATCATTGCATCAGTGTATCGCAATGCATAGGTGGATTTGTGGCACCCCAGGAGATCGGTTGCCACAATGGCCTTGCCTCCCTCCAGGGGGGAGTGATGTCATGCCTGGAAGCAAAGAAGGGATCCCCTTAACAGGTAGTTCCAGCATACAACACATTTCCTGCTCCAGGCCAGCAGGGGGAGCTCTAACAGGACTCTACTCTCTGGTCAGAAGCAGGAAGTTAGTAGTTAGTTAGTGCCTGAGCAGGGTTGAGACAGGGCATGTGGAGAGGAGCTGGGGGGACTGGAGCTGTAGCTGAGCTCACCCACAGGCTTAAGCGCAGAGACTGGGACCCGGAGTTGAGGCTGTGTGGATACTAAAGCCCCAGCAGCAGAATCCTGAGGGCAGAAGACCGGAGGTCCTCTGTCCCCAACTGATACTCGACGACACAACAGCATGTGTGAGCCGGAGATGCCAGATAGGAGCGATCCCTGAAGCAGGCTACAGTTGCCTGTCATGCGAGTGGAGTTCTACCTAAGTAGCAGACAGAGAGAGGAACTTAAATAGAGTTTACAGCAGCATGTACCTCAGAGAATATCGCTAGAAAGGAGGCCTCACAACCCACCTGAATAAGGAAATTCCCGAATTGCTTTCAGGCTGACCGACTCTAGAACCAACTGTAACCTGAGCCCGAACTGTACCTACACAGCTCAGTAAAAGGTAAAGGAAACTGCACTTCGTTGTGTCTTCTGAATCTTTCCTGCATCACCTGCCCTACACCACACTTTCTACCAACATCTCCTCTAACATCCTAACTGCCCTGGGACATAGACCTGCCTGTGGAGGGCTGAAGCAACTCTGCTGCATCAACAACTGTCCCAATGGACTGAATCTGCAGCGCCGGCTAACATCTTTATTGCCGAGTACCACAGGTGGCATCACAAACACTTTATTATAAACTCTTTAATTTCCCTTTTCATCAAATTCCCCTTTTATTGGACGCCCAGGGCCACGGACAGGGTCACTGCTGCCGTGACACTGCCCCTTTAATAAGCGGCCCGGTACCAAGTATCCCCATTGTCCTGCCGGGCGATCCAGATTGGGCTCCCCAGGGAAAAAATAACTCAAGGTACAGCTCTCCATTTTGGCTTGTAAAGGGACATTCCAAACAGATGGTCAACCAATATGGTGTCCTTAAGAGCTACGGTATACACCGAGATGTTACCTTCATGAGACATAGCAAAAAATGAATGAAATCCAGTGATCATCTGATCGCCAGGTGTCAGTCAGGTCAGTCAGGTTTAGAAGATGGCGGTTACAATAAAGACATATTCACATGGTTAGTATTTTACCTTAGTATTTGTAAGCCAAAACCAGGAGTGGAACAATCAGAGGAAAAGCATAATAGAAACATGTCACCACTTCTGGATTTATCACCCACTCCTGGTTGTGGCTTACAAATACTTACCGTAGGTAAAATGCTGACCAAATACTGACCGTGTGACCATGATCTACAGGTAAGTTGTGGTAAGATGCATTTCCATACTAAATTTAGAAAAACATGATGGCCATTAAAATAAATAGTTGTCTTTGGAACATATAATCAGATCGGTTCCAGAAACTATTCTGATGCAGCCTTCCACATTGATAATAACATTCTTCTTTAAAAAAAAGACTTAATGTGAACATTTCTTGTTGTGTTCTCCTTCTTTGTAAAGTTGTCTTTTGAACAAGTTTATGCAGGCACTATATGCTCATCCTGTACTTTCTGGTACATGAAGATAATACCAAAATAATAGACTGGCACCCAGACGAAAATAAAATATGAAAAAATTACTCAGAAAAGACTGTATAATTTTACAAGAAAAATCATGCAAGTAGGAAAAGGAGGGACTTACATTTCTCCATAATACTACTTAACATATTGTTATTATCATGTGCTGATTAATGAAAAACAAACTAATCCCAAATTATAGTAGTGACACTTCAAAGAAATATTAGGAGAAAACAGTGACAGATATAAAGCTTTAAAGAAATTATATTAGGAAAGATGGGCAATTTTTCATAATAAATCCTTCTTTTCGATTTAAGCCATGGAGATACGGTATGACAGTGATTTCCAAGAGGGGAAATTACTTTGACCTATAGCCATTATTTAATTCCCATCTTTCTCTCTATTCTTTTGAACTTAATCTTCATGATGAGTAAGTCAGTCGTTATCGGGCCGGTAGCGCCACACACACGGTTATCAAAGGAGACAAGTCATGAGAATAAAGCGATGTCTAAGGGCATTCTAATACCTACAAAGTCGATAAGAATGGATACACAATAGGGTATAAAATCCCAATTTATAATGAATCTACCAGTCTGGATAAAGAGCTCAGGTGATACTAGAACACGCACAACAGTGATATATCCAGCAATGGCCGGTCCCCCATGCCTTGCACATAGGACTGAACTATGTCAGAGTCAATTGGTCTATTATCTATCTATCTATCTAGCTATCTATCTGTCTATATTTTTCCAAATCACTCATCTACAGCCCACCATACACTTTAAATGGCATATCTCTAGGAATCAATTGGCTGGGGACCCTGTATACATTAAACTGTCGGCCAAACCCATCGATATAGGTTTGGCTGTTATTAGTCTAATGTGTATTGGGGCTAAAATATCGATTTGACCTACCTTATTGTTTCTATCTATCTAATATTATGACGGTTAATTAGTATTTGTTATAAAAAAAAATCAAACAAAAAACTGATATAAAGTAGTGATTTTTATTTTATTATTTCATTGTAAAATTAATTTTAGATATGTTTTGTAAGTTAATTTCACTTATTGAATACAAAAACCTTTAACGGTTAAGCCCAGGTGGTTTTAAGGCATCAGCCAATAAATAGAGCAGAATCCAATTATCAGAAGCATTGTCAATGCTGGAGCACTTGGGGCATTGCCATAGAGAGGTCCTTCAATCTCTAACCAGAACAAAACCTCGGCTAATGTGCCATTTAGCTAGATGTCAAGTATTGAAAATGCGGAAATATCTTGGTCTACGTGTAGATTGAGGACGGCATTGACGGGAGTGGAATGGCTCTACCTAAAGAGATTTGGTCATGTCTGACATTTAGCTCGTACCATACAGAAATGTCTAGTAGTAATGCAAGTAAATAAAAACACGCAATGAAACGAGCTGATAGACGGCTGATATTCTCATTTAAGGCGAGACTGTCCGGATGGTGATATATTTCTCTTCTGATTAAATCTACAAAAGTATACAAAAATGTATATTTAAGAGAAACAAATGTGTAAAAAAAAAACCTGAGATTATCAACAACTATTATGTTGAATGGGGAAACTCATAAAAGCAGTTACTTCCAGACCTGTAGTTCAGATTACACAGTTTTAACAAAGATCCTCTTTGAAGCCATGCAAACCAGACCTCATATCACCCAATGTCTGTGTTACAGTAATGTAGGCTTAGATGAAAACACGGCATTCTGGCGGCATGTCTCCACCACTAGAGGGAGCTGAGGAGCTTACCGCATACTGTTTTATAATTGAGATCCACGTGTATAGTGTACACAATAAGCTCCTAAGTGCCATCTAGTGGTGCATACAGGCAGCTAAATAGTATGTTATAAAACTACATCTCTTACATATCTATGATTAAGAAAGTTCTTTTCATTATAACAGATGTAAGATGGCCGCTGGATGGGTTCTTGAGCTGAGATATGTATCATCGCGGTCGGTAGCTTCGATGATGTGAGCTCAGAAAGCATGCTCCAGTACATATAGTGCTGAGAGAGTTATTAGACCATTCAACATCCGGGTTTTAAGAGCAGTCAAAAGAGATGGGTGGAAAAGACTGCTTACATATACTCACCCCAGGGATGTAGTTTGGCAGATAAAATGGAGACGGAATGCCTCATTCAGTGCCTGGGTCTGGAGATGTATGGATCTCCTGTGTGTTGGTCTGTGCTAAGGCCTAAGTAACCAGACACTATCCTGAGCGGGCGGACCTGCTATATTGTATGGACTTTTTACTTTGTGTTTTCACTTTGTGCCAGAAAAGGCTGTTCTTTTGTTTGGTTCCCTAAGTGGTTTATGCAGTTTTAATAAACCTGCCTGGACATTTCAACAATACTGCTCCCTGAGCCTACCTCAGTGAGTACAAACCTCTACACAGTATATTTATAAATGAATTGTAAAGATGAGTCAATTGATTCGATGCAAATCAAATTTATATTGAATTTTAGAAAATGTGCAGTACCAGTCAAAATTGAACTATTTGCAATTTTATTTGGATGAATCAACAAAAATGTCTGCTGCTATGTTACAAAATGCAGAAGATTTCAGCAACCAGAGAAGCCTCATATGGCCTTTAGTGCAAATAGACAAACTTCTCAACGGTGCTTTATAGCCATCACATAGTATGGGACAGTGCCAAGTATAGCACAGCCGATAATATCCAGTATAAAAGTCGCGGCAGGGAATGCAGCACAGCAACCACATTGGGTGAATCTGGTTTAGTAAGAGAAGTCGCAGTGCAACCAACTCTGAATATACTGTACAGAGAGTGTGTGACAAAACAGCAATGAAAAACGTTTACCCGTAGCCATAATTGTGAGGTCACTGTGACATTAATAAGGCTGTGTTAGTGTAAAAGGGGTTGGGTACAGTCCCAAGAGGGATCAGACTGTTACAAATGGCAAAAACCTATAAAAAATCAGGAGTAGAGCGGCCAAGATAAAATAAATGAATCTTTATTAGAGAAATACAAGCAAGTTAAAAGTCACATTAAAAAGTAGAAAGTCAAAACAGATGGCTTGAGGCAACATAGGGAACTAAATTATTAAAATTGATAGTAGTTATCCTCCACACACAAAAGACTGGTTTATTAAAAAATAGATAAGCATAATATAACGCAATGAATCTTTAAAGAGAGAAATATCAGAATGGAGAGTTCCAAGCTTAGGATCACTACATAGTAGCCAGATAATAAACCCAGTGTCTTAAAAAGATAAACTGGAAAAAAGTCCTACAGAAATTTTACTCAGGCTATAACCTGAGAGATGGTAAGGTAAGTGAGAATGAATAACACAAAAGTGTTTGATGCTGAGATAGCGGTAAAATGCAAAGTAAAATCAAAAGGGGACAAAACTTGTGAAAGGATTAACCAGGAAGAACGCCCCTGACGCGCGTTGCGCGTACAACTTCTTCCGAGGAGTGATTGGAGTACCTGTAATTAAAACTTTGGGGGAAAAAAAAATGTGCCAAAGTGGTTGAATTCCAACTTCCAAAGATTCATCCTTTCTAGTTAAAAGAAATATAAAGAAAACTTTTGACCTCATTTACATTAAAAGAAGAAAACATTGCTGAAGCTACAGGAATGTTCAGACCTGGGGTCCCCGGGTCAGGTTTACCAGATTATTAATGCATCCAGGGGTGCCAAGGTTTAATTGCAATGGTAGCCAGCTAACTTTTTGTGAATAGCACTACATCTGATCATTTCCATTAATTCAGTCCTCCTAGGAGCAGTCTGAATTGTAGGTTGGCGAGATGATACGGATAGCAGGTATTTTTTACTCATCCTGCTTTCTAAACTGACATCAAACCTGAACGAGACCCCAGGGAAGTGATACTAATTACAGTGATTACCCAATTAAATCTGAATGGCCATGAAGTGGGACGCTCCACAGCAATTCCCTCTCTAACCATCACTTTACTCTGCGGACAAAACTTCCGCAGTATCAGCTAACATCTGCAGTACACAGAAAAGGAGAAAATCCATACAGCAGCTGCTTTGTTGTGACATTCATCTTCTTAGAGTGGTTATCATGTGTCTGCCCACACAAGATGATAAATGTCATATCAGACCCAGATTATCCAGCATTAGAGATATGCAATTTAAGTGTCTCTTCTACTTTCCGAAATGTGCAGCTGCACTTTTATATTGTCTGCGGGGAAGTGAAGACTCCTGACAAGGACTGAGCGTGAATGCGGAAAGGTAGAAACCTTATTTCTCATGCACATCCCATGGGTTTGTTTGTACCTGAAGCTGAATGCTGAGAAGAATCAGGGATTGATGGAAAAATGATATTTCTCGCAACTATGCCAGCACACTTTTATTAGCACTACAGCAGATGGAAAGCTAGAAATTTAAAGACCAAAATTACAAAATACTTGAGCTTTGCAGGAGTTTATAAGTATCAGAGATCCAGACTTTTTTTTTTATAGAAGTCTACATATATACCAAAATCATCGGAGAAAATGGTTGAACCAGTATACGCAAGTAATCAGGCACTACCAGCATTAGTGAGCCACATTTGTGATTATTTAATGATGTAAGGAGGAGTCTGTATGGCGCAAAACCAAGGCAAACCTGCTAATGCCCCCAGTACTGATACAGATGTACACTAGACCATCATTTCATGACAGGGAAGCGTTAGTAATTTAGACTTTGGACTGGATATCCCAAATCGACCCTTTGAGCAGCCTAACTGTAGTTTTCCTGTTTGTAAGACACCTCATCCAGAGCTTTGATTCTCTGGAGAAGATGTTAGGAACCACCTATATTCACCTACATAATCTATAGCTGCCCTCCTGGTAAACAGAAATGATCGTATAGCTGTAGCTGCTTCTATGACCTCATTCAGGAACTACCGCAGATCGTTGTAAGAGTTAAAAAGCTGCACCAATGATAATATCTCAGGATCAAGGCGGGTATGGTACGTTAAAGTTGGGTAAATACAGTGGGTACGGAAAGTATTCAGACCCCTTTAAATTTTTCACTCTTTGTTTCATTGCAGCCATTTGGTAAATTCAAAAAAGTTATTTTTTTTTTCTCATTAATGTACATTTATTAAAAAAGAAAAACTGAAATATCACATGGTCATAAGTATTCAGACCCTTTGCTCAGTATTGAGTAGAAGCACCCTTTTGAGCTAGTACAGCCATGAGTCTTCTTGGGAATGATGGAACAAGTTTTTCACACCTGGATTTGGGGATCCTCTGCCATTCTTCCTTGCAGATCCTCTCCAGTTCCATCAGGATGGATGGTGAACGTTGGTGGACGGCCATTTTCAGGTCTCCAGAGATGCTCAATTGGGTTTAGGTCAGGGCTCTGGCTGGGCACAACAAAGCCTCTAAGCATCTCCCAGTCCACAACCCTATTTAAAGATTGTAGTACTGCTGCTTGGGATAGTATCTTTTATGCTTATGGAGTGTCTAGCTGGTGTTTTGGGCCCTACAGGAGATGTTCCCTGACAAAAAAATACAAATTGGCTCTCACCCAAAGGAAAGAAAACTCTCTTTTATGTTCCAACTATAGGTAGCTACTTAATTCAATATCTTACCCATTAAAAAAACCTAATAAAGAGAGAACCAAAGAATTTTAAATTTTGACTTTATGTTTAGTAGATTTTATTGATAATTTAGCATATAGAATGGACCAAACAACATAGCAATGGCCTACATTTCGGTCCTCCTGGACTTTAATTATGGACTAGGGTAGCTTACATCCATTATCCAGCCCATAGCTCTAGGTCATGAATAAGGTCTGGGAGGACCAAAATTTAGGCCATTCCTATGATATTTGGTCTATTTTGATTTATCAATAAAATATACTTATAGGGGTATCCTTAAGTTCTTAAATTGCTTTAATTAGACAGCATGCAAATAGTTTAGTTTGCAATTGACTTGCTTTTTCTAGCTGCTGTTATTCCCATGCAATGATAGATTTTTTCTTTTATAGTGTGCAGCTGGTTTTCATGGAGTGCCTGCCCAGACCATGTAGCTACATTCCAGGAGAGGAGTTAAATATTAACATCCAATTCAGATCTCTCCACCCCAATGGTTTCTTTACAGCAGTTAGCTGCTCACCTATCTCCCTTCCCTCACTCCTCGCTCTCTCATCTTCTGAAGAGATGCTGTTATACATCACCAGCCAGCAGCTTTTACAGCATGTTTGATAATCACAAATCTCTGCTCTCTCAGTCCAGAGCCATTTGCTTGTTCAAATGCCATTTTATTGCTATGTATAAATACAGGTATAAGAGAATAAAACACAAACCGTTTATAACTGAATGTGTTACAGCAGAACCTTTGCTGTGCTTTATAATTCTACCAATACAACAGTTCTATTAACCAGAGCTGCCATTCATGGAAGAGTGCCCACCTGATAGAAACCAGGAAGTAAGGAAAGTGTAAGGAGATTGCGTTATTCTTAATGGCTCAAAAGACAACTTGAGAATTCCTCTTTAAGAGCCATGCCAGATTTGGAATGCCATGTTTTTTCTATAATGTAATTAGTATACATATCCTTCCATTGTGCATCACTTAACACCCAGACTGCCTAAAACATGTATTTCAGCCAAACTTGACATCAGTAGACAGCTGTTTGGGGGTTCTTGCCTCTCATCAGTACAGAGTAGGCTACCAGTAGATACCTGCCTTTATATCCCTATAGGCTGTGCAAGGAGAACCAGAACTGCAGTAAAGGCACCTCTCCTAGCCAAACGGAAACTTTATATGTACTAATAAGTAGCAGGATACCAAGAACTATAAAACAGCTGTCTACAGATGGTTGTCTCTGGTTTGGCCGATAGCACTAGTCACTTAGTCATGTTTTTTCAAGGCACTATAATTGGCCAGACATTGCCTACAGTTTACCTTCTGACGGAATGATTTCACAGATAACTTATTGCTATTTATTGTGTATTTGACTTTTTGTGATTATAATGTCTATAGTGAAATTGGAAGGTGAGACCTCATAATTACAGAATATCCTATGATGAGTCCTGAGCAATGAAAGAGTCAGCAGGATGACATCTACTAATAAATCAATATCTATTGTTTTATTCTATTGATAAGGAGAAATATAGGATTTGATCTACTGGACACTGATAAAATATGCTTTTTCATGTCCAAAGGGGAGATGAGACACATGATGTGGATGTAAGTTTTCATTGTATGATTCTCTTTTCACCATGGCGTTTTTTATATCAGTGATACTTTCATCCTTTGGGGCTCTACTTCTATGATCTAAACAATAAAAACTATGAAAGGTGCACAAGCGAAAATGATAAAACTACTCTTCCAATTATTTGAAAAATTGGAAAAATTCATTAGCGTATTCCTGGATATATACAGTATAATATTGGGAAAGTTTGGCAACAGTTCCTCTGTAATGATGACCTCAGTGTTGGCTGTTAGATTGGTGGGGACTATTATTGATCACTAGCACCAACATAGTCACTGACAGGGGAGTTGTATAAAGTGCTGACAGCTCCATAAAAATCTAAGGGGTAAATAAAAAAATTACTCAGCCGATTCCGTACAGAGGTTAGATTGCCAAGATCTATAATAGTGTTTCACTGTTGAAAGGTGATACATTTTGCAATGTCCCTTCACAGTTTATTATAGAATCTTGAAAAGTGTTTCTAGCAATTTTAGTATATTAGTGCTTGTCTAATACGAAAGTGTTAACTATGGTTCTGGCAGGCATCTTACACAGATAGAAGTGTTAACTGCATAACATGGCAATAAAATCCAAACCATAAATTAAATTAAATGATCTTTTAATCTGAGCCAAAGTTAGTACAGATTGAGCTTATAAGAAAATGGTCTGTAAATTTACAACAATATTCCTAATGTTCAAATGATCAAATTCAATAAAGAAACAAATTAGATCCTAGATTACGATGAGTCTAAATCAATATCAATGAAGGGTTGGCATCACACATAAAAAATATATGTAGCAAACGTTCTCAGAATTCTTACATTGTGACTACATCAATTTGCCACTACTGTATCAGCCACTTTAGATCAGAAAAAGATAATTATACCTATATAATACCTACAAGTGGTTAGATCAGAAAATGCAGATTTTTTTTTATACAAGGGATGAACATATGGAAACACCGTCCAAATGTGAAATTTTATCCTAATTTATTCTGGCTGTGCAATGTAGTGTATTTGTGATTACAGATCAAACGATTATTTCATTTTTATGATCTTCTCACTACCAGTCACAGATCTCTAAAAAATCTTCATTGAGTAATCCAGAATAATATTACAGTCAGCACTGACCAATTTTTACCATGAGACTTGCTCGAAATGTTGACGGGAGGAAGTGTATAAAGGTTTTTGCTAGAGTTTTCACACATCAAAAATGAGCAAATTTTGCTGCATGCTATTTTTGCTAAATAAAATGTGATACTTTTTGCTATTTTTTACTCTTCTGGACACTTTTAAAAATTAGACAGGGTGAGCTGTGGATATGGTGAAGGAGTCAGATTTATTTATTGCAACTTCTTTAAAAAAAAATTGCACAAATATTGTAAA
The DNA here is from genome assembly GCA_033576555.1 of Oophaga sylvatica. Taxonomy (NCBI): domain Eukaryota; kingdom Metazoa; phylum Chordata; class Amphibia; order Anura; family Dendrobatidae; genus Oophaga; species Oophaga sylvatica. Next base: position 534,513,901 of record JARQOD010000003.1, on the reverse strand, counting down.
CTCACTCCAGTACTGGGGTATGGTAAAAAATGTAAAACTACCTCTAGACAGAAGTGTAATATGTAAAGACGCATCAAATTTATAAAACATCATGAAGCACCATGATAAAATGTGAAAAAAAATAGTGGCAAAGCAAACACTAATAGCATCCCCCCAATATTTCTAATGCTGATGGTAATTTTACCAACTATTAATATGAGCTCACTATGTACTCTGAATTCAACATTGGCATTGGTTTTCAACATTGAAGACTGGCATATCAGCTGGCATAATGACATCATGACACTGGCTGTGACATTCCAATGTCTCTTACAATAACTATTATTTCTTATTATCTATTTTTAATTGATGTACAATTCGATCCAAAAATGTATCGTGCAGACAGTCTAATTACAACTTGGAGCCCATATGCACTCACATGGGCATCAGATATGGCCGACTTTGCTATTTGTAACCGCAGCTTAGTTTCTGAGTAGAGCTGGTGGGAATTGATTCACAGGACCCGATCCTTCAGACACATCAGTAGTTTTGAAGTCACTGGACGGGAGCCTGAGAACTGGCTCTTACTTGACTGCATCCCTAGCTCCTCTTTTGATTAGCTGGCCTGGCCTGGCGTCATCTTTGTGGCGTTAGGTACATGCAATGTTGCGCCAGGCCATCTAAACAAAAGAAGAGCTGTGGATGTCATCAGGGAAGAAGCAGCTCTCAGGGCTCCCGTCCAGCGACAGATTATTGATGTGGCCGATCGAATGAGTCCTGAGAAACAATTAGCACCAAGGATAACATCAACATGGAGTATGTATGCTCTCCCTGTGTTTGTGTGGGTTTCCTGTGGGTACTTCGTTCCCTTCCCACACTCCAAAGACATACTGATAGGGAAATTAGATGGGGACAGCGATGATGATGTCTGTACAGGGCTGTATAATTATTGCTGTTATATAAGTGAGTGAAATAATAACTCTACTTCTGTGATTTTCCTGTGCCCCACAATCTGGAAGACAATCATCTCCACCAGCAATATAAAAATCCCTCTATGAGGACTTCTGCAATCGGTCATGCTTCTGGGTCTTTTAGCTTTACCTATAATTCCAAGTGAGATGCTACTCCAGCATAACACAATCACTTCTCTTTCTAGCTGCGTCCCAATTATTGTACTTTCCCCGTACTAGCAGGGACTCTTTTCTTTGCCATAAACACCTAGCCAGCGTCCCTTTTACTTATACCCCTTAGTCTCCACAGACAACAATACCAGAACATGTCGTCCACAAGCATCTGCATTTTCATGAGTTACAGCACTCTCACACTGCTTTGGCACTATACTAAAACACCCTGCCTACCCACTGACATGGCGCCTAGGGTCAACTCCACTGACATGGCGCCCAGGGCCAACTCCACTGACATGGCACCCAGTGCCAACTCCACTAACATGGCGCCCAGGGCCAACTCCACTAACATGGCACCCAGGGCCAACTCCACTAACATGACACCCAGGGCCAACTCCACTAACATGACACCCAGGGCCAACTCCACTAACATGACATCCAGGGCCAACTCCACTAACATGACACCCAGGCCAACTCCACTAACATGACACCAGGGCCAACTCCACTAACATGACACCCAGGGCCAACTCCACTAACATGACACCCAGGGCCAACTGCACTAACATGGCACCAGGGCCAACTCCACTAACATGACACCCAGGGCCAACTCCACTAACACGACACCCAGGGCCAACTCCACTAACATGACACCCAGGGCCAACTCCACTAACATGACACCCAGGGCCAACTGCACTAACATAGCACCAGGGCCAACTCCACTAACATGACACCCAAGGCCAACTCCACTAACATGACACCCAGGGCCAACTGCACTAACATGGCACCAGGGCCAACTCCACTAACATGGCGCCCAGGGCCAACTCCACTAACATGGCACCAGGGCCAACTCACTCTGTCTGCCTGTCACTAATCCAAACATAACAATGAGTGGACTTACTAGGCTGAATATTAGATATAGTGTGAGTATACTAAGAAACACTCAGCACACAATAATGGCACCAAACTTTGTCTCTAGTTCAAACTCTATATTTCATCCATCATGCATGTTAGGCTATAGCAGTAGTTTCTAGGCTGTTCACATTCTTTCATTTGAAATATTTAATACAGCAGAAGAAACTGGATTAAATATGTATTGTCTGGTGGAATGTCACAGTGGGACATAATACAATTTTCCACTTGCAAAATTGGAAATTGAACTGAGAACCTACAGGTCTCTCTAGAAAGGATGCAATTTCCATGCTGAAAACAAAGATATTATGCACTTGTACTAGGTCAAACTTCCAACTAGTCTATACAGGTCTCACAAAAAATATCAGCACATCAATTCATCACTGAATTTCCACTATCTGCACAAATACTAGGTATATATGAGCTGTGATGAAAAAAAACCTCAAAGAAGTGATATCAGGAAAATAGTAAAGTGAACGACCTTACAGAATATGTAAGAGCAGAATACACAAAACTGTAAAAGTTCCGGTATCTTTGACTGGTATTTATTAGTTACGTTTCTAAACTTTGAAGAAATAGGACGCGCTTCAATGGGGCAATACACTTTTATTCGCTCAGAAAAGTTCTACAAGAACAAAATATTTGATGGTTCCTTGCAGACAAAATAATGTACATCTGATATCCATAATAATAAAACCAATGACAGATGAAGTGAATAACTTTGATAATATCATAATAACATCTTGCAAGTGCTATGGCCTCATTCAGACATTGCTGCTGGGTAAAGTCTCACACTGTCAGCACCCATCTATTGATGATTGATGGTTTATGGATTGTTAAATTAATTGTTTTCCATTATTCTCCTTACATTCTGACTGTACAGATTAGATAATCCAGAAAAATGCATAAACAATATGCTTAAACAAATACATAAACAAACATGCATAAAAAATGCATTATAATAAAGTTTATTAATTTCAAGTGCAAGATCTTTTCTGAGAGTTGTTTACATGAAGAGGTTATTGCAATACAACTTTCTGTACTTAAAATTGGTTTCTTTCCTTTCTTTAAATGGAATCTGTCACAAGGTTTTTCTGATGGCAGCAGGAAGTAGAGACAGAGATCCCGATTCCAGTGATGTATCACTTAGCTAACTGGGTGCAGCAGTTATGATAGAGTCACAATATTCTCTGCAGGAGTTTAGTTGAGCTCAGATTTTAAGCTGTGTATAACCCCCCACATCACATCATTTAGTACTAATCATTACTTGGGGTGAGATTGGACTAGGAGGCACGAGGCAGCTTGTCCTGTAGTGATAATTTCCTGCTGAGAAAACACTTATTGTATTGAAACTCCAGCAAGTGACACATCACTGAAATCAGGCTCTCCTCCACTATTACATGGTGCTGCAGATTACACCGTAAAAACCTGGTGACAGATTCCATTTAAATTATCATTTGACAGTGACAGATTATTACATGTATCTTCTCTCTTATTCAGCTTTTTACAATGCAGAAATAATGTATGTCTTTAAATTGTAAAGAAATGTGAAAGGGTAAAAAAAGTTTCCAAGACGAAATCATTTGATCTCTATAGAGATAGAGGCTAAAAGATATCTTTGGAGAATGTACGGGTAAAAGAATAGAGACAGGCACATTTTTAATCACATAATGTATATGGTAGCGTGACATTATAAATTTATTATTTTTGAAGAAAGCAAAAGTAAGAAATATATGCAGGATTCAGAGGAAGAAAAAGTATATACTGCCCTGATTTATGTCCACACCTACGAGAAAAATATTATAGAGGACGTATCATCTAATTTCAATGATATTTTCATATTTGTTAGTTGGTTTAGATAAATGTTGAATAATTTAGAAGTCAGCATTTATCCAAATACATTCTTTTATTTGATCTTTATTCTTCCCATGCCCATGGCCATCTTCTGGTTGGCGCTACTTCTCTACTTTCTCTTCGGCACATGCCTATGGTCTCGATATGGAAGAGCAAGGTTTCTGCCGAGCATCAGGCCGGAGGTCAGTGGTGTCAATCAGCCGATCGTAACAGCTGGGGGCTCGATCGGGGCTCAGGAGTGGGATAACGCGGGGGGCAACTTGTATATGTCATTCCGGGAGCTGTCACTGTCACTGTGCAATCTCTGCTATTAACACTAAAACTGCCGAGGACACTGTGCTGCCATTAGCAGCTAGATCGTGCTGTATATGGCAGGGAGCTTGGGGGATGATATAGGTGTGCGGACAGTGAATTGATTTTATTATTAAAGCTGTCGCTGCCGCTCTGCTGAACACAATCCTAAACCTGCTGAAGACATTTCAGATCAATGTCTTCTGCAGCTGTGGTGCTAATAACAGAGAATGTGCAGCAGAGCGGCAGAGATGGCGGCCGATGATCACATGCTTCTCCATTAATAAGTACACCAGCTAACTTTCTTATTGATTACATTTTGCACATATGTGCACATAATATAGTGTTAGTGTACTAATATACTCACCTACCCCTCTCTCTCTGGTGTCCAGCGCATCCTGCTCCTCTTCTGAGCATTGCCAGTGCAAATAAGACAATCCAGCTCATTCTATGTCCCGTGCATGAACCGGAAGTCTCTTTTGGTCTCTCGGACCAATGTTAAAATAAAGACAAATTGGACAACCCCTTTAAGACCCCAATACACTTTAAAAAAAAAAGTCATCTGCAACTGCCTCTTTAAGTTGGTCCGGCTGACTATCTAGTGGCCATCTTAAATTTCAAAGCTTATTCCTCTTATTTTCTTCACTCCTCATTAAAAACACCTGCACACTCGGTTAACCTGTGCATGCATATGAATGGGAATAGGAAAGACTTGGAAGTGATAGTAATTAGCCAAACGAGCAGCCAACTGACAGTTTTTTAAGGCAGGGACGAGCAATTCATTTTCCTAAGAGGTTACATGGCAGTCCGAACCAACAGGCTGAACTTAATTCTGCTTAATATTATTAATACTATTATTATAAAGAATTATTTTTATTCCTTAACCCCTTAAAGACTACCCCATGGTAGAGCTTTAGAACAAACCAAATTTTTATTTTAGATTTTTCATTGTTATAGTCCATGAGCCATAAGATGTTTATTTTTTTGTTGAAATAGCTGTATGAAGGTTTGTTTGCTTTTGTTGGGTTGATTTGAATCAATCTTTTGATCACTTTTTAATTCATTTTTTTGCGAGACTGGATGAGCAAAATCCATCAATTGTGGTATTGTTTATTATATGTTTTTCTTACTTTAATTAAATTATTTTTTATTTGCACCATGTTCTAATAGCCATAACTTTCTTTTTGCACAACAAGCTGTAGTATCTACCGGCATTATTTTTGAATACATAAAATGTTTTGATCACTTTTGATTTAGTTTTTTTGTAAAAGGCAATGAGCATAAATAGCAATTTTAAAATAGTTTTTTCTATTTTTTTACCTTGATTAACAGCCTAACAGCCCCCTACATAGTATGATGGACCCCATATCCCTCCACACAGTATGATGGCCCTCACAGCCTCCCACACAGTATGATGGCCCTCACAGCCTCCCACACAGTTTGATGGACCCCACAGCCTCCCACACAGTTTGATGCACCCCACAACCCTCCACACAGTATGATGGACCCCACAGCCCTCCACACAGTATGATGGACCCCACAGCCCTCCACACAGTATGATGGACCCCACAGCATACTACACAATATGATGGCCCTCACAGCCTCCCACACAGTATGATGGCCCTCACAGCCCTCCACACAGTATGATGGACCCCACAGTGTCCCACACAGTATGACTGATCTAACAGCCGCTCCCCACACAGTTTGATGTTCGACAACCTCCAACACATACAATACGATGGCTTAAAAGCCCCACAAATTATATGGGAACTACACATCCTAATCACACAGTATGTCGCCATATCCCCTCCCCCTACTCACTCATACTATATGATGGCTCTCAGTTTCCCCCAAATAATGACTGACACTAAAAAATAAAGCTACTCACCTAATGCCATTCCCCAATGCGCTACTCCGGTGTGTGCAGCCTCTGGACTGAGGCTCCATGCGGCCAGCTCGATCTAGTGACATCATTGCACCTGCTGTGCTAAGACTCAGTCACCTAGGCTTAATGATGTAAGAGGGAGTCCACAGCTCCCTGTCTCACCATTGTATTCAAAGGTATCTGCATCCTAAGGATGTAGATACAAGTCAAATTATATTGATCTTTCCAGCCCAGTGACTATCATGTCCAAATAGAAACAGGGGTGGATCGGGGTCCTGTTCCACATACCTGGGCATACATCTGTTTAGGTATTCATTTGTTCCTGCTATGGCCTATTTATAATAGAGAAATATAATTATTGTTATACACCAGGATATTATGATATTCAATTGCAGTGAACTATTGGAGGCACTTGCATTTACATATAAGTATATGTGTGAACATGACTTGATCCTTTGCTAGCATGCATATCATTGGTCTGAGTTGTTGTTTCCCCATGTGTACCATTCACCTATTCTGCTATCTTAATGTTGTTTAATAAAGTTGTTTTTATGGGATAATTTTGGCTGCTTTTGGTGTTTTTGTGTTTTTTGGCCAAATAGAAACAGGTAAAGGTAATGTGCCCTGTGGATCACACTTTGCCCAGGTCTGATTTAAGGTGTATGGACACATTTGCCCCAAGTATCCCATTGGCAGATTGACCCTTTGAGTCTCTGCCTGGTATTTTGTCACCCTGTCAACTCTGTTTCCATGTGTATTGCATTCTCATTAATGGGTCGATATTGACTTGTCAGATTGATACTTCCAATAGATGGCACTAAAATTCAAGTCTTCTTCCTCTATGAAGAGAAAATTTGCATATTTAATTTCCCAGTGGAGCATGCAAGGCATTTAAGTCTCCTCATACTGGCATGCCAGACCTGGCATGTCACTCTCGATAAGGAGAAAACTTACCCTTTAGATCCCAGCTGAAGACAGAAGTTTCTATCTTGTACCCTTACAAATAAGAACAAAGAATAAAGACCATTTGTGCAGACCAGAGCTGATGTTTTTCCTTACTCAGGTTCTAGTAGTATGCACTGAGTACTCTCCACTTGCTTTTTTATTTACTCTATGAATCAGAATTCCTTGGACACCATAATGCAAGGTCACTGAACTATCCATCTCACAAATGGGTATAACCTTAGCATATAAAGCTCGTGGTTTATCAAAAAAGTTTATCAGTTTTTGACTTGAGACACTCACGTTGGTTTCTAAATATGTTAGAAAAATGTAAGGAAAAGGACCAGTTATCTAATGTCATGACAAACCAAGAGGTCCAGGAATAATGGAATATCTCATGGATAATAAATCTTGGTGAGATATTTCAATTGAGGTTCAACTTGAAGTTCTTGGTTACAATGCAAAATCTGAAGCAGCTGCATGTGTTATTTTCATAGCGACACTATCTTATGTGTCGGAGGGCCCAAGTGATAAAAGAATCAGGATCTCAGGATTTTGAATCAAGGAGGAATTAGCAGTCTATTTATATGTGTGAAACCGCAGGAGCTGCATGGTTGGATCTTCACAATTGCCATTATAACCTGATGTGATTTCGACTTCGACAGCTCATAAAAACAGTTTATGTTTCCTTGGGAATACGGAAATTGCTTTGCTCTGAGCAAAAGTGCATGGAGCATACACCACAATTGGATACAGGAAAAACATCAAGTGATGGAATTACACAGCTTTATTCTGGAGAAGCTGTATACTTTTACAGGAATGCAAGCTTCAAACAGCTTTTAACCTAAAAATGTTCTTTATGAAGTTATGCCCATACAGATGGAGTGCGATCATGGCGTTCTCGTATTAATGATCTGCAGACTAGGGATCTGACGGTCACTGGTCATTTTTTTTTTTATAGGTTATATGTCAATGTTCGACTCTGCAAGTTTCTGGGAAAAGTGTCATTTATAACCCAATATGTCTTGAGTGAAAAGAGCCTGCCAAACAACTTTCTTTGAGCGGGACTTAATTGGATCTGCAACAAGAGTCACAAAACTAACTGAATTTATCATTAATTAGATCACTCAGATCTGATTTTAAAGTTAATTTGTCAAATTACACAATACAATTCTTCATTGATCTCTTTGACTCGATGAGGTGGGTGTACTTACCCTGAAAATCCAAGTCAGAATGACGGGATAATTTTTTTTTAACGTTAGTATCATAAACTTAAAAAAGGGTAATACAGCCATTTTGACATAGATTTTCTAAATCAGTACTCCAGCCTCAACAAGTGTAACTGATCTCTAATAATAAATGCAGGTTGTATTTTGAAAGCTGGTGTTAGATCTGCTATAATATCAGGCAAAGAAACTTTATAAAAGGAGTATAAAACCATTCTGACATGGATTTTCATAGTAAGTACACCAAATTCGTCTTTTCTATCGTGAATTCGGCACTTCGTTTTTAGATTCTCATTGCATTGATTGGTCCTTTAGTCTCAGTAATTAATGTACTGGTCTCAATACCATTGAATGATAGACATGATAGGTCTCTAGGACGGGCAGTCTGAGACACTAGAAATGTTTCCTAAGGATATCTTCTTCATCAAATCATTGTAGCAATGGATCACGTGCAGCTTTGGCCGTACACTAGTATTCGAAACCTGCGTGTCTGAACTGTGACCATATCTTTCGTGCCTTCTGTTATTTCAGATTTCCACTGAAAAGAAGACAAAGCCATTTCAGATGATCTATCATCGTCCTAGCTCACTTTTTGACATCTAAAAAAAGAAACATAAAAGGTTCTTCGTATATTCGGAAAGGTTCCTACAGATGTTTTATAAAGGTTTCACTAACAAAGTCTAACGAAAAGAAAAGACTCAGCTGAGCTCTCACCTTATACGTGTATAAATCATCGATGAACATCTCACATAAAACTCTTACTTACCTTTTAACCAGAAAGACAAGTATTTTCACTTTTAGGCCTCGTTCACATGCTCAGTATTAGGTCAGTATTTTACCTCAGTATATGTAAGTCAAAACCAGGAGAGGAACAATCAGAGGAAGAGTATAATAAAAACTCATCACCTCTTTTGTATTTATCACCCAGTCCTGGTTTTCTCTTATATATACTGAGGTAAAATACTGACCAAATACTGACTGTGTGAACAAGGCTTTAAGGTTAAATTCTCATGGCATGTCATGTGCGTTACGACCTTATGGCAACATACAAAGTCCATATGGTTCCTTGCTAATGGGCCCTGGGAACTAATATTCTTCTATACTGTCCTTCCCATTTTTTTCTGTTACATTTTATATGAATGCAACAGAAAAAACAACTCTACATGCCTTAGATCAAAATAGAAGATATATAGAGGTACACAGAGGTGTCACATTGTAACTTTGCCCAACCCAAAGGTTGTATAGACACGTCATGCGCCTATCTGCACGGACGCTATGGGCAATGAAACACTACTTGAATGGTATTGCACGGATCTTTTTTTTCTGAAAATTCTCTGAATGGAATAATAAAAAAAACAACGCTGACTTTCCCAATCCACTGCCTCTCTTATCCTCACACTTCCCAATTCTCTTTCAGGCTCTACTTCCAAATGCAGTGTTAACATCTCATCACGGAGACATAAGACCACTCAGGACTGTACTGTATAGAAAAAAACGGGGATCTCATAGCAAAGGTCCAAGAAGGAGCCAAACTAAATGGCCACCGACTCTCATTAAACAAAGTATCAGATGCAGTAGAGCGGGCCCAATGTCTGTTTAGACGCCATAGTCACTGCTCACCACAGCATCTAAGGGGTTGATGAACTGTGATCAAAGCGAGCTCAAATCACAGCAGTTGCCAGTATATGTCTGCTGTATAATACAGACAGCACGTGCCGGGTATGGAGCAGGTTCAAAGCATACAAATTCTCCCGACTGATGTACACATTTAATGGCTATGGGAAGAAATGGGCAGATGTCAGACGGGTGCTCCACAGCTGCCAATAGCCTGCCTTCATTCATGGTATGCCACCGAGACCACTGCAGTCGAATGCTACTATGATGACTGCATCGATGAAATAAGAAGTAGAGACTGATGGAAAATGGCAGTGACCAAATGGTAGAAGCAGGGGATTAGTAAGGTGTGTAGCATTGTGTGTTTTTTGAGCCAGTTTCCACATATTGACAAAGAATCACTCCCAAGACAACCCATTTAAAGCACCACTCCAGCGTTTTTTTTTTTATTACAGCACTGGAGTGGTGCTTCTTATCTAAGGTCACTGAACCTACTCTAATACTTACCTGCTGCTATCTCCACCTTGTATCAGCGCCACTCCGGTCAGTCTCCATCAGTTTGTGGGATGACGGATGTATTTTCAATGCAATTCTATAAGGTACTCGTTTTGTCTCGCATCGACTTGCATTCAGAGCTTGTGTGATCGTTACTTCTGGCTTCCGGTCAGTCAACAGTTGTGGTCACAAGATGGCAGAACGGAACCAGGAATAGCTAAAGATGGCAGGGGATAAGTATGATATTGAGTTAGCAGCAGCACTCCAACACTGAAATATATAAAAAAAATGCTGGAGTGGAGCTTTAACTAGGATATTGCATAAAATGCCATATATATATTCATATGTAAAGCGCCATGGAATAAATGGCGCTATATAAATGTGTAATAATAATAATATATCACTGTGTGGCTAGCTCTAATAATTTGTGCATAGCCTTTTATCCGAATGGGATTACTTTACTCTAATGTTACCTTTTTCCCTTTTTCTACATCCAAAGAAAACAAATTTCTACCAATGCTAAAAGTCTGTTTAATGCACCAGTCACTTTGCATTTACGCCACTTAGCAGCTGTTACTGTAAATAGGTAAATGCTTTCCTGTTATCTTTATGCGGCATCAAATCAGAGAGCAATTACTAAACATTTATTGCTCATTATACCAAATTCCTCTGCAGGTAAGCAATGCTCATATGGGTGGAATATGAATCAGATCTCAATCATATTACCACTAAATGCTAAATGTTTATTACAAAAAAAGTGCTGATAGATTAAATGAAGCTAAAATGCAAAAGACATCTAGAGTGAACACGACTGTAGCAATTTAGACATGTCCTAAAGTAAGTTATTAAAAAATATCTAGAGTAATTACTGCAGTTACTGATTCTGATTATCATAAAACTCTCGTAAACTATACCTCACATGTTTTACTATAGTAAAGGCTTCTTCAAAATATATGCCATAAAATATAACAATGTGGTTTTGTGAAATGATGCAGATATCAATAGTCATTGCAAGAGGAGGATTAATAAATCTGAAAAAATGTGCAAATATGCCCCATCTATGCGACCTTGTGGTGTACCCCTAATAGCTGTTAATGGGTCCGTGCGATTATATGACACCACACATTCATCCTGCGTCTCTAGTTACCTATATCTGCATCCTGAGGACACAGATACTATTGGAGTAGTGAAGAACAGATCCGTTGCCTCAATCCATACACTGCAAAGACTGGAGCAGTGCATTGGGGGTACGGAGCTACGTATGTATTATATATATATATATTTATTTTGTTAGTAATTACTTGTGGGGGAGAACTATGGACACATAATACTGTGGAAGAGAGTTGTGGGGCATAATACTGTATGGAGAGCTAATGGGGCCATTATACTGTGTGGGGGCTGTGGCAGAATCATACTGTGTGGGGGACAACAAACTGCAGATGAGGGCTCTGGAGACCATTATTCTGTCTATGATGGAGGCTTTGGTTACCATCAAACTGTATGAGGTTGCTCTGGGTTTCATTATTGTATGTTGGGAGCCATTGGGGCCATTGGACAGTGGGGGCCTGTGTGGAAGGCTATGTGAGCCATTACTGTGTGGGAGCTGTGGAAGCATCATACTGTGGGGGGGCGCTATCATACTGTGTAGGTGGCTGTTGCAGCCTTCTTCTGTTTTGGGGGAGTTGTTTGGTCATCATACTGTGTTAGAAGTCTGTGGGGCCATCAGACTGTATGATCCTACTGTTGAGCCATAATCATCATCATCATCATCATCTATTTATATTGCGGCAACATATTCTGCAGCGCTTTACAGTTTGCAAACATTATCATCACTGTCCCCAATGAGGCTCACAATCTAAATTCCCTAACACGGGCAGAACATACAAACTCCTTGCAGATGTTGTCCTTGGTGGGATTGCAAGGCTGTAGTGCTAACCACTGAGCCACCATGCTGCCCTCACTCTATGTTTGGAGTCTGTAGGGTCATCATACTGTGTAGAAGGGCTGTGGGTACCATAATTCCATGTCAGGGCTACGGTGGCATAATACTCTGTAGGAGGAGCTGTAGGGGTACCATTCTAGGGGGGCTGTAAGGGGTTGTTTCTGCAATATATGCTTTTTGTTCTTGTCTTTAAAAGTTGGAAGGTATGTCCTTCTGTGATTGTGCCTATGCACTGTGACCTCACCAAATTTTTTTCATGTCGGGAAAGTGGGCACTTAAATAAGACCTTTAATCAACCACTTTAATCAAGCTAAATATTTTATGTAGATTAGGCTAAAAATCCTAGAAAGAATTTCCCAATTGTTTTTAATGCTAAGTAATGAAGAGCGAGTATGCTCGTTACTGAGGTTTTCCCGAACATGCTTGGGTGATCTCCGAGTATTTGGGCATGCTCGGAGATTTAGTATGTGACGCAGCTGCATGATTTGTGGCTGCTAGAAAGTCTGAATACATGTGAGGAATGCCTGTTTGCTAGGCAAACCCGAGTAACAAGCATACTTGCTCATCACTAATTCAAAGGAATATGGTATCTCAAAATTTTCTAGACTATTTTTTATAATAGTGCACCGCTTCATATGACTTGTCAGAATGCCAGCATACAAGACATGGCTACTCCTGCCATTACTTACCTTCTACATTCTCAGACGGTCTACATTTATTATCCAGTGAGCATGACTTTAGGAGAATATAGGGCTTTATCTTCAATGGAAGCACACACTTTGTGTTACTTTTTTCCAAAACCTTCCAGAAGGCCTCTGCCACACGGGTGATTGTCTACATTTCATGCTGTTTGGATGTTTTCTTTTTAAGTTGCCGAAGGAACAAGAGGTATTTTGTTCATCTGCCCGGAACATCTGTTGGTTTTTGCCACTGAAATTTAATTTTTAACCCAAATGATCCTTCTCTATTGCTATGGAGGCTGTGTTCATTTATTTTCTTTACAAGATGTTTTCAATGAGTTTATCTGGCTAATCACACATTATAAGCTGAATAGTGCGCATCTCGAGCTGATCAGGAGGGAGCTTTTAATTAATCCTTTGTTCCAATAAAACATATGTTTTCCTGCTGAAGGGACAGCGCTGGGAGCGGGGAAACGCGCAGAATGCTACCTCCATGTCCATATCCACAATCCAGCAATTCATTGAAACTAAACAAGCCAGGCCTTTATAAAATGTATTTATTTGAAAAGCAAATGTTCTGAATTGTGAATCTCCGGCATCCATATCAACTGTTCTTCGTTACCTAGGTCTACGTCAGACACATGCTTTGGAATAATTCTGCAGTATGAACAGGTGGACATCGACAAATAAAGATCCGTTTGCAAAAAATACAATCTTGACACCCTTCAAACAACAAATCCACAACTTACATCTCACACTTTAGATCAAAATTTGCTGCAGAAAATGAAAATTTTACTACTAAAGTCAGTGGCGTAGCTTGACACTTGTGGGACCCAATGCAAAATCTCCATTGGGGCTCCCAACTAACACAGGTCTGACTCCTTAATAGTAATAGTCTTTTCATGCGGTGCGAAGGAACCTTTGCTGGGCCTCAGTGCTTTTGCAAACCCTGTACCTATTATAGTTACTCCCCAACTACAATATCTCACCATAAAACTGGGGTTCCTAATTTTCCCCTGCTGCAATGGGTAACATCAATTGTAGTCTAGAATAGTAAGAACCCCGTGGTCTATGGCAAGTTGTTGGTTATTGGGAGTCACAAAATCATGAAATTCAGAATTAAACAGTGTAATCTGATAACACATTTGTCGGTAAATGGACGGCCATGAAAAGAATACTACTCCCTATCAACAGGGAAAGTAACCAAAAGAATACTCATCATTTGTTTATTGTTAGTAACATTCAAGCCATAAAGGTATTTTCTTTTTTGCAAGGTTCTGAATTTTTATAGTACCTAAAATGTTAAAAAAATCTTGTAAGATTGGTATCACCATAATCGCACTAAGCTGGAGAATCTTATTGCCATTTCGCCGGAAAAATAAAAAAAGTTGTGGCTTTTGGACGAGGGAAGAAAAAGAAGCACAAAAATAAAAAATCTTTGACTCTTTATTGGCTTAAAGAAAAGAATATTTGTTATTTATCCTCCCTGCACTGGTTGCACCCATTATCCTCTTTATTTCCTAGAAAGAAAATCTGAAATACTTAGAAAATCTCTATTTAGAAAAATCTCAAAAAATGTAGATAAACAGTACACAAGTTTAAAGCACCACTCCAGCATTTATTTTTATTTTAAGGCTGGAGTGGTGTCACTAATCAAGGTTCCCTTCTCCTAGTTTCATACTTACCACCCACTGTCTTCATCTGTTATCGGTGCAAACGATTGTTTGATGGATGAACCGGAGGTCACTTCTCGATGAAAGTCTATGAGAACGAGGCTCTCATCGACTTACACTGAGAACTTGGGACCGTTACCTCTGACTTGTGTTCAGTCAGGAGTTATGGTCATAAGATGAAGAATCTGCGGCACTGGGCGAAGCTGAAGACAGCAGCTGGTAAGTATAAACTAGGGGCAGAGAGCTTACATTAGTAACACCACTCCAGTGGTGAAATAGAAAAAATTCTGGAGTGGTGCTTTAAAAGGATTATTTGATTGCTGGAGTTCTAGGGTAAAAACAGCATTATTAGTACTAGTCTTACTGATTTAGGGCAGTGACAATTTGGATATTGGAGATCTGTGTTATGCTTGAAGGGTAGACAATACAAAGTCTACTGTATGTAAATTTTCAGACAAATTCAATTACCTTTTGAGCAAATTCGAGCATTTTTATTAATTATACAATTCTTATATTTAATTGGTTGGACCCTATAATTGTCAATTGGTAAGTAGCCCCACCCATTGGACTCCTAAACATAAAAAGAGCAGGGATTTACATAGATAACATTAAAGTTGCAGTGAACTTTCTCCCATCGAGCTATAAATCAACCTACTCACCTCCTTCTGTGATATAACATGCTGGCCAGAGATAAGACCGCATGTACAATGTAAGGTTCACTGCAGCTGCTACAGTTTCAATGCTTATTCATTGGGTTGATAAAATGAATTTTTGGAGCAATTTTAGCAAGTGCTTTAGCAGATAAAGGCGCTGTAGACCAGCTCTGACCTTGAGCTCTCAGTCACTGAGCTAATGCCTCAATGGTTGGGGTGTCTAAGTGACTAATACTTGCTACAATGAGCAAAATTATCCATAGTGGTTGCATGGGGTATAAAGCGTTTTCACAATATAATGATGGGCTCAGTAGATTTCCAGTAAGTATATATTTGCTGACGCTCTTTTCTAACCCACAAGTTATTTGTCGCGTTGATGTTCTTCTTGAGGCATTTCTTGCTAAGCAAAATAGGTGTATAAAAATGTGCAGATTACTAACATTTGCTGAATTAAAACACCCTCCTATTAAATCGGTTGGCAAAAGCCAGAAATTGTGTGTACGGTTTGTAAAATTGTAATGACACTGTTTCCCAGCATCTAAGTGCTTCCAGCATCTATCTTATTCTCAGCTAGGGTTTTCTTATCAGAAAACAGCAGGGGAAGAGGCTCACAGGTATTAAGAGAGGAAATTAATCCTTCATATTGCTACAAGCATTCAGTTGCCACTGAGATAGCACAAATACATCAACAAAAAGTGATAAGATGCAATATTAAAGCCCCGATTCTGTATTAAAATTTTAACAAAAGAGCATCAGAACCTTTTATTACGGACATTTGTCTTAGCATTGCTTATAGGAAGCCACAAAACACAGAATTAAACAGTGAATAGTGCATCTGATAAGACATCTGTCTGCAGGTCGAGGACCAGGAGAAGAACACTGCTTCCTACACACTGAACGAGGAAGACAACCAATCAATACTCACTGTGTGCTTATTACTGCTAACATTAAGGAAAAGAACAAATGTTATTTATCCTCTTTGTAATCCGGCAAAAGCAACAGTTGTAATGTTAGCTTTCTTCTACTCAATAACCTCTTTATTTCCTAGAAAGAATCCCATAAATATTGATTGTTAGGAAGCCTGCTATACCATCTGAAGAAGTGTAGGTGAACAGTATATAAATATTCAATGATCTTTTGACACAGAGGTGGTGCAAGGGTCTGAGAGATAAGGGGTCCCACTTATACCTTCACTGGAGGTGGACTTGTACATTCTGATGAGCTATTGGACTCCAAAGGGCCCATATAATCTTCTTACACAGGGTTCCTATCCTATCTGTGTCCGTCCCAGTGCAAGGGTTAAATTGGAGGAGTTTGCAATCGTGAAATAGATTCTTGCTTTTATTTTACAAATGGTATAATAATATGAGCTGAAATCCTATAGATTCACAAGGTCAAAGCATCAGTAATCCCTGTCCATGCAAAGGTGTTCTTCAGTGTTGTCCTCCAGTTTCTGACCTGACCTAGACTTTGATTCTTCCCTGACCTTCTGAGTGATCATCGTGCTGAGAATATCATGCCTGCCCTGACCTCACTACGTCACAGATGCCACAATCTGATGAGACATACTCTGAAGTTATGTTCTGGGAAAGTCTGCTCAGTCCATGTCCTATAATGCACATGTAAGGCTTTATTCACATGTGCATTGAGGACTTTTAGGCATCTAAGGCATGGTTCACATTTGCTTGGGGACTTTTAGGCATCTAAGGGACTGTTCAACATGTGGTGCGGACTTTTAGACATCTAAGGCACATGGGGTAAACAGGTAAATTGGGACTTTTAGGCACTAAGGAGCAAATGTTACTCATTGTGGCGATTGGGACTTTCTAGGCATCAAGGCACTTGTCACAATTTGATTGGGGACTTTTAGGACTAAGGGACAGTTCAACATATGCATGGGACTTTTAGACATCTAAGGTGGTCACAGGTTAAGATATGGGGACTTTATAGCATCTAGGGACACTGTACACTGTGCATTGGGACTTAGGCATCTAAGGCACTGTCACATGTGCATTGGGGACTTTTAGGTCTAAGGCACTGTCACAGGTAAATTGGGGACTTTTAGGCATCTAAGGCACTTGTTTTACATGTAACATTGAGGAATCTTTTAAGGGATTCTAAGGACGTTCACATGTGCATATGGTTGCATAGGCATCTCAGGTACGTTCCCCATGTCATTGCTGGACTTAGGCATCTAATTTTACTGACCTTCACTAGAGTGATCATGTGACTTAATATCATGCTAAGGCCTGCTTTCACAGATTGCACATCTAGAGAACTGACATGTATTTGGGGAAGTCTTTAGGCATCTAGAGAGGACTGATCACATGTGCATGGAGATTATAGGCATCTAAGGCACTGTTACATGTGCACTGGAGACTTATAGCATCTAAGGGACTGTTCACATGTGCACTGGGACTTATAGGCATCTAAGGCACTGTTCACATGTGCACTGGAGACTTTTAGGCATCTAAGGACTGTTCACATGCATGGGACTTATAGGCATCTAATGGCACTATTCACATGTGCATTGGAGACTTATAGGCATCTAAGGCACTGTTCACATGTGCACTGGAGACTTATAGGCATCTAAGGCACTTTCACATGTGCATTGGAGACTTATAGGCATCTAAGGCACTGTTACACATGTGCACTGGAGACTTTTAGGCATCTAAGGCACTGTTCACATGTGCACTGGAGACTTTAGGCATCTATGGCACTTTCACATGCGATTGGAGACTTATAGGCATCTTAAGACACTGGTCACATGTGCACTGGGAGACTTTAGGCATCTAAGGACTAGTTCACATGCGATTGGAGACTTTTAGGCATCTAAGGCACTGTACACATGTGCACTGAGACTTTTAGGCATCTAAGGCACTGTTCACATGTGCATTGGAGACTTATAGGCATCTAAGACACTGTTCACATGTGCATTGGGGACTTTTAGGCATCTAAGGGACTGTTCACATGGGCATTGGGGACTTTTAGGCATCTAAGGGACTGTTCACATGGGCATTGGGGACTTTTAGGCATCTAAGGGACTGTTCACATGTGCATTGGGGACTTTTAGGCATCTAAGGCACTGTTCACATGTGCATTGAGGACTTTTAGGCATCTAAGGCACTGGTCACATTTGCATTGGGGACTTTTAGGCATCTAAGGGACTGTTCACATGTGCGTTGGGGACTTTTAGACATCTAAGGCACTGGTCACAGGTAAATTGGGGACTTTTAGGCATCTAAGGCACTGTTCACATGTGCATTGGGGACTTTTAGGCATCTAAGGCACTGGTCACATTTGCATTGGGGACTTTTAGGTATCTAAGGGACTGTTCACATGTGCATTGGGGACTTTTAGACATCTAAGGCACTGGTCACAGGTAAATTGGGGACTTTTAGGCATCTAAGACACTGTTCACATGTGCATTGGGGACTTTTAGGCATCTAAGGCACTGGTCACATGTGCATTGGGGACTTTTAGGCATCTAAGGCACTGTTCACAGGTAAATTGGGGACTTTTAGGCATCTAAGGCACTGTTTACATGTGCATTGAGGACTTTTAAGGCATCTAAGGGACTGTTCACATGTGCATTGGGGACTTTTAGGCATCTAAGGGACAGTTCCCATGTGCATTGGGGACTTTTAGGCATCTAAGGTACTGTTCACAGGTGAATTGGGGACTTTTATGCATCTAAGGCACTGTTCACATGTGCATTGGGGACTTTTAGGCATCTAAGGGACTGTTCACATGTGCATTGGGGACTTTTAGGCATCTAAGGGACTGATCACATGTGCACTGGAGACTTATAGGCATCTAAGGCACTGTTGACGTGTGCACTGGAGACTTATAGTCATCTAAGGGACTGTTCACATGTGCATTGGGGACTTTTAGGCATCTAAGGCACTGTTCACGTGTGCACTGGAGACTTATAGGCATCTAAGGGACTGTTCACATGGGCATTGGGGACTTTTAGGCATCTAAGGCACTGTTCACATGTGCACTGGAGACTTATAGGCATCTAAGGCACTGTTCACATGTGCACTGGAGACTTATAGGCATCTAAGGCACTGTTCACATGTGCACTGGAGACTTATAGGCATCTAAGGCACTGTTTACATGTGCACTGGAGACTTTTAGGCATCTAAGGCACTGTTCACATGTGCACTGGAGACTTATAGGCATCTATGGCACTATTCACATGCGATTGGAGACTTTTAGGCATTTAAGGCACTGGTCACATGTGCACTGGAGACTTATAGGCATCTAAGGCACTATTCACATGCGATTGGAGACTTTTAGGCATCTAAGGCACTGTACACATGTGCACTTGAGACTTTTAGGCATCTAAGGCACTGTTCACATGTGCATTGGAGACTTATAGGCATCTAAGACACTGTTCACATGTGCATTGGGGACTTTTAGGCATCTAAGGGACTGTTCACATGGGCATTGGGGACTTTTAGGCATCTAAGGGACTGTTCACATGGGCATTGGGGACTTTTAGGCATCTAAGGGACTGTTCACATGTGCATTGGGGACTTTTAGGCATCTAAGGCACTGTTCACATGTGCATTGAGGACTTTTAGGCATCTAAGGCACTGGTCACATTTGCATTGGGGACTTTTAGGCATCTAAGGGACTGTTCACATGTGCGTTGGGACTTTTAGACATCTAAGGCACTGGTCACAGGTAAATTGGGGACTTTTAGGCATCTAAGGCACTGTTCACATGTGCATTGGGGACTTTTAGGCATCTAAGGCACTGGTCACATTTGCATTGGGGACTTTTAGGTATCTAAGGGACTGTTCACATGTGCATTGGGGACTTTTAGACATCTAAGGCACTGGTCACAGGTAAATTGGGGACTTTTAGGCATCTAAGACACTGTTCACATGTGCATTGGGGACTTTTAGGCATCTAAGGCACTGGTCACATGTGCATTGGGGACTTTTAGGCATCTAAGGCACTGTTCACAGGTAAATTGGGGACTTTTAGGCATCTAAGGCACTGTTTACATGTGCATTGAGGACTTTTAAGGCATCTAAGGGACTGTTCACATGGCATTGGGGACTTTTAGGCATCTAAGGGACAGTTCCCATGTGCATTGGGGACTTTTAGGCATCTAAGGTACTGTTCACAGGTGAATTGGGGACTTTTATGCATCTAAGGCACTGTTCACATGTGCATTGGGGACTTTTAGGCATCTAAGGGACTGTTCACATGTGCATTGGGGACTTTTAGGCATCTAAGGGACTGATCACATGTGCACTGGAGACTTATAGGCATCTAAGGCACTGTTCACGTGTGCACTGGAGACTTATAGTCATCTAAGGGACTGTTCACATGTGCATTGGGGACTTTTAGGCATCTAAGGCACTGGTCACATGTGCATTGGGGACTTTTAGGCATCTAAGGCACTGCTCACATGTGCATTGGGGATTTTTAGGCATCTAAGGCACTGTTCATATGTGCACTGGAGACTTTTAGGCATCTACGGGACTGTTCACATGTGCATTGGGGACTTTTAGGCATCTAAGGCACTGGTCACATGTGCATTGGGGACTTTTAGGCATCTAAGGCACTGTTCACAGGTAAATTGGGGACTTTTAGGCATCTAAGGCACTGTTCACAGGTGAATTGGGGACTTTTAGGCATCTAAGGGACTATTCACATGTGCATTGGAGACTTTTAGGCATCTAAGGCACTGTTCACATGTGCATTGGAGACTTTTAGGCATCTAAGGCACTGGTCACATGTGCATTGGGGACTTTTATGCATCTAAGGGACTGTTCACATGTGCATTGGGGACTTTAAGGCATCTAAGGCACTGTTCACATGTGCATTGGGGACTTTTAGGCATCTTAGGCACTGGTCACATGTGCATTGGGGACTTTTAGGCATTTAAGGCACTGTTCACAGGTCAATTGGGGACTTATAGGCATTTAAGGCACTGTTCACATGTGCATTGGAGACTTATAGGCATCTAAGGCACTGTTCACATGCATTGGAGTCTCTGTTACTGATTCACTAATACTTAACAGAAAAAATAAAGCAACATGCAGGGCTTTTTTAACTAAAATGATAAGGACCCTGAAGGAATGCGACAGAGCCTAAGGGTATGTGTACATGTTCAGTAATTGGCAGCGCTTTGGACGCAGTGCATGTCCGCTGCCTCCAAAGTGCTGCCTTCTATTGAATGCAGGTGATTCCGCATGTGATCATTGAACTGTGTGGAATCACCGCGTCCAATACATTGTATGAATGAGCTCTATCTTGCGGAGACTCGCATCTCTGCAATATAAATACACGAGCTGCGGTCTGGAGAGTCACGCCACATGTCCGTCTCCACAGGTGATCCCTGGGCATCAGTGCACGCATAGAGGGCATGGGATTTTGAGAAATCCCATCCACTATGCTGTAACATCTGGACGCTGCAGGTTGGACGTTGTGAAAGTACAACCGCAGCGTTTACTGATCGTGTGCACCTACCCTAATAAAGGTCAGTGGGTAGTTCATTGTAGTCCATTTTGTGACAATTTAGTAAAGAAACCACCTAAAATGCCAAATTCAGACAGTTGTGATTTACTGTCCACTTGCAAAACATTTACTTTTAGATTTGTTCATATTAGCATTATTAAGAATTTACTAATATAACTGTATTTTCACAGATATCCCAATCTTTAGCTATCAGCTTTAGTCCTTGGTTTGTCTCTTGTACTTCCAGCTCTGTGCTCAGTGCAGCTTAGCGTGTCTTTTGTTGGTATCTCATCAGTGCTCGGTGTGAAGCGGCAGGCTCATATTAATACCTAGTAATCCAAAGTGATCGGCACTCCGCTGTTGGTATTGGTGCAAGTGGAGGGTAATAGTAGTGTCGAGGAAGTCCCGGCTCTCATGTATGTTTCCATCTTGATGGCTTTAATTGTCAAAACTGGAAGCATTTTAGCCCATCCAGAGTTTTCAACAGCAGTAGTATTGAAAACTTTGGATGGGCTGAAATGCGTCCAGACAAAGAGGAATCAAAATAAAGACCTAAGTAAGTGCCGGTACTTCAGTGATTTGACATTATTTACCCTCCGTGTGCGCCAATACTAACAGCGGACTTCCTTAACTCGACATATTAATACCTAAGCCAGCCCCTTCACTGCCACAAATGATGTTCTCTGTAATCCTAATATACATATATCTGAAAGCATTATTTTTGCAAGCAGATATCACCTAGAGTGAATGGCAGACACTCCTAGATTATCAAATAATCTGGATTATTATCAGACAAAAATATGAAATTGATTTCTCTACTAAATCAGTTGTCGGCTCAATTATTTGGACTCATTTTGCGAATTGGGTCAATAAATCAGTAAGTTGCCTTTTTTAAAAAAACGTTTCTATTAGTTGTTGAATGTCAGAGATACAGAAAAGAACTGTGATTAATTCATGATATATACCCATAGTGATTTTTATTACAGTATTTCCCCAAGAATAAAGCAAGTCTGCGTTAATTTACATAGACTGGCTCAGGATCTAGAAAGAAACTGCCAGTCTTTGTTCCCTACTGGTTTACCATTAAAAGAATCCAAACTGGGTTCTTACGAAAGACTCAGATTATTAATTCATAGTCATAGAAATACAGGTGAAGTTCTAAAAATGTTGACTTAGAAATGAAATGTTTGATAAATGTTTTTATGTTAGTATAAATTTGGGTAAAGCAACAAAAACTTTGAACACAGTGGGATGAAGGCTTGGGGAAATAGAGATAAATCTACAATGCATTTTTACCAGTAAATAACTATTATATCCAGGCAAAAACTAGAAATTGAGCGCACAACTTTTGTTGCATAGGGAATATTTATATAACTTATATTTTAGATACCAAAACACAGTCATTCCTAGAGGAAGCAGACTGAAATAACACTCATTATTACTGGATTGTGAGATCCAAGGTAGGGAAAATACTGAGCTAGAAAACATTGAACTTGTTCTGGAACAAAAAAAAAAACTTGTTTAAAGGGATTGTCTCAATGTGGAGCGCACCAACTCTCTGCCTACAGCTGAAGACCCAAACTCTGTTACAAGCAGAGGAATCTTTGCCTCCACAGCATCAGAGGAGCGCATTGGCACTAAACATAGCCAGATTCAGAGAACCAACAAGCTTAAAAGTAACGCTTACAAGATCTATAGGAAAGAGTTTGTAAGCACTGCCTTCCTTGCCTAGGAGACTGGCCAACACTTAAGTCTATTTTTGGAAATAAACAATAAATAATTAAAACAAAAATTCCTCCATTCAAGAGAATAAAGATGATTTTTAATAAGAAGCAAATTACAAAGTTCTTGTTTTAAAAAAATCACTTTGCAATTTTCATCCAGCATGAGACTATGATTAAAATAAACTAAAAATGTTAAATGCTTATGTTTTACAGATGAATGAATTGATATGAGGTGAACACAAAGTGACTTAGATTTATAGAGGTTGTTTACTACTTTTAGGATAGGTCATCAATGTCTGATCAGCGAGGGTCCGACACCCGGCACCCCCGCTGATCACCTGTTATTGGTGTCGGTGGTGGCTGTCGGTCATAGGTACTCACTGGCGGAGCTGCTCCGTCTTCTGATAGTGGCCAAGGCTTGGTACTACACATCTAACCCTATTCAAATCAATAGAAGGTGGATGTGTATTATCCTGCGGCTGCCATCAGAAGCTCAAAAAAATATAATTTTTGGGATATATTGTACTTTGTGCTGGCTGTTATTTTGCTGGATTGCAGATGGCTTTGAAAGGGATTAAAAAAAGAGTATATACCTCTCGCTACTCTCTTGTCTCTCTGTTGCAGATCCCAGCCTGGTCCATTGCTGGCAGCTTCGTACTTTGTCATTTTTATGGCAGGCAACATCCTCTTCCTCGTCTCACTTCACTTCCAGCGTTGCCTGCTATAAACACCAGAAGAGACTGGAGAAAGTGGGAACCAGCTGAGGACTGGGCAGGAAACTTCTGTGATGAGACAGTTGACCAGCGAGGTAAGTATACAATATTTTATATTGTTTTAACCCCTAGACTCCTAAAACCTCAGTGTGACTTGCCCTTGTGTCTGAGTGTTCATACTCTGTTAATAACCAGCTTCTTCTGTTTCTACGAACTCCTCAGAAGTCTGAATTCGGCAACTAGCACCTAGAGCTTCACAAGACCAATTGGCTAACCTATCGTCACCATAAACACCATGAACTGACACTTAGAAACTGTTCTCACTACGTTACGTCTGATGTGAATTCCATAGCTTGAATCTGATTAACCCAGTGTGTGCTGATAGTATCATTATATTAAGAACAGATATTAGAGTCAGTTCACATTATGTTGTTTACTATGGACTTGCTTTCTGCATCTATATGTTGCTTCAGGGTGGCTGCTTTCTTCTACAACTACCCTCCTGGTTCACTGGATTCTGATGTGTTCACCATAGCCTGTAGTCCCAGTCCCTGCTGTATTACTTGCCTTCCAGCCTGCTGCACCACTTCCATGTGTCCAACCTGATCTGCAGTTTTGTGAATTTTCCTCACCAGCTGAGCCTGATAGATTACCTGTAATCCTGCTGATAGATATCAGTTTCCTACTCAGTCATTGTTCCAGTTGCATTCACATTACTGGCACTGCTATATCTGTGCTACCTGCTCTGCTATTTTATCTGCTGTCTTAAGGGTATGCCACACTAAACAACATCGCTAACGGGATCGCTAAAAAACGTCACTATTTAGCGATCCCGTTAGCGATGTTGTTGTGTGCGGCAGCTGCCAGCGACGAGCTTCCTGCTGTGATCTCGCTCGTCGCTGGAATCGTTCCGGACCCTATTTTCGTCGCTGGCGCCCCGCTGGGTAAGTATATATCGCTAAGTGTGGCACCTTTTCTTAGCGATTTAGCGGTACTTTTGTACCGCTAAAGTCGTTAAGAAGATCGCTAACCGCGATAGCGTCGTTAACTATATCGCTAAGTTAAGCCGCACTTAGCGATATAGAAACAATCCCGCTAGCGATCGCATTGGTATGCGTCTTTATCGCTATCGCTAGCGGGATTGTTTAGTGTGGCAGTACCTTTAGTTCCACAGATCATCAGTCAAGGCTCACTCTGCTGCACCATCGCCTCTAGTTTGTGTTGATCACCCAGACCTATTGCTTAGAGAATCCACCTCAACAGGCGAGCCTTTGACACTTACATGGAAGGGGGCCTCCTATCACTCTCCAGATACATGATGTCAGTGGAAAGAAGGACAAATTGTGTCGATATGTTGAATTTAAATGCCAAATCCTGGTGTTCTCATGGGAGATATTCTTGAAGGGCCTTTCTCCCAACTTGACATTCAAAACACAAGCATAACTGGCCTAATGACCACCATTCACATTGGAAAGGTGCCACACTGAGCATGCATGCTATGAAGAGGTCAGACGGAATAGCTGTTAGCCAAATATGTGTTCAGTTGAAAGATGTGTAAAGGTGCACCATTAATGGCCCTCAGTAGTAACAATAAGGATTTGTACAGGGGCGGACATATCATTGGTGCAACCAGTGCAGCTGCACAGGGGCCCAAGAGGTGAGGGGGCCCATTTATACCCCCAAAGCAGATGCAATTTTAGGAGATCTATTGCTGCAAAGGGACAATGTATTGTTCTTGCACAGGGGCTCTTTTCTGACATTGTCCGCCAGTGGATTTGTATGCTCTTAACCAGTCTGACCATGCAAAAACTAC
Source organism: Oophaga sylvatica (assembly GCA_033576555.1). NCBI lineage: Eukaryota > Metazoa > Chordata > Amphibia > Anura > Dendrobatidae > Oophaga > Oophaga sylvatica. The sequence continues at coordinate 534,487,904 of JARQOD010000003.1, read as the reverse complement.
ACTTGGCGTTGTGTTTACATTGAACAGTTAAGCAAAAGCATCAACAGTTTCCTTCACAATGATTGTCTACCCAGCACGAGACAGATTGCAGAGCAGATGTAAGTTTTGGCATGGAGTGCCCACAAATGCTGCTATTTGCAATAAGAGCAACAAAGCAAAGATTGGGAAACTTCCAGAAACCATGAATTCGCAATCATTGTATGATGTTTTGCCGATGTTACTAAATAAATCTAAGACGAATTCAACTGCTCTAGTGCTGGTATGAAAACAACACTGCAGAAAGACATTTGGTGATATAGGCAGTGAAAGTCTTAAGATCCAATGTTGTATCATACACATATATGTCAATAATCTGAATTTGTTTTGAGTTCCTAAATTATTGATAATGCTCTATTTTCAAAGACTGAAAACATAAAAAAAAAACTTAATAGTGCCATTTTGCATTGTGGTCCTGAAAACTCTCTAGACTCTATTATTAGTAGCAAAAATAAAACAGATATCAGCTACAATACAATATTGCACCCAAATAACTAATATTGTGCAGCTCCTCCTTTGGTCACTGAAGCAGCTTTGACTAGAGTTGAGCGATACTTTCCGATACCCCTAAGTATCGGAATCAGAATGGTATCGCCGATACCATTAAAATATCGGCGATACCCGATACCGATACCGGAAGTCCCATGTAAGTCTATGGGAACAAAATATCGGAACTAAAAAAACCCCATTCTTTCCTTGTAAACACTAAATATACACACATAGAATACATATATATATATACATGTCATTGTGACATATATATATACATATATGTATAGTTTATACACTTCTACATAGTAAAATATCCTCTGATTCAATTGCCGGGTAAAGCCGGCTTCAGTGAAAAGACAGAAGCACCCGACATGAAATGACACTTGGTGTACATAGGGTTAACCATGTCTTTTCATGTCGTTTGCTATCTGATTTGCACAAACAATTAAATCAGTCTATGTTTGCAAAATTTCACACCTGTAGGGGTTAATTAAAGGTGTAAATTCGTTGTAAAAAAAACGGACTTTTTTGCTACGAATTTACACCTTTAATTAACCCCTACAGGTGTGAAATTTTGCACACATAGACTGATTTAATTGTTTGTGCAAATAAGATAGCAAAGGACATGGTTAACCCTATGTACACCAAATGTCATTTCATGTCGGGTTCTGCATTTTCACAAAAGCCGGCAATTGAATTAGCGGCTATTATACTATGTAGAAGTGTATGAACTATAAATATATATTATATATTATATATATATATATGTGTCACAAACTCAATGACATGTATATATATATATGAGGTGTAAAATTGCTGAAAAAAAATGCGTGGGCTCCCACCCTATTTTCGCAACCAGACAGACAAAGCCAGTGAGTGGGGGCAGATAATAATAGCCCAGAGAGGGACCATTATTTTTGCCCCCCCCCGGCTACTAACATCTGCCCCCAGACACCCCAGAAAGGGCAAATCTCTAATTAGATTTGCCCTTTCTGGCACTTTGCCCGTCTATTCCCATTGCCCTGTAGTGGTGGCGAATGGGTTAATAAGGGGTTAAAATGACCTTGCAATTGAAAGGTCACTTTAAGCCAGGTTAATAATTGAGAGCTGTCAATTAGACAACTATCAATTATTAATCCTATTGTATGAAAGAAAAATCAAACACACACACTTTAATAAAAAAGAAGTTTAATGAAATAATCACACAGTTTTTGACCATATTTTATTTACCTGCTAAAACCATTTCCTGTAATAAAAATAAAATAATAAAGCAAAATTATTCTTACCAATCCGATGCACAGTCAGGTCCCACGGTGTAATCCTTCAGAAAGGGTTAATGTTTACTGCAGGGACCGCAGCTAATGCTGCAGCCTCACAGTAAACCCCCAAATGAATGAGTTCCTCTCCTGGCTGACAGGAGAGGAAGTGAAAAGCTTAATTGATTGCTTTCCACTTTCACTTCAGGTCAGCCAGGGACACCATCAGTGACGTCAGAGGGAACTGATTAACAAAAATAGGGGTTCCCTTCGAAAAAAAAATGGCGTGGGGTCCCCCCTATTTTTGTTAACCAGCCAGATGAAGCAGACCGCTGAGGCCTGGATTTTCAGGCTGTTAAGGAGCCAAGATCCATGGACCTTGCCAGCCTGATAATACCAGGCCACAGCAGTCTGCATATCTTGGCTGATTAACAAAAATAGGGGATCCCCTCGAAAAAAATTAGCGTGAGGTCCCCCCTATTTTTGTTAACCAGCCAGATGAAGCAGACCGCTGAGGCCTGGTTTTTCAGGCTGGTAAGGATCCAATATCCATGGACCTTGCAAGCCTGATAATACCAGGCCACAGCAGTCTGCATATCTTGGCTGATTAACAAAAATAGGGGATCCCCTCGAAAAAAATTAGCGTGGGGTCCCCCCTATTTTTGTTAACCAGCCAGATGAAGCAGACCGCTGAGGCCTGGTTTTTCAGGCTGGTAAGGATCCAATATCCATGGACCTTGCAAGCCTGATAATACCAGGCCACAGCAGTCTGCTTAGCTTGGCTGGTTAACAAAAATAGGGGATCCCCTCGAAAAAAAAAACGGCGTAGGGGTCCCCCTATTTTTGTTAACCAGCCAAGTAAAATGCAGACTGCTGCGGCCTGGTATTAAAAGACTGTCAAGGCCCATGGATTTTGGCCCTCAACAGCCTGATAATACCAGGCTACAGCAGCCCCACATTTGGCGCATCAAAAGATGTGCCAATTGTGGCACTTTACCCGGCTCTTCCCACTTGCCCTGTAGCGGTGGCAAGCGGGGTAATAAGGGGTTATTGTCACCGTTGATTGCACGGTGACAATAAGCCCGGTTAATAATGGAGAGGTGTCAATAAGACACCGATCCATTATTAATCCCAAAGTTATTAAATGTTTAAAAAAAAGACACAGCAAGAAAAAAGTATTTTAATGAAATAAAAGAGACAACACAGTTTTCATTTTTTTTATTACTCTCTCATTCCTGCGACGCCATCGATCTCCTGTAAAAAAATAAAAAAAACAAACCAACAGTATACCACCTGTCCGACGCAGTCCATAGTAACGATTGTCCCACGACGATCCAGCTCTGCTACATCGGAATGACAGGCAGAGCCTGTCATCCCGGCGCAGCACAGCTGCTTACCAGCTTCCCCGGCGGTGACGTCATCGGACTGCTTTACGGCCGCGATTACCCAGCAGTCACTGCAGTTATCGCGAGATACTGCATGTGACCGCCGGGGAGAAGAGGATGGCGGCCATTAAGCAGCCCGGGATGTGACCGCCGGAGATCTTCTGCCGGGTAAGTGCCGCTGACTCCTGACAGACCCGACCGACGGACACTGACAGTGACAGTGACAATTCCGATTCCGGTATCCGATATGACGAAAATATCGGAACTCGGGATCGGAATTCCGATACAGCCAATATCGGCCGATACCCGATACTTGCAGTATCGTATCGCTCAACACTAGCTTTGACCTATCGGGTCCATCAGACCTCCAGAAGTCAGACGTGGTATCCAAGAATTAGATGTTAGCAGCAGATCTTTAAGTCCCGTACATTTTGAGATGGAGCCAGTATGGATAGGACATGTTTTGCAGTACATCTCACGCATGCTTGATTGGAGTTGAGATCTTGGGAATCTTAAGGCTGAATTCATGGGCTATTGCGTACAAACTGGCAACAGGCCTCCCGAATGAACTGAACAGCCTCGTTTGGGTCAGGGGACCACTGTCAGTACTCGGATGGTGTTTCATGGACTTCTGAATGAGACCTTAAACTCTTTGTCATGTTTTGTCAACCAATGAAAGAGTGGACAGTGTAAAATCCAGGGTGTTGAGTTTAAAAAGATGAAGTTTATTCCGCCATAGAAAATACAATGTTTCAACCCAAAGTTGGTCTTTTTCAAGTACTTGAAAAAGTACTTGAAAAAGACCAACTTTGGGTCGAAACGTATTTTTTATTGTGGAATAAACTTCATCTTTTTAAACTCAACACCCTGGATTGGATGCCGTCCACACTCTTTCATTTGCTGCAATATTTCCAAGTAGGTTCCTTGGTCAATAGGGACATGCTTCCTACACAGTGAGTGCTGCCAGCCGCTTTGTTTGATATGGATGTTTTGTCAACTGTTCTTGAACATTTATCACAGGGTGGAAGTGTACATTATACAGCTGATAAACATCACTTGGTCTGGGTCATTCACAGTTTGGCTCTTGTCAAAGTCACTTAGATCCTTATGTTTGCCAATTTTTTCCTACTTGCAACACATCTAACCCTAAAACTGACTGCTTACTTGACGCCTAATATGCTCTACCAATTTGACGCCTAATATGCTCTACCAATTGACAGACAACATTTGTGATAAAATTGTTAAAGTTATTCACTTTGCCTGTCAAAGGGGGCTGAACGTTTGTGATGTCTACAACCTTTAAGCTCTGTAGCATCCACAAAAAACCCCAACAAATGAAGTTTAAGGATGCTTTGATATTGACCACTATTTCTTTATGCTGGATCTTTGCCCCATATCATAAGTATATAGTTCAAACAAGACAAAAGAATGGCACATAATCCTACATACAGTAATGTCTCCATCTTACAAAGTACATCTGCGTGGCTATTACTGTGACATCTGTGACTTCCACAAAGCTTCAATACTTTTTCTCTGCTGTCGAAACAGGATTATATTGCTCACTCATTTCTTATGTCACTTGTCACTAACTAATGTCTTATAAGAAGAATCAATTCATCACCTGGTTGTACATTACATTCTGCCATAACAGTTGTCACCTTTATGTCACAAACAGCGTGGGAGATTCTGTTACCGGAGACAGACTGCACAATAATGGCGATAAGCCATTTATCTGCAAATAAAGATGAGCAAATTTATTTGCACTGAATTCTCAAATTTTAGAAAAATGTGTACTTTCCTAAATTCGTGCCATGCAAATTCAGAAAAATGGGGTCCAGATACTTCCATAATTTTGCTGACCTGTAGAGTGCTAGGCAATTGTATAAAAGGAAAAAAATACTCACCTCCTCACCTCAGCGCTCACCTGTCCTGCCGCCTCTGCAATCCTTGGAACTTCTTATTCCTTTACTCTGCTGTGCACATCCTCTCTGGCAGCTTCACCCCAGGCCATGGCCTCCATTGCTAACTAAGCCACTGATGTCACAGTGTACCATGTCATTGCAGCCAACGTGACATCATGATGTTACGATGTGTGTTGCCTGAGGCCTACCCAACGCACTGACGTTAGAGGCCTAGTTGTTGACGGAAAGACTAGAAGGGAAGTGGCTAAAGAGGAGGAAGAGGAGAAGAAGAGGCGCAGAGGACCAAACAGTGGAGGGTGGCAGGAAAAGCGAGTGGTGAGGTGAGTTATTTTTTTTTTTACATTCTACATTTATTACACTCTGGGGTCTAGAGAAATTAAAAAACACATAATACGGAACATTCAATTTGTATCTTTGCAGATTTCTAATATCTATCTATTATCTATCTCTCTATCTATTATCAATCTCTTATCTATCTACAGTCATGCCCAAAAGTTTTGAGAATGACACAAATATTAATTTTTACAAAGTCTACTGCTTCACTTTTTCTAATGGCAATTTGCATATACTCCAGAATGCTATAAAGAGTGATCAGCTTAACAGCAATTACTTGCAAAGTCAATATTTGGCTAGAAATTGAACTTTATCCCCCAAAACACATTTCAACATCATTGCAGCCCTGCCTTAAAAGGACCAGCTAACCTCTTTTCAGTGATTGCTCCTTTAACACAGGTGTGGGTGTTGATTAGGACATGGCTGGAGATCAATCTGTCATGATTAAGTAAGAATGACACCACTGGACACTTTAAAAGGAGGCTGGTGCTTGGCATCATTGATTCTCTTCTGTTAACCATGGTTATCTCTAAAGAAACACGTGCAGTCATCATTGCAATGCACAAAAATGGCTTAACAGGGAAGAGTATTGCAGCTAGAAAGATTGCACCTCAGTCAACAATCTATTGCATCATCAAGAACTTCAAGGAGAGAGGTTCCATTGTTGCCAAAAAGGCTTCAGGGCGCCCAAGAAACACCAGCAAGCGCCAGGACCGTCTCTTAAAAGTGTTTCAGCTGCGGGATCGGGCTACCAGCAGTGCAGAGCTTGCTCAGGAATGGCAGCAGGCAGGTGTGAGTGCACCTGCACGCACTGTGAGGCGGAGACTCTTGGAGCAAGGCCTGGTCTCAAGGAGGGCAGCAAAGAAGCCACTTCTCTCCAGAAAAAACATCATGGACATACTGAAATTCTGCAAAAGGTACAGGCAGTGGACTGCTGAGGACTGGGTAAAGTTATTTTCTCAGATGAATCCCCTTTTCGATTGTTTGGGACATCAGGAAAACGCCTCATTCGGAGAAGACAAGGTGAGCGCTACCACTAGTCTTGTCTCATGCCAACTGTTAAGCATCCTGAAACCATTCATGTGTGGGGTTGCTTCTCAGCCAAGGGAATCGGCTCTCTCACAGTCTTGCCTAAAAACACAGCCATGAATAAAGAATGGTACCAGAATGTCCTCCAAGAGCAACTTCTCCCAACTCTCCAAGAGCAGTTTGGTGATCAACAATGCCTTTTCCAGCATGATGGAGCACCTTGCCATAAAGCAAAGGTGATAACTAAATGGCTCAGGGAACAAAACATAGAGATTTTGGGTCCATGGCCTGGAAACTCCCAGATCTTAATCCCATTGAGAACTTGTGGTCAATCATCAAGAGACGGGTGGACAAACAAAAACCTAAAAATTCTGACAAAATGAAAGCATTGATTGTGCAAGAATGGACTGCTATCAGTCAGGATTTGGTCCAGAAGTTGATTGAGAGCATGCCAGGGAGAATTGCAGAGGTCCTGAAGAAGAAGGGTCAACACTGCAAATATTGACTTGCTGCATTAACTCATTCTAACTGTCAATATAAGCTTTTGTTACTCATATGTTTGCAATTATATTTCTGTCTGTGATAAAAACATCTGTCAAACACACATAAAAACCAGAGGGCAGCAGGTCATGTGAAAATATAATATTTGTGTCATTCTCAAAACTTTTGGCCATGACTGTACTATCTGTTATGATTTGGTAGCTGAGGAGAGCACGCAAAAAAGGCAATACACCAGAGAGGTTGGAATCTATTGGATTGCAGTACCCTGACTAACCACCACAACTAAAGGCAGCCGTGGAGCGTACCTACGTTGGTCCTAGATGCCTCGTCACAGCCTGAGAAGCTAACTTCACCTAAAGATAGAAAGAGGAAAACTATCTGCCCCGGAGCAGATCCCCAAAGAACATAGGAAGCCCCCAAACATGTAATGGCGGTTAGACAAGAGGAAATACAGACACAGACAGAAAATAGTATGAGCAAACGTTGGGGCCCAATCTTCCTAGACAGAAAAGGATAGGAAGGTCACTTACTGCAATCCAAAAAACCCTAAAAAAATACCAACACACTAATTGCAAAAACACCTGAGATCACACGACCTCTACCACCTAAATTAGTTCTCTGGTGTAACAAAACTAAGCCGCAGCCACAGAAAAAACTGGAAAAGGCAAATGAACAAACAACTAGCTGAACTAAACTGAGAGGAGCACAAGCCCCCGGAGGGGACCTGGCAGACCCCCACAGAAGTGCAGGACAAAATGCAAAAAGCAAGCACAAAAAACTAAAAGAAGAAAATGTCTTATCTGTTAGCAGAAGATGCAGGCACGAAACAGCAAGCTTCAAAGTGAACCAGGAACAAAAGTTGAGACCAGAACAATTGATCACCGGCAATCCTGATGGGAGGGAACCTCCCTTATATAAGACCAGTCAGTAACACCTGATCGCCAATCTTCACAATCTTCATTGAATAGTTCAGTACTGTTTGTAACCACCAGAGGGAGCTTCTGCTCAGAATTCATTTCTAGCACATTCACAACAACTATCTATCTAGTCATCTATCTGTCTATCTATTATCTATCTCTAGCTATTATCTATCTATTATCTATCTCTTTATTATCTGTCTATGTCTCTATTATCTATTATCTAGCTATTTATCTATCTATCATCTGTCATCTATCTATCTATCTATCTATCTCTTATCTATTTATCTATCTCTTATCTATCTATTTATCTATCTCTTATCTATCTATCATCTATTTATCTATTATCTATCTCTAGCTATTATCTATCTATGTCTCTATCTATTCTCTATTATCTATCTATCATATCTATCTATCTATCTACTCTCTATTTATCTATCTATCATCTGTCATCTATCTATCTGTCTATCTATTATCTACCTAGAAAATCAAAAATGAGAGAGGCAGCACACCATATGGAATTGAAAAAAGTGCTTTTTTATAGGCCATGTGGCGACGTTTCGGTCTCAAGTGCAGACCTTTCTCAAACACTTGAGACCGAAACGTCGCCACATGGGCTATTAAGCACTTTTTTCTAATTTCATATGGTGTGCTGCCTCTAACTTTTCTGATTTTCTATTTACTTTTTCCTGCGCTGTTGTTCTCTATTTTTTTATCTATTATCTATTTAATTATCTATCTATATCGATTTAAAGAGGTTTTGAAGCTGAATATCCAATCCTCCTTGAAATGTGACTCTAACTTCAGAATGCCTCGGTAAGGGGTCTACGGGGCAATTAAAAAATCTTTAGGTTTATTAACATCAGAGAAGGGAATATTTGTGTCTATGCTCCGGCCACAGGAGAGCAAGACCCTGAAATAAAGCTAGTTAGCTGTGCTATGCTTTTTCTCTAACTCCTATTTACTACTATGGGAGTTACTGACACTCGACTTTTCCTGTAGTCACAGCCCCAGTCATTTCTACACAGATATTTCTGTATCAGTAATAAATGAATAACCCTTGAACTATTTGATTATAATTCCTATATATCCACTTTACTGGAATCTCTTATAGGTGCCAGTGAAAAAATGAAAAACTTTTCAGACCTCTTGAAAAGTTTACAGAAGGTTCCATGATGCAAACTCTCACCCTTGTTCCGTGCCATGGTGCTGAACCCTAGCATCTAGATACACACTTAGGGAGGAGGAACAGGGTGAGGTTATGCAAATAAAAATTCCCAATCGCTCAGAGAATTAGAAAAGTTAGCACGCCAGAATTTTTTTGACCGCAACTTTTATAGGCGTTTTTATCACTGTCGCAATGGTGGTCATTTTCCAGATGGGGCTTTTGCAGACAATTAGAGGCGGAATCCATCCACATTCAATATAACTGAGGCCTCTTTTTAAGGAAAATGGATTTCAGTAAAGAAAGCCCAAGCATCACAAGTCAGGACTGTAAACTCTACCTTAATTGGGACTATCAGCAATAAAGACAGAGGAAAATTCACAAAATTTATGTAAAATTTTCTACTTTATTAGCCAAAAACCTGGGTGAAAGGAAAAATGTCCTCAACACAATGATATTTTTAAGTCTACTAAGATCCACCGCTGCACCAGATATACTACATTTACATAGATTCAATATGGATGTTATACTCTATAGCGCCCCCTGCATTTCCCCTGGGTTTCTGCATACAGGAATAAGCCACTATCATTTCAAATACACATAGACAAGCACTTAAAATGTTCTGCCATGTCTGACTGGCAAGAAATCCTGAGCCCTCTAGTTCGACAACACAGTAAAAAGAAATATAATGAGTAATCCATTTCTTCAACTGATTTTCAGCCGAGCTACAAGAAACGTTTTACCTGGAAACATTAAGATTTCTTATTGATTTCTATCTCTTTTATCAAGATCCGTGGATAAAAAGCGATTTAACGAAAAAGTGTAAACTCAGAATATTGAAAAGAACGAAGGTTCTGTACGCTAAGAAAAAAAAATCATTGTCTGCCTGGCCCAAAGCCAACGGTAACATGAGCTCACGAGATGGCTATCGCTAGGAGTTTACTTGCCAACAAAACGGAAAAGCTGGCTGTAGATTATATTTTAGCAATGGCTGGTAAGTCAGTCATACACTGTCCCATTCTTTGCGTTCATAAGCCTTGTTTGCTTTTCATAATTATAGCATCAATTATACATCTATCTGACAAGAGTCAAAAAGCTATTTTAGGAACTAGAGGAAAAAAGAAAACTTTCCCACCGATAAAAATTCTGCAGTTTCCTGTGGAGATTAAATTCTCAACTAGAATTAATGATAGATCTAAAATATTTACAAAAATAGTATGAAATTTGTGTACACGTCAGTATTTATTCTCTACAAGACATCAGATGAAAAGTAAAAAAAAAAATACATAGTTCATATAATCTACAACTTACAGGGGTTGTCCAGTCTCAAACTACAAGTATGCAGTCAGTCTATGTAGTCACTGCACACTGTGAGGATTCTCCGGTGTCGGCATCGGGAACAGCGGTCATGTGACCACAAGTATGCCAAATACTCCTGGCCACATTCCGACTAGACTGCGCTCAATACACTTGTATTAGGTGAGGACACCCCATCTAGTCGGAATGTGGCTGGGAGTACGCATATTGCATAATTTCAGTCACATGACTGCCGTTCTTGGCGTCAATATCAGAGAATTCTCACAGCGCGCACTGTGCACAATGTGAGGATTCACAAGTCTGTAGTCACATAGAGTGACTGCAGACATGTAGTTTAAGACGGGACAACCTCTTTAAGGGTAGACGTGACCATATACAGTTAACAGTCAGATATATTTTTTTGATTGCAAACTACCATATGCATGGATTACAAGTAAAATAATGAATTTACAACATTTGCAGATTTGCAGACATCATCTGGAATTCTCTATAGAAGTAAAACTTTTTTTTTTAAATGATTTAATAACTACAAAAAGAAAAGTCATCAACATGTGGGAGACTATGAGTCCGAAAATCTTTTGGCCTTAGTCAACCCTTAGTCAAAGAATCAAGAATACAAGAGTGAAAACAAAAGTAAAAAAATATACAGTATAATAATAACTATTATTATTATCCCCAACTTTCAGTACCTTTCATTGACCAAGACTCTTCCTCTAACAAGAGTTTCAATTAAATCAGTTAAGCCTCAATGCAAAATTTGTAAAATGACCCCAAACTGCAGCATCATGTGTCATTTATAATATAGGGGGTGTTAAGGGTCTGCGGAACACACCAAATATATAATGTAGAAAGGTGCGTTCGCAGCCCGGGGTCCACCGTGCAAGCGGAGTCTGCTGCTAGTAAAAATGGCGCGAGAAGCAAACTCTGTTATCCCGCAGAGTCGCCAACATAAACGCCGTAATGCGCTGTGGCAATGAGTGCGAACTCTGTTACTCCACAGAGCCGCTAGAAAGAGAGCCGCAGCGCTATCGATGTGTGCGCACTCACTAGACACAACTGAGTGGCAAAGAAAACACGCTAGGGCGCTGACTAGCGTTGAAAGCGAACCCTGTTACGTCACAGGGCCGCTGAGAAAAAGCACTGTGTCCTGTAAGGCTCTCAGGTACACAGTTAAGTGCTAAGCGTACATAAAGCTTGATCATGTGCTAATGTCCTCGCGGGAGTCACCCGCAATCTATGGCGTCTGAACGCCAGACCCTGAATACGGCAATCAAAACTCCTCACCGGTTATGCCGGTAATCTAGGGCATCTAGGACACCGACCCTGACCAGCTACCATACCAAACTCCTCACCGATTAAGTCGGTATTCTAGTGGCTTATTTCAGCCGGGTCCCTATCCACACATACACATGACCACACTGGCGCATAGCATACAATGGTTGATATTAGCGCATGGCGGCCCAGCCATGCTACCCTTTTATAGCAACAGCTACAGGACCTTCCAGGAACAAGGACCAATGAGAAACTGTTACAAACACATGTAGCTACATGACCTTCCTGGCGGACCAATAGGAGCCGCTGCAGCACCTGAACATGTGATCCCTGATCTCCAATGAGAGATCTCACTCTGGGCATGCTCAGAAGGGAAAACGCAGGACTTTGTCCCAAAGACGTCTGCTCCAGCACTGCCTATAATAGCAGATCCAGGAAAGGCAGCAGCAAGTCACTGCACAGTAGTGGAGTGGGCAAGACGCTTGGACCGACGTCTCTGCTGAGCAGGCTCCACTGCGGTCAGAGATGAATGGGAGACCGCAGCGGGACGGGTTCGAGACTCCCCTTGTGCAGCAGCGGGAAATCGAACCCTAACATTACCCCCCCTCCTAGGGCCCCCCCTTCTTTGGGCCTCGCTGCGCTCAAAGGCAGCGATGAGCTGCGGAGCGTGAACAGGCTCCCAGGATCTATCCTCAGGCCCATAACCCCTCCAATCCACCAAAAAAAATTTTTTGCCTCGTACCACCTTGCACCCAACAATGGCGTTCACCTCATGATCGTCGGTAGATGAACCAGACGTCCCGGCAGATGACTCGGAAAACCGGGAAATGGCCACGGGTTTCAAGAGGGACACGTGAAAGGTGTCAGTGATACCAAGGCGAGGCGGAAGGGCTAGGCGGTAAACCACCGGGTTCACCGGCTCAAGAACTATAAAGGGGCCCAAAAAGCGAGGTGCCAACTTGGTGGACTCTACCCGTAGCCTGATGTTTCGGGCAGAAAGCCACACTAGGTCACCCGGAGCAAATGTAGGAGCGGGGCGCCGATGGGCATCGGCCGAAGACCTCATCCTCTCTTTGGAGGCCTGAATGGCATCCTGAGTGCGGTCCCAAATGTCCCGTGCCTCCACAGCCCAGTCTGCCACCCTGGAATCGGCGGAAGACACGGGCATAGGCACTGGTACCCGCGGATGCTGATCGTAGTTCAGGAGGAATGGGGTCTGTCCGGTGGAGTCAGCCACAGCATTATTTAGAGCGAACTCAGCCCACGGTAGCAAGGATGCCCAGTCATCCTGCCTGGCAGAGACAAAATGTCGCAAGTATGTGACCAAGGTCTGGTTGGCCCTCTCTACCAACCCATTCGTCTCGGGATGGTATGCAGAGGAGAGATTCAACTCAATGCTGAGTAGACGACACAGCTCTCTCCAGAACAGAGACGCAAACTGGGGACCTCGATCACTGACAATTTTGTCTGGCATACCGTGTAGGCGGAAAATATGCCTAATGAATAATGCTGCCAAGGCCCGTGCAGACGGTAACCGTGGTAACGGCACTAAGTGCACCATTTTGGAGAAGTGGTCGGTTATCACCCAGATGATGGTGCAGCCCCGAGACTTGGGTAGGCCCACCACAAAATCCATCCCGACCATCTCCCAAGGCCTGTCTGCCACCGGTAAAGGAAAAAGTAACCCAGCTGGCCATTGTCGAGGGGACTTATTCTTGGCGCAGGAGACGCACGCCTGAACGTATTCCCTGACATCACGGGCCATCTGCGGCCACCAGTATGTCCTCGCCAGCAACTCAGAAGTCCTTTTGGTCCCAAAATGTCCACCCACCCTGGACGAATGTGCCCAAGAGAGTACTTCCGGTCGCAAATTGGTGGGCACAAAAGTCTTGCCCGGAGGCACAGACTCAAGCGAAACCGGAGCCACCGTTCTTAGGCTTTCTGTGGGGACAATCAGCCGAGGCTCCTCCTCCACCTCCTCAGAGGACACCACGGAGCGGGATAGAGCATCTGCGCGAATGTTCTTCTCACCGGAGAGGAAATGGAGGGTGAAATGGAACCGGGAGAAAAACAAGGACCATCTGGCCTGACGGGAATTTAGCTGCTGGCCGGCTGCAAATACACCAAGTTCTTGTGGTCTGTGAACACTTGGAAGGGGAAGCGAGCCCCCTCCAGAAGATGTCGCCACTCGGAGAAGGCCAACTTCATAGCCAGTAACTCCCTGTCCCCGATGGAATAATTCCTCTCTGCTGGTGTAAAGGTTTTGGAAAAGAAGAAGCAGGGATGCTTCCGACCCTGGGCATCCTTTTGAAAAAGGACTGCTCCAGCACCAACAGAAGAGGCATCCACCTCTAAGATAAACGGTTTATCGACATCGGGGCGATGTAAGATGGGAGCACTGGCAAAATGCGACTTGATGGAGGAGAACGCCTTGGTGACCTCCTCTGACCACAACTTGGGATTAGCTCCCTTCTTGGTGAGGGCTACCAAGGGAGCTACCAAAGTGGAGAAGTGGGGAATGAATTGGCGATAGTAGTTAATGAACCCCATAAAGCGCTGCACCGCCTTAAGGGAGTGAGGTTCTTGCCAATCCATCACAGCCTGTAGTTTTGTAGGATCCATAGCCAATCCCTGGGTGGAGATGATATAGCCCAGAAAAGGTAGAGACTCCTGCTCAAACATGCACTTCTCCAACTTCGCATATAGGGAATTTGCTCGCAAGAGGTCGAAGACCTTGCAGACATCTCTCCTGTGGGAGGCCATATCTGGAGAAAAGATGAGAATGTCATCCAGATAGACTACCACCGAGGTGGTCAACATATCCCGGAAGATGTCGTTCACAAAGTCTTGGAAGACAGCTGGAGCATTACAGAGCCCAAAGGGCATTACCACATATTCATAATGCCCATCCCTGGTGTTAAATGCCGTCTTCCACTCGTCCCCCTCACGGATGCGAATCAGGTTATACGCACCCCGCAGGTCTAGCTTAGTAAATACCCTTGCTCCCCGAAGCCTGTCAAAAAGCTCAGAGATTAGCGGCAAAGGATACTTATTTTTCACGGTGATAGCGTTGAGACCCCTATAATCAATGCACGGACGTAGTTCTCCATTCTTCTTCTGCACAAAGAAGAACCCCGCTCCTGCTGGTGACACCGACTTCCTAATGAATCCCCTTGCCAAGTTCTCCTGAATATATTGGGACATGGCCTCTGTCTCAGAAAGAGAGAGGGGATAGACTCTTCCTCTAGGAGGCTCAGCTCCAGGCAAGAGGTCGATAGGACAGTCATAGGGGCGATGAGGCGGAAGAGTCTCCGCAGCCTTCTTTGAGAAAACGTCGGCATAAGACCAATAGACCTTGGGAAGAGGAAAGAGGTCTATGGGTATCTCAGTGGTGTTGACCTGCACGCTGTCCCTAATGCATCTGCCTTTACATAAATTACCCCAACCCAGAATTCTCCCTGAAGCCCACTCAATATGGGGAGAGTGGTGGCGGAGCCAGGATAATCCCAACAAAACCTCATCTATACCCTCAGGGAGGATAAAAAATGATATATTCTCCTGATGGGAAGGAGACATAGACAAGGTGAGTGGGACAGACTGATGGGTGATTTGTGAGGGCAGAATTGCTCCGTTCAACACCCGAACCGATACTGGTTCAGCCAGCAACACCAAAGGCATGGTGTGGCGAGAAGCAAAGGAGGATGACATAAAATTTCCCTCTGCCCCAGAATTCACACACAGCTTGACGGGTAGAGTGGTAGAACCGTGGGTAATTATCCCCTTGAGGAGCACTTTAGGGGCAAAACTCATGGCGTCCAGTGACCCTGTTCCTACAGTTACTGGGCGCGACCGCTTATTCAGCCGCTGTGGACATCGGTTGGCAAAATGTCCCTGCTGCTGGCAAATATAACAAATCGGGATGGACGAGTGACCCGAGATTTAGATCCTGCAGGAGCAACCTCCTGAAGGTCGGGTGCCTGAACAGGCGACTCCAGAGGGTTGGTGAAGGTAGGAGCCAACTGGACCCTCTGCCTACACTGGACACGTTCCAGCCTCCGCTCGTGGAAACGGAGGTCGACGCGGGTGGAAATAGCGATAAGCTTCTCCAGTGTGGCAGGAATCTCCCTGGTAGCCAAGGCGTCTTTCACATGACCCGCCAGTCCTCTCCAGAACACGGGAATGAGGACTTTATCTGGCCACTCTAATTCCGAGGCCAGAGTCCGAAATTGGACAGCAAAATGGCTGACCAAAGCCGAACCCTGGGTACTTGCCAGCAGTTTGAGCGCCGCATCGTGGGTGACCTGAGGTCCTAGAAAAACCTTTTTCAGAGCCTCCAGAAAACGAGAAGCGCTCTGCACCACACGGTCATCGCGCTCCCACAGCGGCGTTACCCACTCCAACACTCTGCCCGACAGAAGAGCTATCACAAAGCCCACTTGTGCCCAATCCGTGGGGAAACGTGCAGCCAGAAGCTCGAGGTGTATGGAGCACTGACTTACGAATCCCCGACATTGCTTGCTGTCACCAGCAAACTTGTCTGGAAGCGGGAGGTGGGACAATGTAGGGACAGAGGTGGCAGAGGACAAACTGGCTGCAGCTACACTAGCAGCCTGAACAGCGACTGCGGTAACATCCACAGCTGAGGTTGTGCGCTCAAGAGCCGCCAACCTACCCTCCAGCTGCTGGATGTACAGCTGTAATCGCTGTTCATCCGCCATTTTACTAGCCAGACCCTGGCGCTAATATTATGTTAAGGGTCTGCGGAACACACCAAATATATAATGTAGAAAGGTGCGTTCGCAGCCCGGGGTCCACCGTGCAAGTGGAGCCTGCTGCTAGTAAAAATGGCGCGAGAAGCAAACTCTGTTATCCCGCAGAGTCGCCAACATAAACGCCGTAATGCGCTGTGGCAATGAGTGCGAACTCTGTTACTCCACAGAGCCGCTAGAAGGAGAGCCGCAGCGCTATATGGCGATATGTGCGCACTCACTAGACACAACTGAGTGGCAAAGAAAACACGCTAGGGCGCTGACTAGCGTTGAAAGCGAACCCTGTTACGTCACAGGGCCGCTGAGAAAAAGCACTGTGTCCTGTAAGGCTCTCAGGTACACAGTTAAGTGCTAAGCGTACATAAAGCGTGATCATGTGCTAATGTCCTCGCGGGAGTCACCCGCAATCTATGGCGTCTGAACGCCAGACCCTGAATACGGCAATCAAAACTCCTCACCGGTTATGCCGGTAATCTAGGGCATCTAGGACACCGACCCTGACCAGCTACCATACCAAACTCCTCACCGATTAAGTCGGTATTCTAGTGGCTTATTTCAGCCGGGTCCCTATCCACACATACACATGACCACACTGGCGCATAGCATACAATGGTTGATATTAGCGCATGGCGGCCCAGCCATGCTACCCTTTTATAGCAACAGCTACAGGACCTTCCAGGAACAAGGACCAATGAGAAACTGTTACAAACACATGTAGCTACATGACCTTCCTGGCGGACCAATAGGAGCCGCTGCAGCACCTGAACATGTGATCCCTGATCTCCAATGAGAGATCTCACTCTGGGCATGCTCAGAAGGGAAAACGCAGGACTTTGTCCCAAAGACGTCTGCTCCAGCACTGCCTATAATAGCAGATCCAGGAAAGGCAGCAGCAAGTCACTGCACAGTAGTGGAGTGGGCAAGACGCTTGGACCGACGTCTCTGCTGAGCAGGCTCCACTGCGGTCGGAGATGAATGGGAGACCGCAGCGGGACGGGTTCGAGACTCCCCTTGTGCAGCAGCGGGAAATCGAACCCTAACATTACCCCCCCTCCTAGGGCCCCCCTTCTTTGGGCCTCGCTGCGCTCAAAGGCAGCGATGAGCTGCGGAGCGTGAACATGCTCGGCAGGCTCCCAGGATCTACCCTCAGGCCCATAACCCCTCCAATCCACCAAAAAAATTTTTTGCCTCGTACCACCTTGCACCCAACAATGGCGTTCACCTCATGATCGTCAGTAGATGAACCAGACGTCCCGGCAGATGACTCGGAAAACCGGGAAATGGCCACGGGTTTCAAGAGGGACACGTGAAAGGTGTCAGTGATACCAAGGCGAGGCGGAAGGGCTAGGCGGTAAACCACCGGGTTCACCGGCTCAAGAACTTTAAAGGGGCCCAAAAAGCGAGGTGACAACTTGGTGGACTCTACCCGTAGCCTGATGTTTCGGGCAGAAAGCCACACTAGGTCACCCGGAGCAAATGTAGGAGCGGGGCGCCGATGGGCATCGGCCGAAGACCTCATCCTCTCTTTGGAGGCCTGAATGGCATCCTGAGTGCGGTCCCAAATGTCCCGTGCCTCCACAGCCCAGTCTGCCACCCTGGAATCGGCGGAAGACACGGGCATAGGCACTGGTACCCGCGGATGCTGATCGTAGTTCAGGAGGAATGGGGTCTGTCCGGTGGAGTCAGCCACAGCATTATTTAGAGCGAACTCAGCCCACGGTAGCAAGGATGCCCAGTCATCCTGCCTGGCAGAGACAAAATGTCGCAAGTATGTGACCAAGGTCTGGTTGGCCCTCTCAACCAACCCATTCGTCTCGGGATGGTATGCAGAGGAGAGATTCAACTCAATGCTGAGTAGACGACACAGCTCTCTCCAGAACAGAGACTGCAAACTGGGGACCCCTCGATCACTGACAATTTTGTCTGGCATACCGTGTAGGCGGAAAATATGCCTAATGAATAATGCTGCCAAGGCCCGTGCAGACGGTAACCGTGGTAACGGCACTAAGTGCACCATTTTGGAGAAGTGGTCGGTTATCACCCAGATGATGGTGCAGCCCCGAGACTTGGGTAGGCCCACCACAAAATCCATCCCGACCAACTCCCAAGGCCTGTCTGCCACCGGTAAAGGAAAAAGTAACCCAGCTGGCCATTGTCGAGGGGACTTATTCTTGGCACAGGAGACGCACGCCTGAACGTATTCCCTGACATCACGGGCCATCTGCGGCCACCAGTATGTCCTCGCCAGCAACTCAGAAGTCCTTTTGGTCCCAAAATGTCCACCCACCCTGGACGAATGTGCCCAAGAGAGTACTTCCGGTCGCAAATTGGTGGGCACAAAAGTCTTGCCCGGAGGCACAGACTCAAGCGAAACCGGAGCCACCGTTCTTAGGCTTTCTGTGGGGACAATCAGCCGAGGCTCCTCCTCCACCTCCTCAGAGGACACCACGGAGCGGGATAGAGCATCTGCGCGAATGTTCTTCTCACCGGAGAGGAAATGGAGGGTGAAATGGAACCGGGAGAAAAACAAGGACCATCTGGCCTGACGGGAATTTAGCCGCTGGGCTGTCTGCAAATACACCAAGTTCTTGTGGTCTGTGAACACTTGGAAGGGGAAGCGAGCCCCCTCCAGAAGATGTCGCCACTCAGAGAAGGCCAACTTCATAGCCAGTAACTCCCTGTCCCCGATGGAATAATTCCTCTCTGCTGGTGTAAAGGTTTTGGAAAAGAAGAAGCAGGGATGCTTCCGACCCTGGGCATCCTTTTGAAAAAGGACTGCTCCAGCACCAACAGAAGAGGCATCCACCTCTAAGATAAACGGTTTATCGACATCGGGGCGATGTAAGATGGGAGCACTGGCAAAATGCGACTTGATGGAGGAGAACGCCTTGGTGACCTCCTCTGACCACAACTTGGGATTAGCTCCCTTCTTGGTGAGGGCTACCAAGGGAGCTACCAAAGTGGAGAAGTGGGGAATGAATTGGCGATAGTAGTTAATGAACCCCATAAAGCGCTGCACCGCCTTAAGGGAGTGGGGTTCTTGCCAATCCATCACAGCCTGTAGTTTTGTAGGATCCATAGCCAATCCCTGGGTGGAGATGATATAGCCCAGAAAAGGTAGAGACTCCTGCTCAAACATGCACTTCTCCAACTTCGCATATAGGGAATTTGCTCGCAAGAGGTCGAAGACCTTGCAGACATCTCTCCTGTGGGAGGCCATATCTGGAGAAAAGATGAGAATGTCATCCAGATAGACTACCACCGAGGTGGTCAACATATCCCGGAAGATGTCGTTCACAAAGTCTTGGAAGACAGCTGGAGCATTACAGAGCCCAAAGGGCATTACCACATATTCATAATGCCCATCCCTGGTGTTAAATGCCGTCTTCCACTCGTCCCCCTCACGGATGCGAATCAGGTTATACGCACCCCGCAGGTCTAGCTTAGTAAATACCCTTGCTCCCCGAAGCCTGTCAAAAAGCTCAGAGATTAGCGGCAAAGGATACTTATTTTTCACGGTGATAGCGTTGAGACCCCTATAATCAATGCACGGACGTAGTTCTCCATTCTTCTTCTGCACAAAGAAGAACCCCGCTCCCGCTGGTGACACCGACTTCCTAATGAATCCCCTTGCCAAGTTCTCCTGAATATATTGGGACATGGCCTCTGTCTCAGAAAGAGAGAGGGGATAGACTCTTCCTCTAGGAGGCTCAGCTCCAGGCAAGAGGTCGATAGGACAGTCATAGGGGCGATGAGGCGGAAGAGTCTCCGCAGCCTTCTTTGAGAAAACGTCGGCATAAGACCAATAGACCTTGGGAAGAGGAAAGAGGTCTATGGGTATCTCAGTGGTGTTGACCTGCACGCTGTCCCTAATGCATCTGCCTTTACATAAATTACCCCAACCCAGAATTCTCCCTGAAGCCCACTCAATATGGGGAGAGTGGTGGCGGAGCCAGGATAATCCCAACAAAACCTCATCTATACCCTCAGGGAGGATGAAAAAATGATATATTCTCCTGATGGGAAGGAGACATAGACAAGGTGAGTGGGACAGACTGATGGGTGATTTGTGAGGGCAGAATTGCTCCGTTCAACACCCGAACCGATACTGGTTCAGCCAGCAACACCAAAGGCATGGTGTGGCGAGAAGCAAAGGAGGATGACATAAAATTTCCCTCTGCCCAGAATTCACACACAGCTTGACGGGTAGAGTGGTAGAACCGTGGGTAATTATCCCCTTGAGGAGCACTTTAGGGGCAAAACTCATGGCGTCCAGTGACCCTGTTCCTACAGTTACTGGGCGCGACCGCTTATTCAGCCGCTGTGGACATCGGTTGGCAAAATGTCCCTGCTGCTGGCAAATATAACAAATCGGGGATGGACGAGTGACCCGAGATTTAGATCCTGCAGGAGCAACCTCCTGAAGGTCGGGCGCCTGAACAGGCGACTCCAGAGGGTTGGTGAAGGTAGGAGCCAACTGGACCCTCTGCCTACACTGGACACGTTCCAGCCTCCGCTCGTGGAAACGGAGGTCGACGCGGGTGGAAATAGCGATAAGCTTCTCCAGTGTGGCAGGAATCTCCCTGGTAGCCAAGGCGTCTTTCACATGACCCGCCAGTCCTCTCCAGAACACGGGAATGAGGACTTTATCTGGCCACTCTAATTCCGAGGCCAGAGTCCGAAATTGGACAGCAAAATGGCTGACCAAAGCCGAACCCTGGGTACTTGCCAGCAGTTTGAGCGCCGCATCGTGGGTGACCTGAGGTCCTAGAAAAACCTTTTTCAGAGCCTCCAGAAAACGAGAAGCGCTCTGCACCACACGGTCATCGCGCTCCCACAGCGGCGTTACCCACTCCAACACTCTGCCCGACAGAAGAGCTATCACAAAGCCCACTTGTGCCCAATCCGTGGGGAAACGTGCAGCCAGAAGCTCGAGGTGTATGGAGCACTGACTTACGAATCCCCGACATTGCTTGCTGTCACCAGCAAACTTGTCTGGAAGCGGGAGGTGGGACAATGTAGGGACAGAGGTGGCAGAGGACAAACTGGCTGCAGCTACACTAGCAGCCTGAACAGCGACTGCGGTAACATCCACAGCTGAGGTTGTGCGCTCAAGAGCCGCCAACCTACCCTCCAGCTGCTGGATGTACAGCTGTAATCGCTGTTCATCCGCCATTTTACTAGCCAGACCCTGGCGCTAATATTATGTTAAGGGTCTGCGGAACACACCAAATATATAATGTAGAAAGGTGCGTTCGCAGCCCGGGGTCCACCGTGCAAGTGGAGCCTGCTGCTAGTAAAAATGGCGCGAGAAGCAAACTCTGTTATCCCGCAGAGTCGCCAACATAAACGCCGTAATGCGCTGTGGCAATGAGTGCGAACTCTGTTACTCCACAGAGCCGCTAGAAGGAGAGCCGCAGCGCTATATGGCGATATGTGCGCACTCACTAGACACAACTGAGTGGCAAAGAAAACACGCTAGGGCGCTGACTAGCGTTGAAAGCGAACCCTGTTACGTCACAGGGCCGCTGAGAAAAAGCACTGTGTCCTGTAAGGCTCTCAGGTACACAGTTAAGTGCTAAGCGTACATAAAGCGTGATCATGTGCTAATGTCCTCGCGGGAGTCACCCGCAATCTATGGCGTCTGAACGCCAGACCCTGAATACGGCAATCAAAACTCCTCACCGGTTATGCCGGTAATCTAGGGCATCTAGGACACCGACCCTGACCAGCTACCATACCAAACTCCTCACCGATTAAGTCGGTATTCTAGTGGCTTATTTCAGCCGGGTCCCTATCCACACATACACATGACCACACTGGCGCATAGCATACAATGGTTGATATTAGCGCATGGCGGCCCAGCCATGCTACCCTTTTATAGCAACAGCTACAGGACCTTCCAGGAACAAGGACCAATGAAAAACTGTTACAAACACATGTAGCTACATGACCTTCCTGGCGGACCAATAGGAGCCGCTGCAGCACCTGAACATGTGACCCCTGATCTCCAATGAGAGATCTCAGTCTGGGCATGCTCAGAAGGGAAAACGCAGGACTTTGTCCCAAAGACGTCTGCTCCAGCACTGGCTATAATAGCAGATCCAGGAAAGGCAGCAGCAAGTCACTGCACAGTAGTGGAGTGGGCAAGACGCTTGGACCGACGTCTCTGCTGAGCAGGCTCCACTGCGGCCGGAGATGAATGGGAGACCGCAGCGGGACGTGTTCGAGACTCCCCTTGTGCAGCAGCGGGAAATCGAACCCTAACAGAGGGTCTTCTTAAGTAGCATAGTTATATCTGCTACGGATCTACCAGTCCTCTGAATGCTGAGCTCTGTATAACCCTGCCAACACCACTAATTGTCAGCTTTCTGTGTACACTGTGCATAGGCAAAAAGCTGGCAATCAGTGGTGGGGGCTGGGTTATACAGAGCTTATGAATATGAAGGACTACCTGGCAAAATGATTACTAGTCCTCTAGTGATAATATACTGCTGATAAAACAGTGATTTTATTGAAACAAGAGAAAGAAGCCCAGGAAGTGATACATTGCTGGAATCAGGGTCTCTTTCTGTACATCATGCTGCTCTCAGATTAGGATTTCTATATATGTATGATGCAAAAAAAATGATATTGTGTCTCCCTTTCCACACCACCTCCTCACCTCGCCCCCTGTCTGTCGGTGTTCCCCAAGGCTCAGTTCTAGGACCCCTACTCTTCTCCATCTACACCTTCAGCCTGGGACAGCTCATAGAATCCAATGGTTTGCAGTATCATCTCGATGCCGATGACACGCAGATCTACCTATCTGGACCTGTCCTCACCTCCTTACTGACAAAAATCCCACACTGTCTGTCTGCTATTTCAGCTTTCTTTTCTGCTCGCTTTCTAAAACTGAACATGGACAAAACAGAATTCATCATCTTCCCCCATCTCACTCTACCCCCTCACCAGACCTGTCTATTAACGTCAATGGCTGCTCACTTTCCCCGGTCCCGCATGCTCGGTGCCTCGGGGTGATCCTCGACTCTGCCCTTTCTTTCAAGCCACATATCCAAACCCTAGCCTCCTCCTGCCATCTCAAACTCAAAAATATTTCCCGGATCCGTGCATTCCTTGACCACGACACCACAAAAACACTAGTGCATGCCCTTATCATCTCCCGCCTTAACTACTGCAACCTCCTACTCTCTGGCCTCCCCTCTAGCACTCTGGCACCACTCCAATCCATCCTACATTCTGCTGCCCGACTAATCCACCTGTCTCCCTATTATTCCCCAGCTCTCCCCTATGCCAAGCCTTCATTGACTTCCTATCGTCCAGAGGCACCAGTTCAAAACCCTAACTATGACATACAAAGCCATCCACAATCTGTCTCCTCCATACATCTGTGACATGGTCTCCCTTACTTACCCACACGCAACCTTCGATCCTCTCAAGATCTCCTTCTCTACTCCCCCCTCATCTCTTCTTCCCACAACCGCATACAAAGCTTCTCCCGTACTTCCCCCATACTCTGGAATTCTCTACCCCAACACATCAGACTCGCGCCTACCATGGAAACCTTCAAAAAGAACCTGAAAACCCACCTCTTCCGACAAGCCTACAACCTGCAGTGATCCTCAGTCTACTGAACCGCCGCACGACCAGCTCTACTCTCTCCTAGTGTATCCTCACCCATCCCTGTAGACTGTGAGCCCTCGCAGGCAGGGTCCTCTCTCCTTCTGTACTTATGTGTGTCCTGTATTGCTCATATTTATTGTACTTTTCTATATTCGCCCCCTCTCACATTTAAAGTGCCATGGAATGAATAATAATAATAATAATTATAATAATATTGTGTGGTAAAATACATTACATAACAATTCTTTAGTTATTATTTGATTGGAGATGTTTAATTGCATTTAATTTATAATTTATAAATAGACTTTCAGACAACTTTTTGCTAACACCTTTGATGTAAAAAAGTTTTTAGTAACAGCAGAAGGCAAAGAGAAGCCGGTTTCTATCTGGTCAGATCAGCATATGGCTCACATTCCTCAGGCCGGTATTACAAGATTGCAGAATTTTTCTTTCGCACTCTATGGACAGATTTATAGGAAAACATGTGCCATAACCAGCCGCAACGTTATAGGCTTCATCCCGAGGCAGCGAGTCTGCGCCTTATCGGCTCCGACATTTTATGCTTCTGTAAGCACCGATGCAATCACGTGTTCAGTAACAAGTTTCACATCCATCCATAAAGGGCTGAACATGCGCCAACGGCAGAGCAGAAATTAATGTTAGATCATTGGCTTTCTACAGCTTCTCATCTGTGGAGTTCACATTGTTTCAGCATTAAAGTATCACACAGATAATGCAGATTCTCACAGCAGCATCATTTGTGTTTTGTGTGGATTACGCTCCAGCTATCAGCGTCACGCGATTCTCAGGGGATTCATTTATTGTACTTTTTCTGCCACATCCTTTGGTGACCTATGCTTGATGAATTATAAGGTTCACATTTTTTCTAGACCAGGGTTGGGCAATTAATTTTTCCTGAGAGGCCACAAGTTGTGAAGGGCCAAACCAAGAGGATGAAATTAATTCTGCTCATTATTAATATTAGCACAGTAATTACAAATAATATTCATATGATATAATTATAGCACTTAATATTGAGTGTAATTGAGTAAACTGACACCGCCTGTATGCTGTACGAGTCCACACACTGCCCATATATACAGTATGAGCACCCACACAGCCCTGCTATATACAGTATGAGACCATACAATGCACCCCTTATATACAGAATGAACCCACAGCCACCCTATATACAGCTGAGCACCAAAGAGCCCCCTACATACAGCACGAGCCCTGACACAGCTTCCCTATACAAAGTATAAACCCCCACACAGTCCTGCAGTATATAGCATGAGACCATACACAGCACCACTTATATACAGAATGAACCCACAGCCACCCTATATACAGCTGAGCCCCAAAGAGCCCCCTACATACAACACGAGCCCTGACACAGCTTCCCTATACAAAGTATAAACCCCCACATAGTCCTGCTATATATTGCATGAGACCATGCACAGCACCCCTTATATACAGAATGAACCACAGCCACCCTATATACAGCCGAGTCCCAAAGAGCCCCCTATATGCAGCATGAGCCCAGGAATAAGTTCCCTATGCAAATTATGAGCCCCTCACACATCCTCCTATATACAGCTGAGCCCCAACAGATCCCCCTTAAATACAGCATGAGCCCTGACATAGCTTCCCTATACATAGTATGAGCCCCCTCAAAACTCCCTATGTACAGCTGAGCCACAACAGATCCCCCTTACATACAGCATGAGCCCTGACATAGCCTCCCTTTTCATAGTATGAGCCACCATGCAGCCCCCTATATACAACTGAGCCCCAACAGATCCCCCTTACATACAGCATGAGCCCTGGCATAGCCTCCCTTTGTATCGACCCGCCACCACAATTGTGGGTTACCAGGGCAATGGGGTACTCAGAGCCGAGCCCATGGAAGTCTATGGGGATTGTCACAGGTAGCGGTGGCTCGGTCTGTGGCCCTGGCGGTCTGGCGTATGTTGGGGGAATATATTTACAGGGGATAGATTTATATACAGTTCGTGACGCCACCTGTAGTCTTCTGGTAATTTGTACCAGCGCTGCTGTAGATCTCTGAGGGGATGGTGAGGCAGCTAGATGTCGGGTCCCCTACAGGTGGGACTGGTCCCTCAAAGTCTATGAAGTTAGTGAAGTCGGGTGCAGATAAATAACACAGTCTCACACGGTCAGCGTCTTTCCATACCTTTACTTGTAAGATGTTCAGGCAGGTCCCAGGGAGGCTGATCCAAGGAGAGTGTATTTTGAGACAGCAGCTGGACAAGTTAGGGGCCTCCTTTACTTTCAATACGATGAGTACAACCAGCCTGAAGCGTAGTTCCCTCAATAACTCCAGCTAATCCATAGCTGTACTGCCCAGTCAGTTTTGTGGTAGGAGCCTTCCTGCGAGAGAGCTGAATTCTTATTTTGTCGTGCACTGACTCAAAGTCTTCACTCCCCCTGACCCCAGTTACGTACTGACTATATGGGGCTGTTTGCCGCGACCTAAGGTCCGGTAAATCCCTGGTTTTCTTACCACTATGCTTGAAGCTAATAGTGATCCTTCGGTCCCCAGTGACCGGTTGCAATGTGCAGGACTTCTTCAATCCAAACGCACCTTTCCAATAAACTTTCCACTGTGCCTTTCGCCTTGTCCTCGCTGGTAGCATAAGCACTCACACTTGCATAAAGTCGGGTAGTCACTTCCTTCATTCACTTCCTTTAGAGTTAGTTACAGATGCTCAGTTATCACTAGGCAGGAGCACGTCTCTGAACCTTTCACTGTCCTGGAGACAGGTGACTGAAGTCTTTCTGCACTAAGCTTCTTCTTTCTTTCAATGTATTCAGGTGAGGTACAGCTCTGACTAGGCTAAGGTGAATTAGACCACCTGTACTAGCCTCCACTTTCTGAACTGATGATGAGCTGGCTGGACGGCTTCCTCCCTCCAGCTAAACTCCAGACGTCTTCTCTGTCCGAAGACAGGAAACACACTACTAAATCACTCAACAAACATACACCCTGACCACTCCCTCACAAGTAACTACACTACCCTAAGGGTGTGTCTAGTGTATGTTGAGTGAATGGGTATTGAGCATTAAACTGCTGTCTCGCCACACACTCTCCAGGGTACTGCGTGTGCCTAACACCAGGGCTACACATTCCCCCATGGTAAAAGACAGCACTCCCGGGCTGTAAAATACAAAGAGACAGTTTTGTTTATGCATGAAAACATCAAACATGAAACATTAATTCGTCCCATCCGGGAGGTGAGGATATCTTGAACGTTGCAAAACAATAACATTATAGAAAAATACAAAAGTATTAAATAGCATTCAATAAATATACAGTATTCTTGTGAAGGACCCGCACCAAACCTTCAACGTGGGTCCTGGGTGGGCTGCAGGACATCCGAATGCAGACCTCACTCAGTGCCACACCACACGGGTTTTGTATTCAGAGGTAGTTGTGCTGGTTTTATGTAAAACCAAGATAAAGCACCGAAGCGCAACTATATACAAATAAGTTCTGGGCTGGCACAGTCCTCAACCTCAAAGTCCATTGTTAAACGAAGACACAGATATAATATCACATCATAATAATACTAAAGTGCAAACTTTTCTCTATTTACCCAGCCGGGCATTCTACTGGT
>JARQOD010000003.1:534386885-534460149 GCA_033576555.1 Oophaga sylvatica | reverse complement strand
AGAAAGCAGTCAATACAAGAAAGATAGTATTCTGCTACAGATGGACCTGGATAAATTGGAAACTTGGGCTGAAAGGTGGCAGATGCGGTTTAATAATGATAAATGTAAGGTTATACACATGGGAAGAAGGATTCAATATTACCATTAGACACTGAACGGGAAACCACGGTAAATCTGACATGGAGAAGGACTGGGGGATCTTACCTACCTGATAAACTTACCTGGAGCAGCCAGTGCCAGGCAGCAGCTCCAAAGCAAATAGGACCATGGGGTTCATTAAAAGAGGTCTGGATACACATGATGAGAGCATTATACTGCTTCTGTACAAATCCCTGGTTAGGCTGTACATGGAGTACTGTGTACAGTTTTGGGCACTGCTGCTCAGGAAGGATGTAATGGAACTAGAGCGAGTACAAAGGAGGGCAACAAAATTAATAAAGGTGATGGGGGAACTGCAATACCCAGAGAGATTACCAAAATTAGGATTATTTAGTCTAGAAAAAACACGACTGAGGGGCGATCTAATAATCATGTATAAGTATATAAGGGGACAATACAAATATCTCTTCAAGGATCTGTTTAGACCAAGGAAGGTGACGGTCACAAGGGTCATCCTCTACATCTGGAGGAGAGAAGGTTTTTCCACCAACATAGAAGAGGATTCTTTACTGTTAGGGCAGTGAGAGTCTGGAATTCCTTCCTGAGGAGGTGGTGATGGCGAACTCAGTCGAGGGGTTCAAGAGAGGGCTGGATATCTTCCTGGAGTGTAACAATATTGTATCTTACAGTTATTAGGTTCTTTAGAAGGACGTAGATCTGGGATTTATCTGACGGAAATAGGCTGAACTGGATGGACAAATGTCTTTTTTTGGCCATTCTAACTATGTTACTATGTTATATGAAACCACACATAAAGTTAAGACTGTTTTTAAAACTAAGTTCACATGTCCGTTTCACAGTTCTTGCAGACAAATGACATTTATGCCCAAAATGGATATTTTTGATAATTAATGCAAATGGAGGCAGAGGGACCATTTTTTTTATTTATAGTGTATGTTTAATTTTCGGTTGCTTTTTAGAATGGAAGAATAAGTTCTGCATGAGGCAATTACTTTTTCTTTTGTTCAAAAAAATGTACACCAAATGAAAACAAATTAAAAAAAACTGACCAGCATCTTCAAACAAATAAGACAAGTGTGAACAGGTGCAAGCTGTCAGACTATTCAGTATAACCAAAACAATACAGCTGCCCTCTGAAATGCTATCACATGAAAATATTGAATATATGAAATGGGAACTGCATTACTGCTATTGAAAATTGCTATTGAAAATATGCTAAAAATGAAGGTACTTAGTGCACAAATTGACCAATTCATCAGAGCCCAACAGCCAACACAAGGCGTACCACTTTTTTGGAGCCCAAAAGAGGCATATGAGCTTAGAGTCCCAACAAAGGGGTACGCCTTGTCTCTGGCTGTTGGGCTCTCATGAATTGACCAATTTGTTTTCTAAGTACATTGATTTTTAACATATTTTCTATAACAGTAATGCAGTTACAATTTCACATATCCAATGTTTGCATATTATAGCATTTCTGTATTGTCTAGCTTATACCAAATAGAAACCAGATAAACTCCAGAATCATCATAGGGCCCCTCTTTGTTTCCATCAGTTAAATTATGGATCTGTTTTTGGCATTAACTCCATTTTTCTGTTCTTAAAACGGAGCAGAGAAATGAAATTTCCAAGCAAAGAGAGCCTAAGATATTATGGTAACTAACTTGTTAAAGGAAATCTGTCAGCAGGTTTTTGCTATGCACACTGAAGACAGCATGCTCTAGGGGTTAACACACAGATGTCAGCGATGACTCTTATCAAGCTCCATGCTTCTGTTTGCTTACACTGATTGTTTTAGTGCCAGTAGCTTATCATGCTGGGACTAGCTGGTCCCTGAGCCCTGGTCCAACACGCCCCTCCTGTGACACGCAGCTCACTGTCTATGGACATTGTACACACAGAGCCTAGTGTCACACAGAAAAAGACAGGAATGGTTCTGGATACCGAAGAAGGTAGCGGCAGGTGAGTATATTAATGCACTGACAGTAAATTATATACACATATACACAGATTTAGGGGGAAAATAGTTTTTGAAAGGGCTTCTTTTAATATGACTGCCTCATAAATAGCAATATTCATGTTCATCCATGCTATAGTATAACAGATTGCAGCAAATACACAAATAATAATAGCGCAATCACACAATCCTCAACCGAAGTTTCACCACGTGTAGAAGCAATGTCTGCTTGCTGTTGCTTTATTACTAAGGCATTGATTAATAAAACTACATGTCTACGATGCTTTTCTATCACGTTGCCATGTGCTCACATATAAATGCAGATGCTTTGTCTCAATACCATATGAAAATTTACAAATGAACATCAATACATCGTCCCATGAATTTTCGGTTATCAAGCTATCAGAAGACAGCCATTCCTCAGCCGGAGATGTTTCCATAAAAGATTACTGCTGGCTGAATTCTGTTAAGTAATAGTCTCAGGTTTCCTTCAGAACGTCACCGGCCACCCGGCAGTCATCAATTGACTAGAAGTGGCACGGCTCACTGAAACCCAAAGCAAATATTATTTAAGAAAGTGTCTAGTGAGGTAGGAGTTAGATCCAAATGCATCCTAAACATGAACTTATATATTATCAGAAAAATAAAACATTTACCAAATCTTCAGTACAAGTTTATACGATAAAAGAGTCCAGTGAATTAAACCAGTATTCCCTGTTTTCTTTAATTATTAATGCAAATGTGGCAAGACAACTGTATTTGCTTAGGGTCTATTGTAACTATATATAGAAGGCTCCTGCGGGGGTCTTTCCATTCATTAATTGGTCAAACATACGCGTTCTTCATCATTTTTCATCTGAAACTGCACCCCAAGATCTGACTCACACTGGCTATGCATTGCAGTTGGCTGTCAGTCAGTATTGGGGCGCGATTATAGCCAGAGTGGTGACTGCCGGCACTGCCCCCGTGACTGAAATCCGTACGCTGCCCGGGGGCAATAAAGTTAATTTTTCCCTGCAGCATGGAGTAAGTGCGGGTGGCGGGCAGGTTAGTAACGCTAATAACATGCAGATTAATAACATATCTGAAGGTTAATAACGTGTTTTCTGGTGACAGTATAAGATGCATTGACCATCCTGAAGTAATGCACAAAATCAATTATCACTTCTCTAATCCCCTGCCGATTCAGCACAGAACTGGATCCAGGAAGTGTCGATCTAGCTCAGGTGGTCCCCAAAGTAACCAGCATGTAACCACTGCAGCAGTCCCACTGCATCATGGCTCCCATTACCAAGTGCAGATGCCAATCAGTGCCCTCGGCACAAAGCCACTGTTTGACTGCAGCGGTTACACAACAGCTTCTTGGAAGGGAAGATCTAATAACTTATTTTTCTAAACTATTTGGTGCTGAAATGAACAAGGCTGTCGTTTCGTAGCTGCTCTTGAAAAAAGTCTGCAGGAGTAAGATAAGCTAAATTAACTAGGAAGTGCACACCTCTTAAAGAAATTGGTGTATTGTATGGGTTGTCTATCAATGTGTATCTTACATTTATATTATCTATGCATTGGAGTAAGCTTCTGCTATAATTTACAGTGAAATGCCAGGATGTGGTTTGCCCCGCCCCAGTCCAATACACTTTTGGGAAAAGTGACAAAGCTTTGTGCCAAAAATTGGTGACTTCTATATGCCATAAATCTGCCAGAAAAAAAAATGAATTCACACTAGGTGTTCAAGAGCAAATAGCTTGATAACATGACCTCATGATCAATTCAGGGGTCAGTTTGACACTAATAATAACTAATAGCAAACATCAGATAAAAACAGTTAAGACACATAAGACATAAACAGCTGCCCAGGACAGCATACATTTTTAAGGGTAAGTCAACAGAGATAGTTCTGGCCAAGGGCGTAATGACCACAGTCGTAAAGGTCACAACTGAGCTCTTGTGGGCAGGGGCCAATGAGAGTGATGGGCCGCCGACGCCAGAACAAACTTCAACTGGATGTACATCTTCGCACGCACATTAAGTTTACTTTTATTGCGGTGCGCACTCACATATGAGCTGGTGAAAGTTCATGCCATTCCACACACCCCACACACCTTCCATCGTGTCAGAACTTTAGGATTTTGTACTATATCCCAAAAACTTCCTATAATTCTTGGCAGCTGAGTCTGACAAATCCCAAAAATAATTTACAAATGACTAATGTTGTTTTCGGGAGGAGTTTTAAAATTCAAGGTTTCTAATTTGTGTGTTAGGTGATATTTGGGAAAAGCAGCATCTATAAATTAATTTCGGAAAAGTAAATGTTTATCTGAGCTACATAAAAATGTGTACCGGCTAATAGAACAAGATCGCCTAAATAACCTTTTATCAATTAAAGATACATCACCTTTTCAAACATTTCTTCACAGGCTTTAAAATGTCAAATAATTAAATTGACTTATTACAGTTGATTATAGTGCCTGGATGTGCACCAATTACCAAATGAACTTTCACTTAGGATCCCAGAGCACAATGCACAAATGAATGAAAACTGTGTCATCACGCACTGAGTCTTTGTTAATCACGATAAAGGCCATGTTCTGTTTGGTCAGTATTTTATAAAGCTGAATTTACAATCAAATAATTATTAACCAGTTCTGAAAAGCCCATAAATGTTAAACGTCTAATTATAAAATCTCAATGCAAATTGTGCCACTACGGAGGCAGTGAGCTGCTGACAAACACAGCCGGAATTCCTATAGAGAAGGCAGTAATGGTTTATTACCACCCTTGCCTTCCTGACTGCTGTTTGCACAGCACTGAACAAGTGTTGTGTATACAGAATAGGAAACACTGATAGTGCTTCAATCTCTGGATCCAGTGACATGATCACTGGAAAACGGGAGAAAGAATTAGAAGCTGAATCCTACAAGACCCAATAAGTTCTGCTATGCAGAAAGGAGGCTGAATTCTCCCTGTAACTGAATCTAAAATGCCAGCACCAGTTACAGGGGAAATCAGCAATAAAAATATTACATTGATATGTTAAAATTCCTCCAAAAGGAATTTTAAGACCTGCTAAGACCTTTGCTGGGGGCAGTGTTTCTAGCCCTACCCCTGTAAAAAAAAAAATCATGTACAATACATAAAAATAACTTCTACAGAAAGGGGAATGCAATTTAAAATGTTTTAGTGGTCATTTGTAGGCAAAAAACTGGAAAAATAGACATGTATTTCCTATTTTTCTTCTTACATTTTCCCATAATATTAGGAAAAAAAGAATATAAAAGTTACATAAAATTTAAGCCCCACATATCACAATAAAAAAGAGGCAAAAACCATTTGCTTACTGAAAGCTCATATACAATAAAATCTTAAAAATGTGCCTGATCAGGAAGAAGGAGAATGGCCCGGTCCTGATTAACTAGTTAATCAAAATTATTCTTGGGAGAAAAATACAAAAGCTTCTCAAATTTATAATGTCTTCAACTTACAATCATTTTTTCCATGACCATATTTAACCACTATGTCACAGTGCCAATCCAAACCCAACAAGTCGGACAAGTTAAGAGTTAATGGGGATATTACTTGGATAACCCTTCTTAAATGCTGCACACTCCAGAGAATAAATAAAAAAAACAGATTCCCTTCTCCAGCAGCTGCACCATTTCATCAATGTCAGAGCTAGGTCTCCCAGTGTTGGCGTGACATCCATGTTCCGTCCAAGGAAGATGTGAGCACTGCAGCCCATTGGGGGCCACTGATTGGCTGCAGTGTTCACATGACATAACAAGCACCGTAAGACTTAGCACCAACATCGATGGAATGGCACCGGTCTGTTTTTTTTTTCTAATTTTACACAGTATTTACAGTATTTAAGAAGTGTTCATCCAAACAATGGACAATCCCATTAAGGTCTTCTGCTATAATACATTCAATTTTATTTCAATTAATTTTGTAATTTAGAAATCACTTTCATGTATCTCACCTTATTATATTTAAATATAGAATTTCAGTTTATATTAATAATTATAATGTCTTACCCCAACAAAATCACTCCGAAGTGCTAGCAGCTAAGCTACTCCCTTCTGTGTCTGTCATTGTTCCTGCCATCCTCTCTGTCAAACTTCATACAGGCGTAACAGAGAATAGGCTTTCATTTTGGTGCAGTCAAGCCATTTGACAATGATAGAAGGAATTCTCACTGGCAAGTACCAGCTCCTATAGTGCTGGTAGAATGCTGCTGGAGATGGAACCTCTTATCTAAAAAAGTGCAATTGCCTAGTTACAGAAAATAACAATTTGTATAGTTCCTGGACATATTAAACTAATATTTGCACCAAAAGCAGTTTAATGTATTATGGTCACTGAGGGAAGCAAAACTGTATATGTGTTAAAGTGAATGATGGAACTGCGTTGAGAAGGATTAAAATGAATATTAAGAAGATGGAATTAACCTCTCCTGGACTCCTGGTGCTTCTTCCTATAAAGGGTTACGTATTTCTATTCAGCCGGGTTTACGTTAAGATCACCTTAATACATTTTGTAGTAGAATCTATCTTCTTCAGAACATTTTTTTTCTTTATATCATTTCTGTTTTCTTCTAGCTTTAGTTTAGTAGATCGTGTTTCTCCGGCTATGTCAACTTGATGGCTTTTTCCATAATCTGATTTTATTGGCATCCAAGGTCCTCCACGCGGCGTTTTATCTGTGCGCTATTCCCCACTGTGTTTCCTTATCTTGCTATCTTTTTGTCGGTGTTACATGTCTCAAGGAGACCTCCCAGTTTCAATAAAAAGAAATCAAAAGTGGAAATGTCTATGTGCTTTACATCTTTATAACTCTAAAACACATAGAGCTTTTACAGCCAAATTAAAAGGCACGGTGTAGTGTGTATTTTATGTGTATTTTATGTCGTAGGACTGGATTCTTCTTGAATATGTTATGAGGATCTGGAAATTTTTGTTAATGGAGTTGATATCAGTTTTATCAATAAATTCCTGTATTATAAAGCGATTGTTTCCTTTCATTAAAACACGTACAGATGGTTGTAATAAAACTAACTGTACATTTCTTTCCCTCCCAGGATCCAGTCCAGAGTCACTACCGCTGTCCCAGACTCCATTTTTTTGAAGTCTCATTGACATTGCTGCAGCCAATCACTGAATTTACTGGCTCCATCTGTGTAGATGGCACAAGCTGCTCCGCTAAACTCACTGATTGGCTGCAGCGATATCGACATGATATCACCACTGCCGCCAAATAACAGAGACCGGGTCAGTGGCCGAAACACCGTACTGGACCCTGGGAGTGAAGTTAAAGTACAACGAACTGTAGATTCTGAAAGAGGACAACCCCTTTCATTCCTTTGGTACAACTGCTGAAAAAAATGTTACTTTTATCAATCTTTTAAAATTGTAGCTCATTTTAGTCTTCAGGGCACAATTTTTTTTACATCTTTGCCTCCCTGAATAGTGAAACACTTTTTTTTTTTTTTTTTTAAATGTACACTCAACTATTAGGGTCTGTAGGTCTTAATAAGATATACTTAGGTCATCCCTGGCAGCTTTTTCTAGGCCCCGGACTGTCACTCTTCACTGAGAGCATCTTACAAGCTTGGGATGTAATGATCCCTATTGATTGTGGCACCACAGGGATTAAACAGAAAGAAACAATCCTGGTCATTCCCACACCCAGATTGTTAGCTCTTGACAAATTTCCATCCCTATAGGATGTGAATACTTTTCCGCCCAATGATGACAAAAGTATTCTCAGAGTGATACCTTTATTGGCTAACCAGAAGATAATATGTTTGCAAGCTTTCAGAGCACAGGGGCTCCTTCTTCAGGCGGATTACAAATAGATTAATAAGAAAAAGGCACAACATTTAAGGGATAGTACAGAAGGACATTTGTTCATGAGGTGGTGTACAATAATAAATTATATTGTGGTACCGTGTTAGCCAGAAAAATCGATGTGAATACTTTTCCATCCAATTATGACAAGAGCATTCTTAAGGTGATACCTTTATTGGCTAACCAGAAAATTATATGTTCGCTAGCTTTCAGAGCGCAGAGGCTCCTTCTTCAGGCAAGATTACATTTGGAATAATAAGAAAGACACATTAGATGCTTACTATAGTAGGAAATTTGTTCAAGACCTGGGAGGTGTGATGCCTTCAAAAGATAAGCAAAGGAAATCAAATTAGCATTTTCTTACAAATGGAGAGCTAGTGGGCATGTGTTCTTAGCTATCTGGAGTCCTTCTGGTGAAGGTGTGAACTGTGTCTATGTAATGAGTCATAAAACCGGGTGTTAAGTTGAGTCCTAGTGTCAAAGTATTGAACATCCTAATATGTTTGAATTCCCATATTTTTCTCTCCCTGTCATCCTTAAAATGACCTTTTAGTATTAAGACTTTTAAGTCTGTCATACAATGTCCAGTTCCAGAGAAATGTTTTCCCACAGGCGTGTCCATTTCATTCCTGATCGTATGTCTGTGTAGATTCATCCTTGTTTGTAGTTTTTGCATGGTTTCCCCAATATAGATAGCTCCAGGGCACCTTGTACATTGTATCATGTACACCATATTGGAGGATGTACATGAAAAGGAACCCATGACCTTATAGTCCTGATTTGTGTTTGGTACACGGACTGTATTTGTTGGTAATATGTGGGTACAAGTTTTGCATTTTTTGTTGTTACATGGGAATGTGCCAGTCACTGATGGTGACGAAAGGACACTTCTGACAAGGAGATTCCTTAAGTTAGGGGGCTGTTTGTAGGAGAGGAGTGGTAGTTCTGGGAATATGTCTTTCAATTTGTGGTCCCTGTGGAATATGGGTTGGAGATCAGCACCAATTTTCCTTAGGATGCTCATGTGGGGGTTGTATGTGACCACAAGAGGTACCCTGTTGTTGTCCTCTCTCAGTTTGTAATCCAGGAGGTTGCTTCTTGGGATTCTTGTAGCCCTGTGGATCTGTTCATCTATTACGAGTGGATGGTATCCTTGTTGTAGGAATGTATTCCTCAGAGATAGCAGCTGTAGTTCCCTGTCTTTACTGTCTGAACAGATCCGAATATATCTCAGAGCTTGACTGTAGATGATGGATTTTTTTGTGTGTCTTGGATGAAAGCTGTTCCATCTAAGGTATGCTGGACGTCCTGTGGGCTTATGGTAAATTGATGTTTGTATGGCGTTGTCCTTGATGTATATGGTCAAGTCCAGAAAATGTATTTGAGACTTTGAAAAGTTGAGGGTGAGCTTGATGGTTGGGTGGTATTTGTTGAAGTTATTGTGGAAGGTGAGCAGATCATCTTTTGAGCCTGTCCAGATTATTAGCAGATCATCAATCTAGCGGAAGTATGCAAGAGGTTTAATAGGGCAAGATGACAAAAACTCCTCCTCCAGTTTCGCCATAAATAGGTTGGCATATTGTGGGGACATTTTGCTTCCCATGGCGCTGCCCATGCACTGTTGGTATAAATTGTTCCCAAAAGAAAAATAGTTGTGATGAAGCACAAACCTGATGAATTGCAGTGTTGGTTCTGTGGCCAGATTGTTCTTTTGAAGGAAATATTTACATGCTGTGATTCCATCCTCATGAGGAATGTTGGAATAGAGAGACTCTGAATATGGGAATTCAAACTTATTAGGATGTTCAATACTTTGACACTAGGACTCAACTTAACACCCGGTTTTATGACTCATTACATAGACACAGTTCACACCTTCACCAGAAGGACTCCAGATAGCTAATAACACATGCCCACTAGCTCTCCATTTGTAAGAAAATGCTAATTTGATTTCCTTTGCTTATCTTTTGAAGGCATCACACCTCCCAGGTCTTGAACAAATTTCCTACTATAGTAAGCATCTAATGTGTCTTTCTTATTATTCCAAATGTAATCTTGCCTGAAGAAGGAGCCTCTGCGCTCTGAAAGCTAGCGAACATATAATTTTCTGGTTAGCCAATAAAGGTATCACCTTAAGAATGCTCTTGTCATAATTAGATGGAAAAGTATTCACATAGGTTCATGAGGTGGGAGGTGTGATGCCTCCTAAAGATAAGCCAAGGAAATCAAATTAGCATTTTCTTACAAATGGGAGAGCAGTGGGAATGATGTTCTTAGTTATCTGGAGTCCTTCTGCTGGAAGTGTGAATTGTGTCCATGTAGTGAGTCATAAATCCAGGCGTTAAATTGAGTCCTAGTGTCAAAGTATTGAACATCCTTATAAGTTTGAATTCCCAAATTTTTCTCTCTGTCATCCTAAAAAAGACCTTTTAGTACTAAGACTTTTAAGTCTGTCATACAGTGTCCAGTTCCAGAGAAATGTTTTCCCACAGGAGTGTTCATTTCATTCCTGATTGTGCATCGGTGTAGATTCATCCTTGTTTGTAGTTTTTTGCATGGTTTAAATGTTGTGCCTTTTTCTTATTAATCTGTTTGTAATCTTGCCTGAAGAAGTAGCCTATGTGCTCGGAAAGATTGCAAACATATTATCTTCTGGTTAGCCAATAAAGGTATCACTCTGAGAATACTTTTGTCATCATTGGGCGGAAAAGTATTCACATCAATTTTTCTGGCTAACACGGTACCACAATATAATTTATTACTGTACATCATCCCTATAGGAGGAATAGTTGGGATGAAAACGACTGTTTCCACACAATCACACAGTCATAATTGCACATCACTGTCAGTTAAAAGGAACTTGTCATGTTGTAGAAACAGTTATATACGTGCATCCTGATGAAGAGCAGGAGGAGTAGAGAAGATCGATGTATAGTCTTGTGGAAACAAGATTCAATATAAGTTACATTTTATTCTTACAAACCTTTACTCTTCCTATGCTTCGGAGTCCAGTGGGTGTTCCCTTCAGTGACTGACAGCCCTTCCAGTGTGACTGAGCAGTCAAGGACCACCCACTGGATTCCGGAGCATAGAAAGCATGAAAGATAAAATAAATAAAATATTTTTTACTTCCATAGGGCCTACGTATTCTGCAGTACTTCACAATTCAGAGGCTACTTATAAAAACAACTTTTACTGAATCTTTGCTCTTAAAACTATGTATCAGTCTGCCCAATCTACTCTGTTCCATCATGCCAGATTATTGCATGTAGCTCCCGATGTCATGTATTTACAACAAAGCGCAAAAAATAACTTAAGTAAAATAGCTATAATGAAAAATGCAGGTTTTCATTTTTAATAAAGTAATTGCATTTATAATCAATAACATTTAGAAATGATTGGATTGTTTTCTGCTCACTTTTAAAAGTATAAAGATGTATTGTTGTATTGTAAGCTAGAAATACTGTGCTAGCATGTGGCATGTAAAACATCTACCGTATATACTCGTGTATAAGCCGACCCGTGTATAAGCCGACCCCCCTAATTTTGCCACAAAAAACTGGGAAAAATTATTGACTCGTGTATAAGCCGGGTGTATAAACTGCCCTCCTGCCCTGTGCTGCCCCCATCCAGCTCTGTGCTCCCCCATTCTCCTCTGTACTCCCCCCCTCCTGCTCCGTCCTCCGCTGTGCTCCCCCATTCCTTCTCCGTCCTCCTGTGCCCCATGTCCTGCTGCTCCGTGCTCCTCTGTGCCCTCCATCCTCCCCTGTCCTGCTCCATGCTTCCCCCGTCCTCCTCCACGCTTCCCCCGTCCACCGATCTCCCCCCGTCCTCCTCCATGCTTCCCCCGTCCTGCTCCAGCTTCCCCCGTCCTCCTCCATGCTTCCCCCGTCCACCGATCTCCCCCCCTGGCCTCCACGCTTCCCCGTCCACCGATCTCCCCCCCGTCCTGCTCCATGCTTCCCCCGTCCTGCTCCAGCTTCCCCGTCCTCCTCTATGCTTCCCCCGTCCACCGTTCTCCCCCCGTCCTGCTCGTGCTCCTTGTCCTCTCCTCCATCATACTCATCCTCCCCGTGCCATCGCTGAGCGTCCCTGCAATCCTGCGTTCTCCCCGTCTTCTTGCAGCTCTCCAGCACTGAGCGGTGATGTAATACCGCTCATTAAGGCCATGAATATGGAGGCCACGCCCATGGGAGTGGCGTCGCGTCCATATTACATGACCTTAATGAGCGGGTATTACATCACCGCTCAGTGCTGGAGAGCTGGGAGAAGACGGGGAGAACGCAGGATTGCAGGGACCCTCAGCGATGGCACGGGGAGGGGTGAGTATGATCCCAGCCACCGGCTCCTGCCGCGGCATCCCCTCCCCGCTGGTTTCTGCCCTATGAGTCGTGTATAAGCCGAGGGGCATTTTCAGCACGAAAAAAGGTGCTGAAAATCTTGGCTTATACACGAGTATATACGGTAATATCCAACTACATAAACTGAACCTTAACCCCTTTAGACCTTGGGTTTTTCCATTTTTCAGCTTCCGTTTCTTGTTCCCCTTCTTCCCAGAGCCATAACTTATTTATTTTTCAGGCAATATGGCCATGTGAGGGCTTCTTTTTGGTGGCATGAGTTGTTCTTTTGAACACCATTAGTTTTTCCATACAGTGTACTGGAAAACCGGAAAAACATTCAACGTATGGTGAAATTGCAAACAAAGTTCAATTCCACAAATTTTTTTTGTTTTTCTCCTTTAGCATTTAGTAAACATGGTTCTCATGATTCTACAGGTTATTACAAGTTCGTAATACTAATTATGTATAGGTTCTTTTTTATTTAAGTGTTCAAAAAAATCCAAAGTTTCTAAAAAAAACAAAAAAACAAAACCATTTTCGGAGACACATACCGTCTCCATTTTTCGTCATCTAAAGCTGGGTCAGGGCTTATTTTTTGAGTGCCGAGCTGATGTTTTAATTGATGCAATTTTGGAGTAGATACGATCTTTTGATCGCCTGCTATTGCATTCTAATGTAATGTTGAAACGACCAAAAAAACGTAATTCTGGCGTTTTTACTTTTTTTCTCGTTATGTCGTTTATTGATCTTGATAGATTGGTCGATTCTGAACACAGTGGTACCAAATATGTGTATTTTTATGTATTTTTAATTGTTTTATTTTGAATGAGGCTTTAAAAGGGAGGTGATTTAAACTATTTTTTACATTTATTTTTTAAAACATTTATTTTTTACTTTTCAATTTCTTCAATAGTCTCCATGGGAGACTAGAAGCTGCGATCATCTGATCGCTTGTGCTAAACAAAGCAAGGCTGAAGCCCTGCTCTATGTAGTAGAAATACTCACTTGCTATTATGGGAGGAGCTCATAGCAATCCGGCAATGACCATCACAGGGGTCTGCTTCAGACCCCAGGTTGTCATGCCAACTCATTGGCAACCCGTAGTCATGTGACACAGGCACCGATGGTGGGATTAGTCACGCACTTCCAGTGCGATCATGTTAAATGCCACTGTCAGAGATTGACAATGGCATTTAACATGTTAACAGCAGCAAGTGGATCGCGTAGGACATAGCTTGCAGTCCGCTCACCATCCTGATAGCTCTTCTCTCAACCTGCTCCAGTTTTTTGATGACTTTTTTAAAATGTAGTGCCCAGAACAGGACACAGTATTCCAGATGAGGCCTGACCAAGGAGAGTAGAGGGGTGATTACTTCACGAGAACTAGATTTTTCACATGCTGTTGCTTAGTTCTATTCCTCCCATTTTAGATGTAATTTTCATTTTTCTTGCCCATATGTAGAATCTTGCATTTCTCCCTGTTAAATACCATTCTATTAGTTGCTGCCCACTGTTCAAACTTCTCTAGGTCCTTCTGAATTCTTTCTCTGTCTTCTCTAGTGTTAGCTATCCCTCCTAGCTTTTCATCTGCAAATTTGATCAGTTTACCTTCAGTTTCCTTATCTAGATCATTTATAAAAATGTTGAACAACACAGGGGCCAGGACAGAGCCTTGGAGTACCCCAATTGAAACACTTTTCCAATTGGAATCATTTATAAGCACTATCTGAGTATGATTAAATATAACTAAACACTAAAATACTGTGTTAAGAGACATGTGACAAAATCAAAATATTACCAGGTAACAATTTTTCTTTATCTACAAGAGTGTCCAGTCCACCCATAATCTTTCACGACTTTAGTTGTAGACGCCAATTTCTGACAATTCGAATGCTATTACTTATTAAAGCATACTAGCAAACCTTGATAAGAACCTATTCCTTTGTTGAACCAAAGTGTGACCACAGATAGACACATATAGAATTTACATCTTTCAACAGAGTATCATAAAGTCATACATGCACTCATCTTGGGATTTGCTGGACAAGGTGAAATATGAAACATCTTAATTTTCCAAATGTAAGAACATACTAACAGCAGTTCATTTTTTCCCTTCTGGACCACATATACTCCATTAAATATCAGGCTTACTTTTACTCATAAATACTGCATTAGATGGCAGATGTTCATCTTCGTCAATTGTAGTTTCATGAAATGTCTTGTCTGAAATAAGTAGACACGAGATATATCTGACCTAAATGTCTATTTAATGGAATTGCTATAGTCTTTATAAACTAAAAAAACAAAGGAGAAGAGGGAACATGCAACTTGGAGAATAGAAAACTCAACAGATGTGATCAGAAAGCTTAAACACTCAATAAAACTTACTCAAATCTACTGAGTGGTGAAAATTGGTAAATGGCATTTTGATCTGAATCTGAAATGACACATCAGCTGGTGATAGAGGACACTTTATATTTTCCAATTTAAGGTTAATGTTCCAACTTCCTCCAAAACTGTATCTAGGAAAATTTTCTTTCTTTTAAAGGTGGAATCCCAAGACCAAGATTTGGGGGGTTATAAGAGATGAATCAATATAAATATTTGGAGGAAAAGAGGAGAGCACACTGGTGAATAAAGTGAGAATGCTGTATTTATTAGAAAGTGCATTAACAATAGTATCAAGCTTATAAAATGTAACACACAATGCAGGAAACAGACTGATTAACCAGGGTCAAAATTACCTCACATTGCACTATCCCAAAGTTAAGTGCTTAGTTGAATAGAAGGATAAAGGTAAACACCCCAAGGAAAATAACACCATAATGGTGATAAGAAGGGCAAAATAACTAAGGTTGGGAATAAAGCCCCCGACACACACAGCGATCTCTCTAGCGAGATCGCTGCTGAGTCACTAGTTTTGTAACGCTACAGCGATCTCCCCAGCGATATCGCTGTGTGTGACATTCAGCGACGATCAGCCCCCCTGCTGGGTATCGCTGATCGTCGCTGAATGTCCTGGACATTTTTTTGATCGCTGGTCTCCCACTGGCCAGCACACATCGCTGCGTGTGGCAGGCAGGAGACCAGCGATCAGCTGGTAACCAAGGTACACATCGGGTTTCCAGGCGCCGGGCGGTGCCTAGAAACCCGATGTGTACGTTGGATACCAGCATGCTGCTGCAGGGGAGCTGGTAACCAAGGTATACATCGGGTTTCCAGGTGCCGCGCAGCGCCTGGAAACCCGTTGTGTACCTTGGTTACCAGCTTCCTGCACCAGCGGGCTGGTATTCAACGTACACTGCGGGTAACTAAGCGACGTTACCCGCAGTGTCACTGTCACCAGCGATCCTGACAAGTGCATATCGTTGTCGGGATCGCTGGTGTGTCGCTATGGCTTACCAAATGCGAGGAGGGAGAGACCCTGAGCCAGGTGGACAACCCCGGAACACGTTTCGCGTGGCTAAAGCACTGCTTTCTCAAGGGGAAAGATAGTACAGTGCAAAAGAGACCTTCTTCGAAAAAAGCCGAAAGAAGGCCGAAGAAAGCCGAATCCCCCAGAGAATAGTGCGCGGTCAGAAGAAGAATTACGTCACAGGATCGGTGCACATCGGTGCATGACGTAATTCTTCTCCTGACCTGCGCACTATTCTCTGGGGGATTCGGCTTTCTTCGGCCTTCTTTCGGCTTTTTTCGGCTTTCTGCACATGCGCACTGCATACCTTACCTTGTTAGTCTGACCGGAAGTTTTCGGTGTCAGCGTTCACGAGTCACATAAATAGCGGTGCTCGCACCATGGCCCACAGCTCACTGCCGCATTAGAAACTCCAGGACGTTGTCCTCTTCATTTCTTCATGACTAATAAAGTATGTCTCATGGTTTTTTTACCGCTTCTGTGTACCTATGGATTTGGCGATCTATTTGTCCTGTCGTAATCACATTTTTACTGCATATATTTGGTGGTACATTATATAAGTTTTCATCAGTAACTATACCCATGGTGTTTACCTCTAAGTATCGATATCGATCTTTTTTTAACTTCCCTTTGTTTAGTGTGGTTTGCTATGGCATGTGGGTAAATTCATCTTTATTTTCTTAAATACGCATTTTTTCAAATTATCATGATATGGCCATGGCCTCTTATATTTTCTTATATATCGAGTTGAATATTGCTACCATGTTTGTAGTGACTCATTATTATATATTATTAGCGATCATATTGTTTCTTTGACCATATGCTGGCCATAGTTTCATATATACGTTTTTTTACACATTATCATGTGGTGGTCCTCTTAATATACATGCAAGTGTTAAGGCTGCATACTTATATGCATTTTTTCTTTTAATTTGTTATTATCTCTTTCTATTTTTCATTTTTTATTTTTTTATTTTTTATTTTTTATTTTGTATGATGTTGTTTGTTTATACATGCTTCTAGTTTTATGACTCATTTTTCATGAAGGAGTACACCATTTCTGATCTGTGCCTCAATTTTGGTGTCTTGTATACATTGAACTTACTGCTCATGCGATACCTTTCCCCTTTTTCTCCCTCTTTTCCCTCCCTTTATGTTTTGTACATATATATCTAGACTGTTGTCTTATCTTTCATCTATTTGTTTTTTTTCTTTATACAGTAAAAGGGTACTTCTTGAAAAAGGCAGATAAAGCCGAAACGTTGAGAAATTATGTACCTACACTTACCTTTGTTCTTCGGAGTATGAGCTGTCATTGTTTCTAATAAAAACTTTGTTTTTGCATCCTATTCACGTCTGGTGTGCCGGATTATACCATTGGTTCTATACTACTTGTTTTCCTGAGCACCCGCTACAGTAGTGAGCTTCCCCTCTATT
Organism: Oophaga sylvatica; assembly: GCA_033576555.1. Taxonomy (NCBI): domain Eukaryota; kingdom Metazoa; phylum Chordata; class Amphibia; order Anura; family Dendrobatidae; genus Oophaga; species Oophaga sylvatica. The sequence continues at coordinate 534,443,037 of JARQOD010000003.1, read as the reverse complement.
TTCTACATTATATTCAGAAAAAACACACAGCACGAACAAACTGTTGCTCCCAGTGTCTCGGCATGCAGCTGGGCATCTTTCAGACCTTCTGCATACGCTCGGGGACCTCTCCCACTCCCCGCGCATGTGCAGTTGGGCTGGGCACCTTTGCTGCACTGCCGGGACCTGTGGAACGCAATGAGCATGTGCCGAACCATCCGCCATGATTGGTCCACTACGGACCATGTGACCGGTCACATGGGCATCAGAAGGTCCTTTTTGCACTGTACTATCATTTCCCCCTTGAGAAAGCGGTGCGTAAGCCACGCGAAACGCATGTCGGGGTTGTCCACCTGGCCCAGGGTCTCTCCCTTCTCGCATTTGGTAAGCCTTATTCCCAACCTCAGTTATTTTGACCTTCTTATCACCAATATGGTGTTATTTTCCTTGGGGTGTTTACCTTTATCCCTCTATTCAACTATGCACTAAGCACTTTATTTTGGAATAGTGCAATGTGAGATAATTTTGACCCTGGTTAATCTGTTTCCTGTTGATGCATTGTGTTACATTTTATAAGCTTGATACTATTTTTAATGCACTTTCTAATAAATGCAGCATTCTTACTTTATTCACCAGTGTGCTCTCCTCTTTTCCTCCTTATATTTATATGTTCATTTTAGAGCTGGTGTGTTTTTGTAATTAAGGTCTAAGAAGTATCGTTTCTCCTTGCGGAGATCGACATGCTAAGCACCCCGAAACACAGTGTTTGCAAACTGAGATTCTGGTTTGGCTATTATCCTAGGTCATGTGACAAGGCTCATTAAAGGGTCAACATTGATTTGTAGGATTGCTACCTTCCAATAGGTGGCACTAGAGTTCTAGCTCTCTTCCTCTCTGAAGAGACAATTTGCATAATTAGTGTAATTAAGGTGGGACACTACTTAGTGACACCACCTGGCATTGAGTATGCCGCTGAGGATTCTGTTTGCAAGAGATGAATCAAGGTGGTTGTATAAAAGGGGTATTCTCACATTATTAAATTGCTTAACTTAGAAAACATGAAAAGTGGCAAATTTGCAAGGGACTTATATAGTGTACAGTTTGTTTCCATTGAGCTTTGCCACCAGACCCTGGCTGAGTGTGCTCAGCAGTTACATTCCAAGTTGGGAGATAACTCCTAACATCACTCCTAACATCCCTGCATCTCTCCAGGCTATTGACTGCTTACCTCCCTCAGCCTCCATCTCAGCCCCTGACAATCTGCTGTTATAAATCTTGCAAAATCACCCCCATAAGCTGGTACCAGATCAGGTATCCTAAACAGATTCTCACTTTTCCCAGCCTTGTGCTTCTTCAAATTCCCTATCTTCGCTGTATATAAATACACTGATAACAGTGTACACTCCAAAACAAACCACTGATCGCTAAATGTGTTACTTGTGCTGAGCTTCCTAGTTCTACTAATAGTACAGCTCTGCTACTTGCCAGAACTGTCACTCAAAGAGGATCACCCGCCCTGCCTCAATTCGGGAAGTAAGGAGACTGTAAGGCTGGAGTCACACACATCTAAAAAATCGGTCCGTTTTTGCCGGACCAGAATCGCACAAATGTTTCCTGAACAGTGATACGTCTATCATCCAATTGGAATGCAAGGATGCAATTTTCTCGCATCTGAGCATCCGTGTGACATCCGTTTGACATCCGTCTGGCGAGATTTCGTCAGTGGCTTGCAAAACCGACATAATGAATCCAAATGACAGGTTTTAAATCACAAAAGACAGAATAGATATATACACATAGAATACATATATATATATATATATATATATGTCATTGAGACACACATATATATATATATCTTTATAGTTCATACACTTCTAGATAGCAGAATAGCCACTAATTCAATTGCCGACTTCTGTAAAATCATTACAGAACCCGACATGAAATGACACATGGTTTAAACCATTTCATTTCATTTAGTTTGATATATGGTTTTGATTAACAATTATGAGTGTATGTGTGCAAAATTTCATACATGTAGGTGTTAATTTAATATGTAATTTCGTTGTAAAAAAAATGTGTGGACTCCAGCGGTATTTTCTCCACCAGACAGGGAAAGCCAGTGAGTGAGGGCAGATATTAATAGCCTTGAGAGGACCATTGTTTTTAGGCCCCCCCTGGGTACTAACATCTGCCCCCAGACACCCCAGAAAAGGCACATCTATTATTAGATGTGTCTTTTCTGGCACTCAGCCTGTCTATATCCATTGCCTTTAGCAGTGGCTGATGGGTTAATAATGGGTTAATGCCACCTTGCTATTGAAAGGTGACATTAGTCTGGGTTAATAATGGAGAGTTGTCAATTAGACAACTATCCATTAATAATCTTATTGTAGTAAATTGTTAAAAAAACACACACAGTAATTAAAAATTATTTTAATTAAATACACATAGTTTTTGACCAAATTTTATTGTACTGGTAATCCTTCTGAATCCCTTGTTCTCCTGTAATAAAAATAAAATAAAAAAGCAACAATATCCATACCTCTCCCCGTTCAGTCAGGTCCCCCGCTGCAATCCATCTGAAGGGGTTAACAGGTTTACAGCAGGGACCAGTGCTAATGCTGCCAGCCCTGCTGTAAACCCCCGCAGAATGAATGAGTTCATCTCTGCGCAGCCTCCCCAGCACAGAGGAGATGAACTGATTAGCGTAGGAAGCTTAATTGATTTTTTCCCATGCTATTGAGTTCACTTCAGGTCAGCCGGGGACTTTGCACAGCATCAGTGACGTTAGCGGGAGTCCCCGGCTGACCTGAAGTGAACTCAATAGCGTTGGAGAAAATCAATTAAACTTCCTATGCTAATCAGTTCATCTCCTGTGAGCTAGGGAGCAGTTGTAGGCTTTCCATATTATTTGGTTCCCATTGTTAGGGCAGAATAAGTTTCCAGCCATGTTCCCTTTAAAGAATAGCTAAGTGATTACAACTTATTATCCCATTCTTTAGAGATGGGTTTTTGCTTCAATGTATAGAAAGTTATAACACAGTGTAGTAACCATGATCTTTCTTAATAGTTGTTGAAGAAACATCTCTCGATAAATATGATCTCTCGCTGTCTATGCACATCTGCCGGGCAACTGGAAAAATCTATTTGAGTTGAGAATCTTCACAAATAAGATATTCTTGATTATATCTCAGACCTTCACGATTTCTACATCAGATGAACTGCACTTCAGTATCTAATGGCCGCAGTGGAACAGTAAAGTTGTATTACAGCAGTAAACCTTTCAGAGGAAGACCCTGAACACTCGATGACCAGGGTATCGTGAACACATCGCTGTGGCAGAGTCTATGCTATTTTAATAAAAATCCATTTGATTCAACTTTAATTTACTTGTTCAATTCAATGCCATATGCTGGAATGTCAAAAATAATTGGTATCTCTTTAGTAAAAAGATCAATCTTATTAAATGTTTTTTTCCTGTAATATGATATTGATGACTTTCATTTGGATAGTTCATCAATATCAGATCGGTGGGGGTCCACCCACTGATCAGCTGTTACCGGTTCTGGCAGAGTCTGGATGTTAATAGTGTGCAGTGGAAAACATAACAGATTTGGACACTGTTTAGTGTCTTGCGGTCAGCTCCTATTGTAATCAATATGACTACCGCTAAGGGTCTTGATCTAAGACCTTAACAGGGGCAAAGAAACAATAAAGGGGGCAATACAAGCGCAATGAGGTCTTATACAGTAAACAGATGTAAAGGAATACAGTATCTATTCACCTTGTGTGATTGTGTGACCCACAAAAAAAGCGTAACAGGTAATTATTCCAGTTACTGCAAGACCAACAAGTTTGAGACTCCAATGTGGAAATCATATATGAGAAAAGTTGGTCACACTGTACAACAGTAAAGATCCTAAGGCGATGTAAAGATGACAATGAGTTTTTAATCTCAACTAATTTCAAAGTTAGCAAACTTCTTCCTCCGGAGAGCCACAGGGAGAAGGAAGATGGTTGCTAACTTTAAAACACGTTGAGTTAGCACCGCATTGACATCTTTACATCATCTTTTGATCTTTATTGTTGAAATAGTAACAACAGCACAGAGTGACCAACTTTTCTCATATACTTAATGTTTCTGATTTTATACAGATAATATATGGGTTTGAAGATGAGGATATACAGATGTGGCAGATATCATGGACAAGGTGATAAGCTGATAAGACCCAAATTATGGCATCGAAGAGTTTGAACTCCCTGGGTCTATTAACTTTAGTTTGTGTCTTTTGCAACATTAAAATTCTATCGCTGTGATTATTCTAATCGCAGGCTGCAAACACAGTTCCATAACATCTGACAGTGAGCACAGTGTCGCTATTCTTAAAATGACTGACCCTTCATAACTGAAAAGGGTCAGATTCCTCCTAACCTTGTGAATAAAACAGAAGGCTCAGATGTGAGATAAGCCTTAAAGCAGATATGTCACCAGATTTCACAGTACACACTGCATACATTATTAAAAAGATCTAATAGACCTGGTAAATCTTGCAATTGCCTGACAGAATGGCTGTATAATACTTTATGAAAGTTGAAACTCAATCTCTATCTATCTGGCCTCATTGACAGATCCTCAGTGTACCTCCTCACTGCGGCTACTGACATCTCACACTGCTCAGTATGTGCTGCAGCTGTCAGTCACTCTGGGTGGGTGGAGACTGAATGTATTTGGACTTATGAACTCTCTTACTATTTAGCTGGACTCATAAAATATCAGAATTCTAGCATCATCAGGGACAAAGATCACTAAGAAGCTGATATGTAGGTGAAAACTGAGCTTAAAATATCATAATGGATTATATAACCATTTTAGCAGGTCAGCGAGAACTATTTGATAATGTATGCAGTCTGTATTGTGAAATTTGATAACAGATCTGCTATAAACGTTTTTTCAAATGATTTTTCTCGAATGTTCTTACGTGTCCCGTACGAACATCATAATTAGGTCTTGATCTACTTGTCCCAAAGTTCTTCTCTTTTTTTTCTAGCAGATAATTAACCACTTGCTTAGTCGTGATGCTGTGCGCTAGGGCTTGTTTATCTAAGAAATAACTATTCAACGTTAAATGTCTCCATACTTTAGGAAAATATTTAGAGTTGAGAGTCCTCAGTGGTTGATACCTTTTAATGGCTAACTGAAAAGATGGTAACAAATTGCAAGCTTTCGAGACTACTCAGGTCTCTTCATCAGGCTGAACTAATACAAAATCTGAAGAATCACATATTTATACACAAAAACACAGAAAAAATGCAATAGGTAAGACAAGTGACGTGAAGCAGAATAGTCATTATGGCAGAGGAATGAGCATAAATATTGGAACAATTCATAGATAAGGAGAGAAAGTTTTATTACCCTCTGATTGGGGTCTGGTAATGTTTTGTGATGTTTTCACAGGGTATTTGGAGTAAATTCCTTAATTGATGTAATAGGCCATAAAACCATGTGACAGGTTCATTCCAGCATTAAGAGTGTCAAAGGTCACCATCAATTTGTATTCGCAAATTCTTCTCTGCCTTTGAGATGTGAATCTGCTTCTTAGTACCAGTATTTTCATATCTGACATGCTATGATCAGGGGAGCAAAAATGTTTTGCCACAGGTAGATCCATTCTTTTTTCTCTTATTGCGTGGCGATGAGAATTCATCCTTGTTCTCAGTTTTTGCCCGGTCTCCCCCACATACAGACCCCCAGTTGGACATTTAGTACATATAATTAGGTACACAACATTAGATGTGATGCAGCTGAAAGTACCTGGTATCTTGTAGTCCTGATGTGAGTTGGGGATCTTTATCTTGTCCGTGGTCATTATAAATGGACAGGTTTTGCATTTCTTCTGATTGCAAGGCAAGGTTCCTGCAGCTGTTGGGGAGGACAGGGAACTTCTGACAATGATGCTTCTTAGATTTGGGGGCTGCCTAAAACACAGTAGTGGGGGGTCTGGAAATATGGATTGTAACCGGGCATCTTTTTGTAGTAAAGGTTGTAGTTTCCGTGCAGCTCCCCTTAGCACCTCCAGATTTGGATTGTAGGTGACCACTAAAGGCACCCGGTTATTTTCTTCTTTAGCTTTGTAATGTAGCAGGTGATCCCTTGATATTCTGGTGGCTCTTGTAATTTGGTTTTCAATTGTTCTTGGATGGTAGCCCTGATTTAAAAAGGTCTTTCTAAGGCGACCAAGGTGTTCATCTCTATCCATGGGGTTGGAACATATACGGTTGTATCTGATGGCTTGGCTGTAGACAATAGAGTTTTTTATGTGTTTTGGATGGAAACTGTCCCATTTAAGGTATGTTGGACGGTCGATTGGCTTCTGATACAGGGATGTCTCTATTTCATTGTCCTTCAGTTTAATGATGGTGTCCAAAAAGTTAATTTCAGTGCTGGAGTAGTTAAGTGTTAAGTTGATGGTGGGATGAAATTGATTGAACTGTTCGTGGAACGTCTTTAGCTGTTGCTCAGACTCCGTCCAGATGATTAAAATGTCATCAATGTAGCGGTAGTAGGCCCGAGGCCTGGTTGGACATGAGGACAGAAAGTCGCTTTCAAGCTTGGCCATGAAAAGATTTGCATACTGTGGAGCCATTTTACTTCCCATCGCTGTGCCAGTCTCCTGTAAATAGATCTTGTTGTCAAATTCAAAGTAATTGTGGGTGAGGATGAATTTTGTGAGTTTCACCACAGAATCAGCATCATTCTCTGTGTTTTTCATGAAGTCTTTGCAGGCATTTAATCCATCCTGGTGTGGGATATTAGAGTACAAGGATTCCACATCCATGGTGGCCAGGATGGTTCCTTCTGGTAGAGGACCTATTGCTGCTAGTTTATTCAGTAGGTCAGTTGTGTCCTGAATGTAGCTGGGTGTATCCTTTACCAGGGGTTTAAGAATGCCCTCTACCCATCCAGATACCTGCTCAGTAAGGGAGTCCACACATGAAATAATCGGCCTCCCTGGATTCCCAGCTTTGTGGATTTTGGGAAGCATGTAGAATGTCCCTGTTCTTGGACTCTCTGGTATCAGGTCATCTGTCTGACAAATCCATAAGAGCCGATGACCTGATACCAGAGAGTCCAAGAACAGGGACATTCTACATGCTTCCCAAAATCCACAAAGCTGGGAATCCAGGGAGGCCGATTATTTCATGTGTGGACTCCCTTACTGAGCAGGTATCTGGATGGGTAGAGGGCATTCTTAAACCCCTGGTAAAGGATACACCCAGCTACATTCAGGACACAACTGACCTACTGAATAAACTAGCAGCAATAGGTCCTCTACCAGAAGGAACCATCCTGGCCACCATGGATGTGGAATCCTTGTACTCTAATATCCCACACCAGGATGGATTAAATGCCTGCAAAGACTTCATGAAAAACACAGAGAATGATGCTGATTCTGTGGTGAAACTCACAAAATTCATCCTCACCCACAATTACTTTGAATTTGACAACAAGATCTATTTACAGGAGACTGGCACAGCGATGGGAAGTAAAATGGCTCCACAGTATGCAAATCTTTTCATGGCCAAGCTTGAAAGCGACTTTCTGTCCTCATGTCCAACCAGGCCTCGGGCCTACTACCGCTACATTGATGACATTTTAATCATCTGGACGGAGTCTGAGCAACAGCTAAAGACGTTCCACGAACAGTTCAATCAATTTCATCCCACCATCAACTTAACACTTAACTACTCCAGCACTGAAATTAACTTTTTGGACACCATCATTAAACTGAAGGACAATGAAATAGAGACATCCCTGTATCAGAAGCCAATCGACCGTCCAACATACCTTAAATGGGACAGTTTCCATCCAAAACACATAAAAAACTCTATTGTCTACAGCCAAGCCATCAGATACAACCGTATATGTTCCAACCCCATGGATAGAGATGAACACCTTGGTCGCCTTAGAAAGACCTTTTTAAATCAGGGCTACCATCCAAGAACAATTGAAAACCAAATTACAAGAGCCACCAGAATATCAAGGGATCACCTGCTACATTACAAAGCTAAAGAAGAAAATAACCGGGTGCCTTTAGTGGTCACCTACAATCCAAATCTGGAGGTGCTAAGGGGAGCTGCACGGAAACTACAACCTTTACTACAAAAAGATGCCCGGTTACAATCCATATTTCCAGACCCCCCACTACTGTGTTTTAGGCAGCCCCCAAATCTAAGAAGCATCATTGTCAGAAGTTCCCTGTCCTCCCCAACAGCTGCAGGAACCTTGCCTTGCAATCAGAAGAAATGCAAAACCTGTCCATTTATAATGACCACGGACAAGATAAAGATCCCCAACTCACATCAGGACTACAAGATACCAGGTACTTTCAGCTGCATCACATCTAATGTTGTGTACCTAATTATATGTACTAAATGTCCAACTGGGGGTCTGTATGTGGGGAGACCGGGCAAAAACTGAGAACAAGGATGAATTCTCATCGCCACGCAATAAGAGAAAAAAGAATGGATCTACCTGTGGCAAAACATTTTTGCTCCCCTGATCATAGCATGTCAGATATGAAAATACTGGTACTAAGAAGCAGATTCACATCTCAAAGGCAGAGAAGAATTTGCGAATACAAATTGATGGTGACCTTTGACACTCTTAATGCTGGAATGAACCTGTCACATGGTTTTATGGCCTATTACATCAATTAAGGAATTTACTCCAAATACCCTGTGAAAACATCACAAAACATTACCAGACCCCAATCAGAGGGTAATAAAACTTTCTCTCCTTATCTATGAATTGTTCCAATATTTATGCTCATTCCTCTGCCATAATGACTATTCTGCTTCACGTCACTTGTCTTACCTATTGCATTTTTTCTGTGTTTTTGTGTATAAATATGTGATTCTTCAGATTTTGTATTAGTTCAGCCTGATGAAGAGACCTGAGTAGTCTCGAAAGCTTGCAATTTGTTACCATCTTTTCAGTTAGCCATTAAAAGGTATCAACCACTGAGGACTCTCAACTCTAAATATTTTTCTATCTACTGGCTAACACGGTACGAAGATATACATCTTTACTGTATCCATACTTTAGGAGAATTCATTAACATGTAAGCATTTTCTGACATTTGCCTATAAATTCTACGGGTATCAAGAAAAACAGAAATCATCAACACCAAGAAACTTCCAGTTTGTGAAGATTCAAACCTTTCATCTTTTAGTTTTCTTTTTTTCCCATCATGATGTGATACATTTAAAAAGTAAACTAAAGTGTGAAGTGTCAGCAAGAATATTTCCCCTTTCGCTATTTCTTTCTCCCTCTCTTTCAGTCGGTGCCTCTGTAAATTTCTGAATTACTTTAATAATAATAATAATAATAATAATCTTTATTTTTATATAGCGCTAACATATTCCGCAGCGCTTTACAGTTTGCACACATTATCGTCACTGTCCCCGATGGGGCTCACAATCTAGATTCCCTATCAGTATGTTTTTGGAGTGTGGGAGGAAACCGGAGTGCCCGGAGGAAACCCACGCAAACACGGGGAGAACATACAATAATACAATAATGTTGTTTTTCTAACATAATCCATTTGGGTAAATATCATGATGATACATTATCATTTCACCTCCAGGAATAGAAATAGGAGATCATTTAGACATATCGAGCAAACTGCATATTTGAAATCTTGCCTGAAGACTCGTTTTGCAATGGTCGAGAGATACAAGGTCATCCAATTATGCATAGAAATGTTCCCTTTGTTAAATGTACAACAAAGTGAAGTTCAAGGCATCTCATGGGTTAAGGCTGATAATGGCTTTGTATTTATGTATACAGTACAGACCAAAAGTTTGGACACACCTTCTCATTCAAAGATTCTTCTGTATTTTCATGGCTATGAAAATTGTAGAATCACACTGAAGGCATCAAAACTATGAATTAACACATGTGGAATTATACATTACACTTTACAAAAAAGTGTGAAACAACTGAAAATATGTCTTATATTCTAGGTTCTTTAAGGTAGCCACCTTTTGCTTTAATTACTGCTTTGTACGCAGAAAAGGTGAATGGATGGACTCTACATGCCTGGTTCCCACCGTGAAGCATGGAGGAGGTGGTGTGATGGTGTGGGGGTGCTTTGCTGGTGACACTGTTGGGGATTTATTCAAAATTGAAGCGGTGAGCGGTCCAGCTCTCCCCAAACCATCTCGATTGGGTTCAGGTCTGGTGACTGTGGAGGCCAGGTCATCTGGCGTAGCACTGCAACACTCTCCTTCTTGGTCAAATAGCCCTTACACAGCCTGGAGGTGTGTTTGGGGTCATTGTCCTGTTGAAAAATAAATGATGGTCCAACTAAACACAAACTGGATGGAATAGCATGCTGCTGCAAGATGCTGTGGTAGCCATGCTGGTTCAGTATGCCTTCAATTTTGAATAAATCCTCAACAGTGTCACCAGCAAAGCACCCCCACACCATCACACCACCTCCTCCATGCTTCACGGTGGGAACCAGGCATGTAGAGTCCATCCGTTTACCTTTTCTGTACGCAAAGCAGTAATCAAAGCAAAAGGTGGCTACTTTGAAGAATCTAGAATATAAGACATATTATCAGTTGTTTCACACTTTTTCTGTAAAGTGTAGTGTATAATTCCACATGTGTTAATTCATAGTTTTGATGCCTTCAGTGTGATTCTACAATTTTCACAGTCATGAAAATACAGAAAAATCGTTGAACGAGAAGGTGTGTCCAAACTTTTGGTCTGTACTGTATATTGTGTACTGCTTTACTGATCATAAATTTGGCTTATGTTATTCAACAAAGTTTTCCATTCATTGCCTCTTGGGCATTTATGTCTATGGTTAAATTGAATGTTCATTCCAGAACAAACAAATCTTGAGGAAAGAAAATGGGGGGGGGGAATCTACCAACTAAGTGAATATTATATCTCAAAATGTCAGATCAGATTTAGTGATGTGGGCTTTTATATTTCCAAAGGACAATCAATTTGTAAGAGTTAGGCTAAGAGGCTTGATTGCCATCATCGTGTATGATAGCAAAATAAAGCTCATTACATTGGCATGTAAACTGTTTGTGGAAGTTAAGGAATGCAGTAGACATAGCATTCATTTGTATAAATGCTGAAACAGGAGCACTGTAAGACTTTATTCATGGCATAGTGTATGTAAATGGCTGTATAACTAATATAGTCAGCAAATTCTGACCTTGAGTGAACAACATTGACTTTCCATTTGTCACAGGTTAGGAAAATAGAGCGTAGGTTCAGTATGAAGGAAAATATTTTAGGATAGAGAAATAAATTATAAATGGGGCTGGTTTAGAACACTCCTGCTAATCAGACAAGAAGCTAGTAGAATACATAAAATCTTGGACAGTTATAATTTACCAGATTCATCATATATTGCTAGGGAATTCGATTTGTAGCAAATCAATTTACGGCGATAGGCAAGTATTCTGTAGACTCCAATAGCCCAGAAAAACATGTATAACACTATTCTCTTTTCATTCTACACTGTTGTGCTATCACCCACACTGTGTTTAGGCTGTGTTCACACACTGTGGCTATGTTGCATTTTTTTCAGTGCTCATAGAATCATAGATTAGAGTTGGAAGGGACCTCCAGGGTCATCGTGTCCAACCATCTGCTCAATGCAAGATTCACTAAACCATCTCAGACAGATGTCTGTCTAGCCTCTGTTTGAAGACTTCCATTGAAGGAGAACTCACCACCTTTCGTGGCAGCCGGTTCCGCTCATTGATGACAGTCATTGTCAAAAAGTTTTTTCTAATATCTAATCTCTATCTTTTCCCTTTCAGTTTTATTCCATTGCTTCTTACGTTTCCATAAGCAAATGACATTAAGAATGATCCCTCTATACTGTGACATCCCTTCAGATATTTTTAGACAGCTGTTAAGTCTCCTCTTGTCCTTCTTTTTTGCAAGCTAATCATTCCCAGATCCTTTAATTGTTCCTCGTAGGACATACTTTGCAGTCTGCTCACCATCCTGGTAGCTCTTCACTGAACTTGCTCAAGTTTTTCAAAGTCTTTTTTTAAATGTGGTGCCCAGAACTGGACACAGTATTCCAGATGAGGTCTGACAAAGGATGAGTAGAGGGGGATAACTACTTCATGTGATCTAAAAAAATATTTAGACTTGAGAGTCCTCAGTGGTTGATACCTTTTAATGGCTAACTGAAAAGATGATAACAGATTGCAAGCTTTCGAGACTACTCAGGTCTCTTCATCAGGCAAAGACTAAAACAAAAACTGAAGAATCACATATTTATACACAAGAGGACACAGGAATAATGCAATAGGTAAGACATGTGACGTGAAGCAGAACTGTCATTATGGCAGAGGGATGAACATAAATATTGGAACAGTTCATAGATAAGGAGTGAGAGTTTATCTATGAACTGTTCCAATATTTATGTTCATCCCTCTGCCATAATGACAGTTCTGCTTCTCAGGTCTCTTCATCAGGCAAAGACTAAAACAAAAACTGAAGAATCACATATTTATACACAAGAGGACACAGGAATAATGCAATAGGTAAGACATGTGACGTGAAGCAGAACTGTCATTATGGCAGAGGGATGAACATAAATATTGGAACAGTTCATAGATAAGGAGTGAGAGTTTATCTATGAACTGTTCCAATATTTATGTTCATCCCTCTGCCATAATGACAGTTCTGCTTCACGTCACATGTCTTACCTATTGCATTATTCCTGTGTCCTCTTGTGTATAAATATGTGATTCTTCAGTTTTTGTTTTAGTCTTTGCCTGATGAAGAGACCTGAGTAGTCTCGAAAGCTTGCAATCTGTTATCATCTTTTCAGTTAGCCATTAAAAGGTATCAACCACTGAGGACTCTCAAGTCTAAATATTTTTCTATCTACTGGCTAACACGGTACGAAGATATACATCTTTCATGTGATCTAGACCCTGTGCTTCTCTTAATACATCCTAGAACTGTGTTTGCCTTTTTTGTTGCTACAACACACTGTTGACTCATGTGCAGTCTGTGATCTATTAGTATACACAAGTTTTTTTCATACTTGCTGTTGCTTAGTTCTATTCTATTTTTCGCCCAGATGTAGAATCGTGCATTTCTCCCTGTTAAATACCATTCTATTAGTCACTGTTGTTCAAGATGCTTCTGAATCCTTTCACTGTATTCTCTATTGTTAGCTATTCCTCCAATATGTTCAGTAAGATGACTGCCATGTTGTTTCTCTAAGAAGTTTTCGGGTGAAAATATGAGAGCTAAAACTAGATTAGAAGCAAATCTAATCAGCTGTTTGTCGTCTTTTTACCTCAATTGAGTGAGGAGGTAGCGGTTTGGTGTGACCCTTTATAACATTATAATGAATATCTGGGTCAGATCTGCTAGAACCACAGGTGTATGGCCATTTAGTATCACAACCTTTTAGATGGGGTATTTCCTACAAGGAAGTCCCATGATCCAATTGTGTAAGTTTTTTTAGTTATTCTTTTTGACTTGACTGTATGTTTTTGTGTATGTCTTTTGTGATTTCACGTTTTGTAACGGTACTTCTTTTATATATTAAATCTGAAATGTAATAGTTTTTTTGTTCATTGTTCAAACATAACCACAATCTCAAGGACAGAAAAATATCTTGGCTCTACCTTATAGCCAAGGTGCAAGTAGTGGATCGTTTAAGAGCTTGGGAAAGCTGGGATTGCTTGTGTACTATTATATTGCCCAATGCAAGCATCTCACTTTTCCGGTAAAATGACGAGTGGTGGCAGCGTAATGTGTGACATGGATGTAGGGACTGTCTGTGGGGTGTGCTTAACTTATTGTTGGCTTACTGCAATAGGTGAATGAATGAGCATGTTGGAAGCGGAGACCCTTTTTACGGTCACATGTGAGGCACTTGTGTCTTGACTAAGTGGCGCCTCCTGATGAAGTATTAAGATGAAACGTGCGTTGGGGCAGTGGGGATGCTTCCACTAAACTAAATCTCATGTAAGTAACGCTGTCATGCTATAATCTAGTTGCCAAACTGTGGGGGAAGTTTTACCTTGTGTATTATTGCCATTTTAGACTCATTTGACATGATAGGCATTGTTTACTATGTTCTAAGTTGTACTAGTTGGCGTCTCCATTCTGTTTTGTCCAGTAGTATGTTTGTTTCCAATTGATTCCTGATTTTAATGCATCTAATTTAATTTAAAAAATTATAATTTTAACGGGTATATACTCCTGGTTATTTATTTAACCTGTTTTTGTATATAATTAATAAACCTTTATTTCAGAAATGCAGTCCAAAACTGTCATTATAGTCTATAGTCTATGGGCATATTAAGAAGTCAGTGTTTTCTTGGAGACCGATTTGTCTATATAAAAAAAGAACACTGACATAGTCCATTTTTGATCCGACTACATTATTAAAATTTCATGTTCAAATGAACAGGTACTTGAACAGACAGCACTTAAAAACACAGACAGCAAATGCCATGTGCAATCCGTATGCTTTCTATTTTTTAGTGTTTAGTGGGTAAAAGTAGCTTGATCATTATATTTTTTGCAAACAAGTAAAACAAATGCCACACTGATGGTAAAAGCAATCAAACAGAACAAAAATAGATGAAAATCAGGTCCAGCACCCTGATAAAACAAGGCAAAATATTTATCTTGTGGAAATAAAAAAAGGGGATGTGTGAATGAAGGTACTGCCACACTAAACAATCCCGCTAGCGATCACGATAACGACGCATACTAATGCGATCGCTAGCGGGATTGTTTCTATATCGCTAAGTGCGGCCACATTTAGCGATATAGTTAACGACGCTATCGCCGTTAGCGATCTTCTTAACGACTTTAGCGGTACAAAAGTACCGCTAAATCGCTAAGAAAAGGTGCCACACTAGCGATATATACTTACCCAGCGGGAGCGCCGACGAGAAAATAGGGTCCGGAACGATTCCAGCGACGAGCGAGATCACAGCAGGAAGCTCGTCGCTGGCAGATGCCGCACTGAACAACATCGCTAACGGGATCGCTAAATAGTGACTTTTTTAGCGATCCCGTTAGCGATATTGTTCAGTGTGGCATACCCTTAAGGCTTTACACACTACATGGGGCCAACTGCAATTAGCTCACAATTTACAGATTAGTAAATAAGACTTTCAGCTTTTGTTTCACCTCAATATTTTCTCATTTTCTGCATGGCTTTCTTCTGTGATGAACATTTTGACAAATAGTAATACCTACTGTTTATTTGCCCATTTATGACTTAAATTAGTTTTTTGTGAGCACCACAATGTATTCCTGTTTCAACTTCAATTTACCATCCAATTTAGTTCCATGTTATTTACATCTACTGCTTTTGCAGCGAGGCTTTCAGCTTAACAATTTTTCTCATCTGCGCAATTATTATTTTAAATTGCTTTTTGAAGATGGGGGATAATATTTTTTTATTTTCGTATGTGGAAAGATGTATAACAGCGTTTAATTTTGTCTTCATGTTCAAAATGAGCAGTAAATTGAAGCCCTTCAATCCAGGCATAGTAAACGCTGTTCATAGTCCTGTAACATGTCTGTGTCAATATAGAATTTGCCTGTAAAGGTTAGATGTAGAGGCAGAGGGATGCTAAATGAAAAGTGATTTATTGCTTCACTCTAAGGTACTGCCACACTACACAATCCCGCTAGCGATCTCGTTAGCGTCGCATACTAATGAGATCGCTAGCGGGATTGTTTGTATATCGCTGAGTGCGGCTTAACTTAGCGATATCGTTAAGGACGCTATCGCGGTTAGCGATCTCCTTAACGACTTTAGCGGTACAAAAGTACCGCTAAATCGCTAAGAAAAGGTGCCACACTCAGCGATAATACTTACCCAGCGGGAGCGCCGACGATGAAATAGGGTCCGGAGCGATTCCAGCGATGAGCGAGATCACAGCAGGAAGCTCGTCGCTGGCAGCTGCCGCACTGAACAACATCGCTAACGGGATCGCTAAATAGTGACGTTTTTTTAGCGATGTTGTTTAGTGTGGCATACCCTTAACACATGTGAGCCCAGGTGAATGTCGTACTGGCTTTACACTTACATTACTAATGCTTATTAATTCTTTGAAAAACAAGGTTGTATGGGTGGTACGCGTGCAAAAAATAATCTGTTGATATGTTGGAAATAGAAAAATATATAACTTACTAGAATACTTGTATAACCAAAGCAGCACCAATGTCTCAGCTTTGGCGTCTGGTCAAGGTGCCCTTCCATCTTGTGGTCAATACAGGTGAGAGTTTTTTGTGTTCTCATGCAAATTGTCTCTGCAAAGAGCAATAGGACTTGCACTCTAGTGCCACCTACAAGTCATTATCGACCCTTTAACGAGCCTTGAAATATGACTTAGGATAAAAGCTAAATCAGAATCTCAGTTTGTGTTTAGGGGTATTACCCCTCATGAGTACAAAGTATGAGATCTGATTTGGCTGGGTGAGAGGCCAACACTGGGATCTAAAGGGTAAGGTTTCTCCTTTTGGAGAGTGAATTGCAAGGTCTGGCATGCCAGTAAGAGGAGACTTTAACTCCTTGCATGGTTTTCCTGGGAAATTGTGTTCTCATGTGACCAGTGCTTTTTGTGATGGGCCTGGCTAGCTGACTGGCTCACTTCACGAGCTAAGTCAGACTTCTTTTCTGTCTATGCACAGTACCTAACATACTGTTATTGAAATGAGCCAGTTTTTCCTGTTATTACTCAAGAAACTCTCTCCATTTTTCACCACAGTTTGAATTGAAGCTCCTGCCTGTTGTGAATGGGCTAGAAATGAGTTCTGAGCAGAGGCTCCCTCTGGTGGTTACAAGCGGTACTGGACTGTCCAGTGAAGATTGTGAGGATTGGGAATCAGGTGCTACTGACTGGTCTTATATAAGGGAGTCGCCTTCCCATCAGGGTTGCCAGTGATCAATTGTTCTGGTCTCAATCCTTGATTCCTGTTTCCTTTGTAGCCTGCTGTGTCGTGTCTGCATCTCCTGCTAACAGATAAGACATTTTCTTCTATTTGTTTTTGTGCTTGATTTTGCATTTTTGTCCTGCACTTCTGTGGGGGCCTTCAGGGTCCCTTCCGGGGGCTTTGGCCCTCTCAGTTTAGTTCAGCCACTGATGTTTGTACATTTGCTTTTTCCAGTTTTTTTCAGTGGCTGCTGTTTTGATTTTGTTACACCAGAGAACTAATTTAGGTGGTAGAGGTCGTGTGATCTCAGGTGTTTTTGAAATTAGTAGAGTTGGTGCTTTTCAGGGTTTTTTGGGATTGCAGTAAGTTCCCTTCCTATCCTTTTCTATTTAGGAAGTTTGGGCCCCAACGTTTGCTCATACTATTTTCTGTCTGTGTCAGTATTTCTTCTTGTCTAACCGCCATTACATGTTTGGGGGCTTTCTATGTTCTTTGGGGATCTGCTCCGGGGCAGATAGCTTTTCTTTCTATCTTTAGGTGTAGTTAGTTTCTCAGGCTGTGACGAGGCGTCTAGGACCAACGTAGGAACGCTCCACGGCTGCCTCTAGTTGTGGTGGTTAGTCAGGGTACTGCAATCTCATAGATTCCAACTGCTCTGGTGTATTGCCTTTTTTACCTGCACTCCTCAGCTACCGAAACATAACAGTATCACCGGCCCAAAAATTGAAAATTGTATGGTACTCACAGAAGGGAAAAATATTGTGAAAGAAAAAAGGTTGTCAGAGATATTTTTCTGTTTGTTGCATTTTTTTTTTTCCCTCTGTATCTCTGGGTGCTGGGGAGGATTTTTTCTCTCAATGGAGTTTGCACAGTTGTCTGGCCGTGTGGATCAGCTTGCCACTGAGGTTCGGAGTATTGCTGCCTATCTTGCTGGGTTGCCTGTTGTGGAACCTAGGATTCCCATGCCAGATTTGTTTTTAGGGGATCGAGCTAAGTTTCTGAATTTCAAAAATAACTGTAAATTGTTTTTTGCCTTAAAATCTAAGTCCTCAGGGAACGCAGCGCAGAAGGTTCAAATTGTCATCTCTCTCCTACGCGGCGATCCTCAGGATTGGGCTTTTTCCCTGACACCTGGGGATCCTGTTTTGAGTGATGTTGATGCATTTTTTCAGGCTTTGGGGTTATTGTACGATGAGCCTAATGTCACTGATCAAGCTGAAAAAGCCTTGTTGGCATTAAATCAGGGGCTTGAGGACGCTGAGTTATACTGTCAGAGATTCCGTAGGTGGGCAGTCCTGACCAAGTGGAATGACGACGCTTTGGCGGCCCTTTTTCGGAAGGGTCTGTCAGATAATGTAAAGGATGTTATGGTGGGATTCCCTGTCCCCTCTGGTCTCAATGATTCTATGTCATTAGCGATTCAAATTGACAGACGTTTGCGTGAGCGGAGAGGTATGCGTGGAATAGTGTTGCCTTGTGAACCTGCTTCTGAATCCATGCAGTGTGATAGAGTGGTTTCTGGGGCACAGCGTCATGAGTTTCAAAAGCGCAATGGGTTATGTTTCTACTGTGGTGATGCCTCTCATGCTATTTCAGTCTGCCCTAAGCGGGGAAGATGTTTTGCACGCTCAGTTGTCTTGGGTAGTGTTCAGACTAAGTTTTTATTAACTGTTACCCTGATATGCTCTCTGTCCTCATTTTCTGCTCAGGCTTTCGTTGATTCGGGAGCAGCTATTAACCTGATGGATTTTGATTTTGCTAAACGTTGTGGGTTTACCTTGATACCCCTACGGAAGTCTATTCCCCTACTGGGGATCGATTCTACCCCTTTGGCTGAGAATAAACCTCAGTTCTCTACTCAGGTGATAATGAGGGTTGAACCTGATCATCAGGAGAGCTGCAAATTTTTGGTTCTGTATAATCTGCATGACATTATCGTACTGGGTTTCCCTTGGTTACAGTCTCATAATCCTGTTTTGGATTGGAAATCTGTGTCTGTAACCAGTTGGGGCTGCAATGTGTTAATACCAACACTCCTGTTTTTTCTGCCTCCCCCCAGGCTCAGGATGTTCCTGACTTTTTGATTGATTTTTCTGATGTGTTTAGCGAAAGTAAATCTGCATCCTTGCCTCCCCATAGGAGCTATGACTGCGCTATTGAATTAGTGCCTGGTAGTAAATTCCCTAAAGGTCGCCTTTTTAACTTGTCTGTACCTGAACATGATGCTATGCGGTCTTATATCAAGGAGTCATTGGAGAAGGGTCATATCAGACCATCCTCTTCACCCTTAGGTGCCGGTTTTTTCTTTGTGGCCAAAAAGGATGGTTCATTAAGGCCGTGTATTGATTATCGTCTTTTGAACAATATTACTGTGAAATATCAATATCCGTTACCCTTGATTTCTGACCTGTTTTCCAGGGTGAAAAACGCTACTTGGTTTACCAAGCTTGACCTCAGGGGGGCATATAACCTTATTCGCATTAAGCACGGGGATGAATGGAAGACGGCATTTAATACCCCTGAGGGGCATTTTGAGTACCTTGTGATGCCCTTTGGGCTCACTAATGCTCCTTCTGTCTTCCAGTCCTTCATGAATGACATTTTCAGGGATTTTGTGGATAAATTTCTGATTGTTTATTTGGATGATATCTTGATTTTTTCCAATGACTGGGACTCTCATGTGAAACATGTTCGAACTGTGTTCCAGATTTTGAGAGAGAATGCTCTGTATGTGAAGGGATTAAAATGTCTTTTTGGCGTACAGAGGATCTCATTTCTGGGATTCATTTTGTCCCCATCTGTTATTGAAATGGACCCGGTCAAGGTTCAGGCCATCTGTGATTGGGTCCAACCTACTTCATTAAAGGCTCTTCAAAGATTCTTGGGTTTTGCCAATTTTTATCGTAAATTTATTGGTAATTTCTCGGTTATTGTTAAACCATTAACTGATTTGACCAAAAAGGGTTCTGATGTGGTGAATTGGCCTCCTGAGGCAGTCTCTGCATTTCAGGAACTTAAGCAGAGATTCACTTCTGCTCCTGTTCTACGGCAGCCTTATGTTTCTCTGTCATCTGGGTGATTTGTGATAGGTTTTCCAAGATGATACATCTTGTGCCATTACTAAGTTGCCTTCCTCCTCTGAAATGGTGCCTTTGTTCCTTCAGCACGTGGTTCGTTTACACGGCATTCCTGAGAACATTGTGTCTGACAGAGGAGTCCAGTTTGTTTCCAGATTTTGGAGGACCTTTTGTTCTAAACTTGGTGTTCAATTTTCTTTCTCCTCGGCGTTTCATCCTCAGACCAATGGTCAAACTGAGAGAACAAACCAGACATTGGAGACTTATCTAAGATGCTTTGTGTCTGCTGATCAGGATGACTGGGTCTCTTCTTTGCCTTTGGCTGAGTTTGCTCTTAATAATAGGGCTAGCTCTGCCACTTTGATGTCTCCATTTTTCTGTAATTCTGGGTTTCACCCTCGATTTTCTTCAGGACAGACGGAGGCTTCTGTCTGTCCAGGTGTTGACTCTGTTGTGGAGCGTATGCAACAGATTTGGGACCAGGTAGTGGAGAGGTTGTCCCTCTCTCAGGAGAGGGCCCAGCGGTTTGCTAACGGCATAGGACTGATGGTCCTCGGTTTAAAGTGGGGGACTTGGTCTGGTTGTCCTCAAGAAATATTCCTATGAGAGTGGCATCTCCTAAATTTAAGCCTAGGTTCATTGGACCTTATACGATCATGGAGATTCTTAATCCTGTTTCTTTTCGTTTGCTTCTTCCAGGGACATTTAAGATCCATAACGTGTTCCACAAGTCTTTGTTGAAGAGGTTTGTTGAGCCAGTGGTTCCTACTGCTGTGCCTCCTGACCCTGTTTTGGTTGAGGGCAATCTGGAGTTTGTGGTTGAGAAAATATTGAATTCTCGTTTTTCTAGACGGAAACTCCAGTATTTGGTTAAGTGGAGAGGTTATGGTCAGGAAGACAATTCTTGGGTGTTTGCTTCGGACATCCATGCTAGGAGACTCATCCGTGCGTATCATAGAACTCATCCTGACCGACCTGGTTGCTCAAATGAGGGTTCGGTGACCCCTCCTCAAGGGGGGGGTACTGTTGTGAATGGGCTAGAAATGAGTTCTGAGCAGAGGCTCCCTCTGGTGGTTACAAGCGGTACTGGACTGTCCAGTGAAGATTGTGAGGATTGGGAATCAGGTGTTACTGACTGGTCTTATATAAGGGAGTCGCCTTCCCATCAGGGTTCCGGTGATCAATTGTTCTGGTCTCAATCCTTGATTCCTGTTTCCTTTGTAGCCTGCTGTGTCGTGTCTGCATCTCCTGCTAACAGATAAGACATTTTCTTCTATTTGTTTTTGTGCTTGATTTTTGCATTTTTGTCTTGCACTTCTGTGGGGGCCTTCAGGGTCCCCTCCGGGGGCTTTTGCCCTCTCAGTTTAGTTCAGCCACTGATGTTTGTACATTTGCTTTTTCCAGTTTTTTCAGTGGCTGCTGTTTTGATTTTGTTACACCAGAGAACTAATTTAGGTGGTAGAGGTCGTGTGATCTCAGGTGTTTTTGAAATTAGTAGAGTTGGTGCTTTTCAGGGTTTTTTGGGATTGCAGTAAGTTCCCTTCCTATCCTTTTCTATTTAGGAAGTTTGGGCCCCAACGTTTGCTCATACTATTTTCTGTCTGTGTCAGTATTTCTTCTTGTCTAACCGCCATTACATGTTTGGGGGCTTTCTATGTTCTTTGGGGATCTGCTCCGGGGCAGATAGCTTTCCTCTTTCTATCTTTAGGTGTAGTTAGTTTCTCAGGCTGTGACGAGGCGTCTAGGACCAACGTAGGAACGCTCCACGGCTGCCTCTAGTTGTGGTGGTTAGTCAGGGTACTGCAATCTCATAGATTCCAACTGCTCTGGTGTATTGCCTTTTTTACCTGCACTCCTCAGCTACCGAAACATAACACCTGCCATCTTAGATCAGTGCTGAAACTGCATTATTTGTGGAGCTTTGCTTATACTGATACATTAGTGGTACACATCTGTCCTGGCTCCGGTTTTAGGCTTTGCTTCCTTCTCCTTTTCCCAGCCCTTTATGTGCTAGTACATGCCACATTACTGTGGCAATCCGCAAACACCTCTAACATTATTACCTAAGGCCTTTTAAGCATCCATGTGCTGTCTGAATACTGAGAAAGCATTGCTCTACGTTATCATGTGTTTGTCAAGAGTTGCTTCAATTCCCGTTAGCTGAGCTCCAGGCAAGGAGTCTAATTATCTCCTGATATTCCTGACTTACATTCAATGTCCAGCCTTTATTTTTAAGCTCAGTCCCGCTTGCCTAGTTGTAGCTCATACATATAATTCCGTAAGCAAGTTTCCAGATAACAAACTTCTTGTTAGTGTTCTCAGCACTGTTCACATCTTAGTTTCTACAATTAAGGTAACACATCCATCCCTTAAAGCAAGTTCCCAGTTTGTAAATATATTTCTGTTATTTATTTTTGAACCACTTCTCTGTAAGCAAGTTACCCAAATCTTCACCACTGCGATTAGGAATTTGAAGGCTACAAGGTCATATTTGCAGATATCTCTACTATTAAAGAACACTCTGTACGCATGTAACCAGTTTGCCTATTTATAAGTTACCCCTGTGCGTAACAACATCTGTAAAACTAGGATATATTTGCAGTTAAATCTCTACTATTACCTGTTTGCCTGACTGCTCTGCTTCATCTAGTGTTTTCCTTGTCTGTCTGCTATAATGCTACCACCCTATCAAAGTCGTTGCTGATGCATGTGCTACCCAGAAAGACCTGCTCTAATGTTCCATCACCTCTGAACCAAGTTGCTCACACTGACCTACATCTTTGAGAATCCACCTCACTAGGTAAATCCTAATAATAATAATAATAATTTAATTTATATAGCGCCAACATATTTCACAGCACTTAACAATTAAGCGATGACATATCCAGGCAATAAATTCAATATAAGGTAAAATAGTTAAACAGTTACAGTAGGAGTGAGGGCCCTGCTTGCAAGTTTACAATTTAGAAGGAAATAGTGGGGGATGCAATAGGTGAGAAGTGCAGGTTATTTCAGGTCCAGCCATTATAATAAATAGGGATTTTCATATAAAGATACATGATCCGGTCATCAGCCAGCATGTTTCAGTGCAATTATCAAGTGCAGTTATCTTGGGCATGGCGGGTGTGGATAGTCAATAGGATTGAGTGATTCTGAATAATATTTTAGTAGGAGGGAACAGGGGAGAGTTAGTTTAGTGAGTTGAGGTGATAGGCTTGTTCAAAGAGATGTGTTTTTAAAGCACACTTAAAAAAGTGGGAAATAGGTATCAGTCGGATCATCTGGGGTAGTGCATTCCAGAGAACTGGCGCAGCACAGAAGAAGCCTTGGATACGGAGGATGTGTGTCACGGGGCAGTTGTAGGAATACAGGGGACGAGGAACCTGGGCCCCTGAACTTCCCCTAAAGCTAAGGGAGGGCCCTGTCTTTCCTTAACTTGGGGGTATACTTGAAGGTAGTGAGGCCCAAGCCACCGACCTGTCCCTGTCTCCTGTTTAGCCCTGAGCTAAACCCCCAACCCCCTCTCCAGGAGGTGAGACAGGGAATAAAGGGAATAACACCAAAACAACAAAAGGAAGGAAAGAAAGAACCTTAGGGGTTAAATCAACTAAACAACTAAAACTTAGCTTTCTCTGCTGCAATGCACTACATACAAAGAAAGATCTGCCACAGATCCAAGAGTGGATCGTGACAATGTGAGGTTCGGATTATGGAGGATGTTAGTCTTAGATCAGTTTCAGAATGGAGGGAATGTGTTAGGGCGATAGACAGAGATTAGGGAGGAGATATAGGACAGTGTAGAACTGTGAAGGGATTTGCGGGTGAAAGATATAAAGGTATATTGTATTATGTAGCAAATGGGCAGCCAGTGTAACGAGTGACAAGGTAGAGGCAGCTGAAGCGACTGGAGAGAAATTCGACCCTAGCTGCCGCATTCTGTTTGGATTGGAGAGGAGAAAGTTTGATTAGAGGGAGACCTATTAATAGATAGTTGCAGTAGTCCAGATGAGAGTGAATAAGAGTGACAGTAAAGGGTATGCCACACTGAACAATATCGCTAACGGGATCGCTAAAAAACGTCACTATTTAGCGATCCCGTTAGCGATGTTGTTCAGTGCGGCATCTGCCAGCGACGAGCTTCCTGCTGTGATCTCGCTCGTCGCTGGAATCGTTCCGGACCCTATTTTCTCGTCGGCGCTCCCGCTGGGTAAGTATATATCGCTAGTGTGGCACCTTTTCTTAGCGATTTAGCGGTACTTTTGTACCGCTAAAGTCGTTAAGAAGATCGCTAACGGCGATAGCGTCGTTAACTATATCGCTAAATGTGGCCGCACTTAGCGATATAGAAACAATCCCGCTAGCGATCGCATTAGTATGCGTCGTTATCGTGATCGCTAGCGGGATTGTTTAGTGTGGCAGTACCTTAAGAGTTTTTGAAGTTTAAAGGTGAGAAAAGGTCAGATTATGGGGATGTTTTTAAGATGCAGTCCTTAACAATTAGTAAGTGACATATTTCTCTTTTTAAAATGCAATAACAGAATATTTTTTACAAGTAGACATCCTTTTATTACAGTACATTTAACAGTTTCAATATGTATAAATTAATCTTTATCAGCCTGCATTTATCACTGTTAGAGTGGAAAGATTATTATTCAGAGATGAAACTAGCAACAAAATAGTATTCAGCAGGCCTAAATGCTCCTACTAGTAGTGACAATAGGAGTTATTTGCTTTTTAACTATCCTTTTGTAAGAATCAATATCTGCAAATAAGGTTTACAGCTTGTCCCACTGATGGGAAATGAGCTGTAAACTGGGATGAAACCAAGCAGCAAATGATTATTCCCTTGCAGTGGCACCAAAGAGGAGATTATGCATTACATAGTGCCAATGAAAGAAGTGGGCTGTTCATTTTAAAGGAACCTATTAGTAGGGTCAACCCCCTGTGCCGTCTATATGGGCATGCAGGTCATAGGAACTGAATAAACTGATACCTTTTATATCTGCGATTGGATGTCTTATTCCAGAGCAATACACATTTTTCCTATATACTAATGAGCTGTTAAGATATGTAGGGCAGACATAGCTCTCCCTGAGAATCTGCCTCCAGAGCCTATTTTAAATGAAAGGGGGAGTTAACAGTGGGAACTATACAATTACAGCTCTGCTGTGCTGCATTATCTCTGCTGTACTGCGATAGCTCTGCTGTGCTGCATTAGCTCTGCTGTACTGCGATAGCTCTGCTTTACTGTGTTAGCTCTGTTGTGCTGCATTAGCTCTGCTGTATTGCGTTAGCTCTGCTGTGCTGCGTTAGCTTTGCTGTAATGTGTTAGTTCTGACCTTACTCCAGAGCAGACTGTGAATCACTACATGTCTCACACTGGCAACAACCTCTTTCATTTAAAATAAGCTCTGGAGGCAGATTTTATGTCTGGTCATTAGATTTTAAGTATTTATGTATAAGAAAACATGGAATTATCGGTTAAGAACAAGAATTATGAAACAAAAGCACTGGTGGTAACTGAACAGATTTAACCATTATATAAACACTATAATAAATTTCTATTTGTCCTGCCTATATATTTCTTTAAACTCTGGCACATTTACAATGTACACCAATGGATACATTTATAAAAAAAAATCAGTTCATAGTAATAGTGCAAAGCAACAAAATGCTTAAAACTGCTGACTTTGAGAACTATGAAAATTTAGTTACAAGACAGCGTTATCTTAGGGCAACTTGTCATTTATTGTTATGTCATTATAGTATGAAAATTGCTAGATCCCAGATCAGTCTAAGGACAAATTCAGCTGACAAAGTAAAATGGACAATAAAGTGTTCTGGAAAAAAATGTAAATGATGTCTTTTTATAATTAAAATTAAGAATTGCAAATAAAATAATGAGCTAACCCAATCATGTAGTTGAAACAAAATGTCAAGTAAAATGACTTTATGCATACAATGTACAAGTTAAATAATCTGTCTTCATTTTGTATCCTGCTAAATGTCATGCAAATGACAGTCCACAATTTGTTCTGTGCTTGGTACTTAATTATCATTCTCTGAATTTCCTTATTGTTTTTCTCGTAAGCTATTTTTTTGGTCATTTGGATGCACATGGTTCTCCAATTAAAAGGATAAAACATTATGGTTTAGAAAACAACAATGAATATCTATAACAAGATAATAAACATGTTTCCATTCTGTAGCATACAGGGTGCACAGAGAATGAGATACCCCATATCAATGACAAATATTTGGCTGTTTGGCACCGCCAAATTCAGAAGTCCCTGTAACATGAGGCCAAGGAGTCTTGGATTTTAAATATTCACTACTTTTTACTACTTTACCAATAATGCAAAATCTGTATACATTCTTTCTTTTGAAAGGATTGTCCAGGCATACCCTTCCACCCGATCTGGGTGTGGAAAGATGCTATTTCATTCTGGCAATGGTCTAATGTCCACTAGGCACAATTTCCATTCTAATAATGGATCTCTTGCAGGATGACACTAGGCAATGGATGGTTGCATAATCGAGCGTACCACGTAGTTCACTATGATCACTACCAAACCAATCTCAGATCTTGAAGGATAATATGCCTAGACAACCCCTTTATAGTGGAGGTGAAAACCTAAATTACCCCCATTTTCCCAGGCGTCAACATCTGTCAATGGTCGCTGTGCTCTTTACACCCTTTTTGTGTTGTGTGCTCTCAAAATGGATTTGTTGAATAATTTCTCAGTGGATAAAAAACTCAACAAACTTAGTCTTAGGCAGCTTTCACATATCAGAAAAAATGGATCCGTCGCAACAGTTTTTTCATCCGTTTCTTCCTGTTTTCGACAGATCCGTTTTTAAAATCCGGCAATTCAGTGCGCTGTACAGTAAAATCACACTGACATGTTGTTAAGGGTGTGCGGAACGCACCAAATATATAAAGTAGAGAGGTGCGTTCGCAGCCCGGGGTCCACCGTGCAAGCGGAGCCTGCTGCTAGTAAAAATGGCGCGAGAAGCAAACTCTGTTATCCCGCAGAGTCGTCAACATAAACGCCGTAATGCACTGTGGCAATAAGTGCGAACTCTGTTACTCCACAGAGCCGCTAGAAGGAGAGCCGCAGCGCTATATGGCGATGTGTGCGCACTCACTAGACACAACTGAGTGGCAAAGAAAACACGCTAGGGCGCTGTCTAGCGTTGAAAGCGAACCCTGTTACGTCACAGGGCCGCTGAGGAAAAGTGCTGTGTCCTGTCAGGCTCTCAGGTACACAGTTAAGTGCTAAGCGTACATAACGCGTGATCATGTGCTAATGTCCTCGCGGGAGTCACCCGCAATCTATGGCGTCTGAATGCCAGACCCTGAATACGGCAATCAAAACTCCTCACCGGTTACGCCGGTAATCTAGGGCATCTAGGACACCGACCCTGACCAGCTACCATACCAAACTCCTCACCGATTAAGTCGGTATTCTAGTGGCTTATTTCAGCTGGGTCCCTATCCACACATACACATGACCACACTGGCGCATAGCATACAATGATTGATATTAGCGCATGGCAGCCCAGCCATGCTACCCTTTTATAGCAACAGCTACAGGACCTTCCAGGAACAAGGACCAATGAGAAGCTGTTACAAACAACGTAAATACATGACCTTCCTGGCGGACCAATAGGAGCCGCTGCAGCACCTGAACATGTGACCCCTGATCTCCAATGAGAGATCTCACTCTGGGCATGCTCAGATGGGAAAACACAGGACTTTGTCTCAAAGACGACTGCTCCAGCACTGGCTGTAATAGCAGATCCAGGAAAAGCAGCAGCAAGTCACTGCACAGTAGAGGAGTGGGCAAGACGCCTGGACCGACATCTCTGCTGAGCAGGCTCCACTGCGGCCGGAGATGAATGGGAGACTGCAGCGGGACGGGTTCGAGACTCCCCCTGTGCAGCAGCGGGAAATCGAACCCTAACACATGTTTAATAAAGAATAGATATATACATATAGAATACATAAATATACAGTACAGATCAAAAGGTTGGACACACCTTCTCATTTAAAGATTTTTCTGTATTTTCATGACTATGATAGTTGTACATTCACACTGAAGGCATCAAAACTATGAATTAACACATGTGGAATTATACATTACACTTTACAAAAAAAGTGTGAAACAACTGAAATTATGTCTTATATTCTAGGTTCTTCAAAGTAGCCACCTTTTGCTTTAATGACTGCTTTGCACACTCTTGGCATTCTCTTGATGATCTTCAAGAGGTAGTCACCGGAAAAGGTTTTCACTTCACGGGTGTGCCCTGTCAGCTTTAATAAGTGGGATTTCTGGCCTTATAAATGGGGTTGGGACCATCAGTTGTGTTGTGCAGAAGTCTGGTGGATACATAGCTGATAGTCCTACTGAATAGACTGTTAAAATTTGTATTATGGCAAGAAAAAAAGCAGGTAAGTAAAGAAAAACTGGAGTGTGTCAGCAATTCCTGCAAGATGAAGGCATTGAAGCTATGGACTGGCCTTACCATTCCACAGACCTGAATCCGATTGAGCACATCTGGGACATCATGTCTCGCTCCATCCACCAATGTCACATTGCACCACTGACTGTCCAGGAGTTGATGGATGCTTTAGTCCAGGTCTGGGAGGAGATCCCTCAGGAGAACATCCGCAACCTCATCAGGAGCAGGGGGGGCAAAAACAATGGTCCCTCTCTAGGCCATGAATATCTGTCCTCAGTCATTGGGTTTCCCTCTCTGGTGGAGAAAATTGCACGGGAGCCCACGCAATTTTTTTCTGTGATTATAGCCTTAAATTTAACCCCTAGAGTTCCCAATTTTTCGTAACACAAACTACTAAATTGATTAAACACTGACATATATAAATCGTTTTGATATGACATGGTTTACTATGTGTAAACCATGTGTCATATCATGTCGGGTTCGGTAATGATTTACTGAAGCCGGCAATTGATTTAGCGGCTATTATGCTATGTAGAACTATATGAATTATAAATATATATTATGTGTCTCAATGACATGTATATATATATATATGTGTTCTATGTGTATATATCTATTCTTCTGTTTGTGTTTTAACCTGTCAGGAGCATGCTCAGATAAAAAAACTGAATCCGTCGCCGAAATCCGTCATTTGACGGATGACGACGGATCCTGCGCCCATAGGCTTCCATTATAACAAATGATGGACAGCCACGGATCCGTCGCTGTCCGATTTTCCGACGGAGACAAAAAACGGTGTTTTGTGCGTCGTGTCCGGCAGACGGACCAAAAATTTTGAAACATATGCCATCTGTCGCAATCCGTCACTAATATAAGTCTATGAGAATAAACCGGTTGCAGGATCCTTTTTTTTCAAAAAACTACGGATTGTGACTAATGGCAAAAAACTGATATGTGAAAGCAGCCTTAGCAGCTAATAACTTTTTCTTACTTTATACTTAACAGGTAGCCAAAATGTAATATAAATAAAGGTGATTACCACTAATAGCCCCACTACCTACAATATTACGTAGCGAATATATTCGAGTGGAATTGAATTCATTAATTCGTTCCTGAATATTACAAAAATCCACGTTTGCCAAAATGGAGATTTTTTTGTAATCCTTTTTGTGTAGATCAGCAAAGTTTTATGAACCATAAAGGGTAATCAAAAGTTTAAAAAAATGAAAAATAATAATTTTACTTACATTACCGCACACAACTCTAACCCCTTATCTTAGTCATATGTCCGGTCCTCGTTGCATTTTCTACTCACACCTGTGAGCGCTGAATCCTCAAGCCTCTTCACGTTAAACCAGGTCTTCTGGATATGCCATGGATGATTACTCTTGTGCATGGTAATGGTGCATGACATCTTGACCTTACACACGCTTGTGCAGAAATGTCCTTGGCCTCATCAAAGACCGAAGTCTTGGCCCAGTGCTCGAAGGGAATGATAAAAAAATGTGCCGAGAACCGGACTGGTTATGTTGAAGAGTGAAGAGGCCAGAAAGGTAAGAAATGTGGTGATTATGAGAATTTTTTTTTACTTTCTACCTTTTTTTCTACCTTTTAGGTTTATTATTCTTGGGGGTCTGTTAAGACCCCACAGCACAATAAGGGAATCTAAAATCCATGTGAAGAGGTGAATTCAAATTTTGCCTCATCCGAGTATCTTTTCTTTTGAGTATTCAGTGATCACCTACTGATCAACGAACCAATGGATTTAATAGCTCTACTGAAACCTCCTTTCTGAGACTAACAGGGACAAAGATGTCTAAAAATAAACATTTCTGATAACGGATAGTCCTTCTCATGCCCAATAAGACCATCTCAGGGTCACTAAGACATCTTCTTTGGACTGTGCTCAGACAAATGTTATAATTATTGGGGATGAATGTGTTCTTGCATCCTTAACATAGGCAAGTGCTGGAGCTCAGGGCTGTTGAAACTAGTGCTGAAATGTCCCAAACACATAATAGACTGGGTCCGTATGGACAAGCATTCACATTTACTCATACATTGACTTTTGCTGATGTTGTATATATGTAGTCAAATATTTAGTATTCAGTCTAATTGACCTGGTTTATTCATATTAGTAAGGGAAGGTGCTACCATTTTGTTTAACTTTGCTGTTTTGCCCAGAGGGCCATGTTTATTTTGTGCATAAACCTTAGTTCATGCCGTATTTAATAAACCAAGTGAATCCTTCAAGTCACAGTGTTCCCGTGTCTACCTCCGTGTGCAGCCGAGTGAGCCGATCTACCACAGGTGCCATAGAGTAACATTGGTCCGGATGTGATCCGATGTTTTGTCAGGTTGCTCTCGGGCCAAAAGTATGCTTATCTGCACTTGCCCTCACAAACATGTCCTTTCCTTTGCCTTTACATGACTTCACTTACATTGTGTTTTATAGACACCTGTATGTAGGAAAACCTAAAATACATACAAACGTTAAACATTGTTTTACAGTAAAAAAAATATGTAATGGTCATCTATTATAAAGTGTTTCTCATCCTCCTTTTTCTTATACGACTGTTATAAAAATATTATAAAGAGCAATGTTCTCCACATTCATCACTTTTTAAACTGTCATAAATAGTTTATTAAATATCTGTTCAGAATTGCTGCTGATGTTAGGCTCATTTTTATTTTTCCCCAAACAGTAGCTTCATCTTAACCAAGCCAGTCTGGCCTTTAAGTAAATCCACAACTTTTATCACTGAGTCATTTTAGGTTCAGTCTTTTGCGCTAAGTAATTTATTTACAAATCAAGTCCTATCAGTTTAATTAATCACAGCTTGTCTCCAATGAAGGAGTAGAACCATCTCAAGGAGGATCACAAGGAAATGGACAGCATGGGACATAAATATGAGTGTCTGAGCAAAGGGTGTGAATACTTATGACCATGTGATATTTCAGTTGTTCTTTTTTAATAAATTTGCAAAATTTTCTACATTTCTGTTTTTTGCAGTCAAGATGGGGTGCAGAGTGTACATTAATGAGAAAAAAAAAGAACTTTTTGGAATTTACCAAATGGCTGCAATGAAACAAAGAGTGAAAAATTTAAAGGGGTCTGAATACTTTCCGTACCCACTGTACATATTGGGATTATACTTTGCTCTTGCCTGCCATCTGGTGGTGCCACATAGTTTCATTGGCTGACCACCATGCACTTCATTGGCATTTTTAACACATTGTTTGTCTCTTTTTAATCAGTTTCAATAAAGAGCTATATTTTATTTGTTCTTTTTACGCTTCCTTTTATATGTTACTTTATGAGGCAGGAATGCCCCTTTGACTGTCCAACCAGGATTGATGTCAGTAAATTGGAACATTCATGGTGTAAATCCAAAGGCCAAAAAATCTATCCTAGTTACAATATATTCGTGGAGGTACAGTGAATTCTAAACTATAAATGTTGCCAATGTGGTCACCCTATAACAAGGACATTCTCATCTTCGGCAGTTAAACAATGAAGGTTCACATACTGTACATTGTCTACAAGCAAAGATCTTGAAAATAATGGAGAATTGATGCATTAAGTATATTAGAAAACTCTAATGCAATAATTAAAGGGAATCTGTCATCTGTTTTTTGCTATGTAATCTGAAAGCAACATGATGAACAGGCTGAGACGCTGATTCTTGTGATGTGTCACTTACTGGGCTATGTGTTGTTTTGATAAAATCAGTGATTTATCAGCAGGAGATTATTGCAACAGGACTAGGTGTCTCGCGCCTCCAAGTCAAATTCTCTTTATAACTCTGTCCCCATTGCTATTAGCAGCTTTCTGTCAATATACAGTGTACACAGAAAGCTTCCAATCAGTGGTGTGAGCGGGGATATAC
This sequence comes from Oophaga sylvatica, assembly GCA_033576555.1. Classification (NCBI taxonomy): domain Eukaryota; kingdom Metazoa; phylum Chordata; class Amphibia; order Anura; family Dendrobatidae; genus Oophaga; species Oophaga sylvatica. Next base: position 534,410,653 of record JARQOD010000003.1, on the reverse strand, counting down.
AGTATCCAGAATTCAGATCTGTAGAAGAAAACTGTGGCTATCAGTCTCTATATCAAAATGGCAGCATGCAGACCAGCAAGTTACACATCACTGGAATCAGGGTCTCTGCCCAACACCATGCTGCTCTCAGATTACATAGCACAACCTCAGTGACAGATTCCCTTTAATCTCTCTTTGCTGGACACAGAAAGCCTCTTAACCTGTTAATATATCTATTGAGTGCTAAGAGAGTCTTCCAATCCTTCGCCATTCAGTACAGAATATCTGCAGTTTTAGAGCAAAAATCAATATAAATGTGAATGATTTCTGGTTGAAGCTGTAACTTCAGTCCGTGTAAATATTACATCTAAACATATAAGACTTAGTTTCTTCACAAGTGACGACCAAACAATTTAGCGCAGAAAATCAACTCTATTACACGTCGTTTGGCAAGCAATCAGTCGTCTGTCCCTCTGCTCAGCAAATGAAACAAATCCTTTTTTTAAGTGCTTCTTCGCATTTTCTTGACTTGATAAGAAGCGAGATGTGATCATCATCCTTGCCTTGACAGAGACGCACAGCATGAGTGCAACAACACAGTGGAGATCAATGTGAGGGGATCTGCACGCTTTGGGCGCTGGGCGGACTACACGGAGGAGCAACTGCAAGGGCAGATAACGATGTGATCGCTGCACCACCATCTCCGTCACCTGCAAGTGGAATCATTCCCAATCAAAGGTAAATTAGTGCGGACAAAAATAATGGTGACTTCATGTGTACGTAACAATCAAGGGTCGAGAATAAATTATAAGAAATTACATGATCCGTATTTGGCTAAAAATTCTTCAATAACCCCTGACATTATAGCAATCAGGTGGGATGTACATTTTAGGAGCTGACCACACATTAGGTCAGATATGGCCAATTTGAGCAAAATATTACAGTATGGCTCTCACAATGTCTAGCAGACACCCTCCTCCCAAGAGGCAGCAAAAATTTGCAATTCAATGGCGCATCATGATGGCAAATTTGTAATAAAGAGCTCCATGATCCCCAAAACGCTGTTTGATAGTACCAGAAAAGCGAATGAGATTAGTGATGAGCGAACGTGCTGGGATAATGCTCGCTTATCAAGTCCTACTACTAATTTCTTGAAGTGCCATTTGACATTACATAATAATGTTTCTACCACAATCACTCCCACGCAAGGCACTGTATATAAATACAACTTGCAAAAAAGCGAACCCTGCCTCTTACCCCATGAGAATGTTTAAGAAGCCGGCTCATTCTCTCTTGTGTGAAACACATACAGATTTTCAGAACTGTCTAGTATGGTCTTTCTCTATTCACACGCTCTGGTCTACTCTCTCATTTTCTTTCTGCGTTCTTCCCATCTTGTCAGACTTTGAGCTCCTCAGAGCGCTGACCTACTTATTCAGTTTGCTAATTTCTATAAATGTATTTCATTTGTAGGCCAAATTGTACCGCTCAGTACAATATGTTGCCTTTCTTTGGAAATGCCAATGATCACATTTTATTGTGTTTCTGTTCCTAATTATTTCGTTAAAACTCAAAGATTGTTTTTGTGTTTTTTAATGGCGAAGCTTGTGCGGAGAGAAATTTAGATGACATCAAATACAGCACATATAACGATATTTGTATACAGCTATAGTCTTGTGATAAGCAGAATGTCATTAATTTTCCTACATATAAAACTCAAAGTGAACTTCCATCCATAATAGCATTGAAATTAAAGATCAACCATTATTAATGAAATATGACAATATTTTGAAAAACATATTAGTTACCTCCCTTCCCCACCAAAATGTGCACACATGCTGACGAAGGTTTCATACACCTCTTTTTGTGTGGCACAATATGCCTCTATAGCGCAGAAAACCATGGTTGTCACAGACTTATGCCAGCCAAAGTGCCAGATCCAAAAGCTGCATGTCAATTTTAAGAGATTCTATAAAATATACCGCACACCGTTAACTCCTCCAAAGAAAGACACTATGTAGCCACTTTTTTTGAAGGTTATAATTGGTGGTGCCAAGACTAGTGATGAGCGAATGTGCTTGCCACTACTCGTTACTCACCCGAGTATCGCGGTACTCGGTGAGCACCGAGCATTTCCGGATTTACTCGGAGGGAACTCGGGTCTCCACCCAGCTTTTTTGGCGGACTTTACAGACCCAATCACAATGCAGGGATTGTCTGCCAGGCAATGAAATGCCACATCCATCTTTGTTGTGGTCGTGCAGTGATTGGCTGGCCACACAGCATCATCAGGGGTATAAGAGACCGGACGCCATCCTGATCGCTGCATTCAGCAACGGATTAAGATGGTGTAGGGAGAACTGCTGCCGATATAGGGTCAGAAATGGGGATTTATTAGTTAGTGTGGGGTCTATTATCCTAATCTACTCAAATCCAGCTAAATCAACAGTCTTCTAAGGACTAATTCCGGGGTATATAGGTTCCAGTGTTAGGTAGGCAGGGTAGTGTACGTCGCTCTATACACATCAGTGCAAGGCCTGCAGGAACTGTATGTGCATATATAGATTATCGCATACATCAAGAGGGTCCATTCCCTTCCTCTGTTCTGGCGCTGCTGCTGCTACCTGTAGGATATATTGGCTGTATATAGCTAGCTCCAGGTGTAATTAGAATACAGGCCACACATTTTTTGGTGTGGTATCTCCATGCCAGCTCATATCTGTGCGTGCACAAAATTTGGCCAGTTTAGGCTGGTTTTCCTTTTTTTGTCCTGGGTGTCACAGTACTGATATACAGCACTAGTTAGCCAAAAAATAAAAAAAAAACAGGGCACACATTTGTCGTAGTGGTATCGCCGTGTCAGTTGATATCTGTGCGTGCTCAAAGTTTGGCCAGTTTAGGCCGGTTTTCCTTTTTTTGTCCTGGGTGTCACAGTACTGATATACAGCACTAGTTAGCCCAAAAATAAAAAAAGCAGGGCACACATTTGTCGTAGTGGTATCTGCGTGGCAGCTCATATCTGTGTGTGCTCAAAGTTTGGCCAGTTTACGCCGGTTTTCTTTTTTGTGTCCTGGGTGAAACTGTACTTATATATAGCACTATTTAGCCCAAAACAAAAACAAAAAAACATTTGTCGTAGTGGTATCTCCGTGCCAGCTCATACCTGTGCATGCTCAAAGTTTGGCCAGTTTAGCGTAAAACATTGTATCTTTTTGCAGTCTGTTAACGTAATTATTAAATCTGATAAGGCCAAAAACATTTTTAGTCCAGATAGGTAAAAGTGTGGTTTTCAAGCACACGTATCATATACAAGTTGACTCCCAAATCACTCTTTTGTAGTGAACATCTATAATCTTCTATTCCATTTACAATGGGCAAGGCACTTGGCAAGGTACGGGGAAGTGGACGTGATGGTGATGGTGCAGGCTGAAACCGTTGGCAAGCTGAAATTGGCCCACCGAAAATACCCACATCTTCTCACTGGACCTTAGTGTCCAAACTCCTAGGGACCGCCGCAAGACAGCACTACTGAAGCCCGAGCAGTGTGGAAAGGTTGTTGGTTGAATAGCGGATAATACTTTCAATTACTTATCCACCACCACCAGCACCTTGTCTTCAACACGGTCAAGTCACAATAGCCGTGAATCTGGACCGCATATTCCTTATCCTGATCCTCCTTCCTCACACCATGCTGAGTGCCCTGAGACAACTGATCCCACACTCGGATACTCCGAAGAGCTGTTCAGTTTTCCATTTGGAGATTCGTGCCTCTCGCCCGCTCCACTAGAAGCGGGGCAAGATGATATTCCAAGTAGCGATACAAAAATCTTTGAGCTGCCACGATCACAAGAGGTGGACGATGAGACACAATTGCCGGAAAGTCAGGACGAGGACCAGGGTGAGGAAGTGGAAGATGAGGTGGTGGATGATGTAGTAACAGACCCAACCTGGCAGGACATGCAGAGCGAGGACAGTAGCACACAGGGGAGGTAGGCGTCGCACCACTTCAGGCAGGAAGAAGCAGTGTAGTGTGGTGGCTGCAGACAGAAGGCATGCAACCATTCCCTGTAACACCAACCTGATGGAAGTTGCCAGTCCAACTGTTAGGTCTTCCCGAGTCTGGTTATTTTTTAAAGACTCTGCCGATAACCCCAAACAGGCCATTTGCAACACCTGTCTTGCCAGCATCAGCAGGGGTAGCAAAGCTACCAGACTTACCACCACCAGCATGATCAGGCACATGGCAGCAAAGCACCCGACTATGTGGGCCCAACCCCAGGCTCCAGGAACAGTGTCTGCGGGTGACACCACTGCTTCTTCCACTGTTGTGCGTGCAAGCCAATCCCCTGTCCATGGTGCATGTGAAGAAGCCTCCTGCCCTGCACCTGTCTTTGCCCACAGTCAAATAGCACCATCATCAAGTACATCCACGTCCTTGTCCCAGCGCAGGCTTTAGTTGTCCATACCACAGTCATTGGAACGTAAGCGGAAATATGCAGCCAACGCCCCACAGGCCATAATACTCAATTCTAATATCTTTTGTCGGCTTGCGGTCGAAATATTGCCTTTTAGGCTCGTGGAGACGGAAGCTTTCCGCAACCTGATGGCGGCGGCCGTCCCAAGGTACTCTGTCCCCAGCCACCACTATTTCTCCACTGTGCTGTCCTGGCATTACAGTACACAAGCACATGTCCCACAACATTACCCGTGCCCTCAACAATGCAGTTACTGGGAAAGTACACCTAACCCCGGACACGTGGACAAGGAATAACAGGAGCTACTTTCATGCGCTATAGACGGGACTACAACCACAACTGTCATACTGTCTGTTCAGCGTGGATGGCCTGAGGACAGGGAAGAAGAGGAAGAGGAGGAGGACACCTTGGTCAGTCGTCCTGTTGGTGAGGACAAGGAAGTCTTGACTGTTACCAGTCTGGCACACATGGCTGACTTTATGTTGCGCTGCCTTTCCCGTGACCCTCGTATTGTCAAAATATTGGGTACCAGTCATTACTGGCTAGTGACACTTTTAGACCCACGGTACAAGGATAACTTTCAATCTCTTGTTCCAGAGGCAGACAGGTGTAACATAATGGGGTAGTACCATAGGGCCATTGTTGCAGAATTATTAAAAAAATTCACATCTCAAAACGCTGGTGGCAGAGATAACAGTTTGTTGGCCAACCAAGCAGGACAGTCGAGACAGATACAAGTCCACTCCAGCAGAGGCAGGGGAACACTGGCAAAGTTCTGGGACAGTTTTCTTAGACCCTACCATCGCCCATGCACTGAGGCATGGGGTAATCTGACAAGGAATGCAATCTTCTCTAAGATGCTAAGGGAGTACCTTGCTGACCGTACCAATGTCCTCCGTGATTCCTCTAAGCCTTTTAATTATTGGGTATCCAAGCTGGACACGTGGCATGAATTGGCTCTCTATGCCTTGGAGGTCCTGGCCTGCCCTGCCGCTAGCGTTTTGTCCAAGCGGATTTTTAGTGCTGCTGGTGGCATTATCACAGATAAGCGCATTCGCCATTCTACGGAAAATGCAGACAGGCTGACTCTTATAAAAATGAACAAGGGATGGATTGGGCCTGACTTCTCGACACCACCAAATGATCACAGTGAAGCATAAACTCCAATGTAGTGTTTTTTTGGGAGGTGTGTTCCCATGCAACTCTTCACAACCAAACATGGATATACGCTTCCTGATTTTGGCTATTTGGTGTCCTCCTCCTACTTCTCTTCATCCTCACCGTCCACCACCACTTCAACACCAGGGTGAACGTATTCAGTCATGCTCCAGCCACTCTATGTTTTGGCAAGGTGTTATGATGCCAAAATACAAAAAATATGTAGACTACCAAGGGGAATTGTTTGTAAGTGTATGGGCATTCAAGTCTAGGAGACTCGCTCCTAGAAATTGGGCCTATTTTTTAATCAGGCCTTCCTCCACGTCTGATCATCCACCGCCACTAGATCAAAAAGATTTACGTGTTCCGTGCAGCTACAGCCAGTGTCGCATTACTAACATGGGTGGGTGGGTAGGCTGTGCGTAAAATACTTGTTCTGAAATCGGTTGAGGTGTACCCCACAGGGAAATGTTTGCCAGCCCTAAGTGTATGGGCATTCCAAGTTTAGGAGACACGCTACTAGAAATTGGGCCTATTTTTTAATCAGGCCTTCCTCCACGTCTGATCATCCACAGCCACTAGATCAAAAGGGTTTACATGTTTCAATTTGGTATGTTTTTGGTGCATCTGTAAAAGCAGTGTGATGTTTTGCCTCTGGGATGTCTATTGTTCTAGGGTGTCCGTCCTCCCGTGAGGGAGTGTACAGAGCAATTAAAGACAGAGTCCAGAATCACGTCAAACAGTTCTGCTTTATTTTCCTCTGGGCACAGCACATCCAAGACACCATAAGCACTTCTTACACGATACCAGCAATACATCCTTCACAACTCTGCTTCTCCTCCGCTGCCACACTAGAATGGACCACTAAGTATTGACGGTAGAGGAGCCTGGTGATAATGGCACTTTGATCTCTTCCCCTGGAGACACTTCAATCCAGCATAAGAAAGACACATCTACTAGGTCGTCCACCCCTCTCTGGTGATCCAGCCTGGATACTTCTGATTACCCACTCGCTGCTACGCTTCAGCACAACCTCTTCTGCTGAGCGTTCCCACAGTGGTTCTTCCACTGGACCACTGCTACGTAAACCCACTCTCTTTGGGGCCCACGTTTCCATGGTGAATCCTTCACCTGCTTCTTCAGAAGGGGTTGCTGGTCCCCACTACTCCTACCCTATGCTTAGGGCCCAGATGCAAAGTCCAACCCCGACTGACTTCTCCTAAGAGGACATCTTCCTGACAGAGTCCCGCTTGGATGCAATCTTTCCCAAGCAACAAGTCCCTAACTATTGTACCTACCAGATGGATGTGCTCAATGCCCCCCTCTAGTGACCAAACCCCATAACTGTTTGATTTCTTTTTATAACATTCTAACTGGATCTCTAACATGCCCCCATTTGTGACCCCTCGCAACTACTATTAACCCATGACTATATACACTACCTTTCAAGTGCCCTCCTCTAGTGACCCCATGGTGCACTATCTGCCTAACACTAAACCCCACAAATATATATACACAATATATATATGACATCATACAATTATATGCAAATAGTACACTTATGTACATAATTAAAGGGGATAAAACCTTAAAGGGTTAATACCCTTTCACCTCCTTACATTTCAGTAAAAATGGCATGAAACTCTGACAACATTGTTTAAAGCTGTGAGCTAGGAGTCAGGAATGCTTCCAGGGGTGATCCCCATGATGTCCCCGTGTCATTTGAGCAGTGTTTCCATCATTTTCAGACGTTTTTAGACCTTAAAAGGACCCCCGGGGGGATCACGGTAAAAATGCTCGGGTCTCCCATAGACTTACATTGGGCTCGTTGTTTTGTCCAAGTACCCGAATATTCCAATTTGCTCGACCCGAGCAATAAGCACCCGAGCATTTTAGTTCTCGCCCATCACTAGCCAAGACCACATTTTCTTTATTTAAGTCTATGAATTTCGAAAATGTACAGAATAACTTTATATTATGCGTCTTGGATGAATGATTAAAAAAACAGTCCAATAACAGTAGAGGAGACCATGACCAAACATTACCGGGTTCTCAAAGATTTTAAAACATTTCCAAATCATTAGTAAATGTAAATTTTAAAAAAATTAACCTCACCTTTTTAAATTTCTACCGCGCCACAATTTTTTCTCCAGTTTCTATGTACTTTCAAGCAATAATGTCTCACCATCATGTGCATGTGCCCAATTCGGGCAATGACGGGCCTCAATAGTGATGCTTGTGACATTACTTTAAACATAGTTAGGTGGTGCAAATCCTATGTAGTGGTATTACTGGTTAATATTGTTTTTTGCATAGTATTTTTTATTCAGTAATAAGGGCTATACTTAATCACTAAAATCACACAGTTACATAGGTTGAAAAAAGGCCTAGATCCATCAAGTTCTACCTTTCTCCACCCATTATTCATTCTCTATCACTAGATCTGTAATCCACAATGCCATTTGTTGCGAGAAAAGTATCCAGCCTTCCATAAATGCTGTTATAGTGTCGGCCATTACTTTCTCTTGTGTTCCGCATTCCACAGTCTGACTGCTCTTACTGTAAAGTACCCTTTCCTATTTAGATGCCGAAATCGCCTTTCTTCCACCCGTAATGAGTGCCCCCTTGTCCTTAGTATGGTCTTCGGAGGGAATAAGTCATGCGCCATTATTTTGTATTGACCACAGATGTATTTACACGTATAAAAGAGATCTACTCTGAGACGTCTTTTCTAAGCTAAACAAGCCCTTCCATTCCATGCAATGATCCAGCTGCCTATGTAGTAGTAATGGTAGAGGTCATGGTGTGGAAGACTACTGAGACCAGAGACTGGCTGCAGCTGTCAATTAGATGGACAGAAGGTCATAACGGCAAGGCAAGTCAAAACAGACCAACAGAGACCACTACATTGGTAGCACCAGATTTAGATTGTGAGTTATGGTTTTTTATTAAGTTTGCAGCTGTTTGGAATTTAAAAAAAAAAACTCAAATGACCTCTTTAAAACTGAAAGATCAAAATTGATGTAAATCCAGATGAAAACATATTGATATTTTTTCACGTGTAATTGAAACTGTAATTCAATATGCTTAGGAATAGCAGATAATAAGGGAGATTAATTAGGAATTTGCATACAGTAGAAAAAAAGGGTGCCAAACTGGATTTAAGCTATATACTATACCTGTTCTGAAATATAATTACAGTCTATTGCAGACCCAGAAAATGCCAGATTAAAAATCTCATTGTATTTTATGTTAGGGTTCAAGTTCCCACTGCTGCACAAGGGGAGTCTCGAACCAGTCCCGCTGCGTTCCCCCATTCATCTCCAGCCGCAGTGGAGCCTGCTCAGCAGAGACGTCGGTCCCAGCATCTTGCCCATTCCAGTACTGTGCAGAGACTTGCTGCTGCCTCTCCTGGATCTGCTATTATAGCCAGTACTGGAGCAGACGTCTTTGGGACGAAGTCCTGCGTTTCCCCTTCAGAGCATGCCCAGGGTAAGATCTCTCATTGGAGATCAGGGGTCACATGTTCAGGTACTGCAGCAGCTCCTATTGGTCCGCCAGGAAGGTCATGAAACTACATGTGTTTGGAACAGTTTTTCATTGGTCCTTGTTTCTGGCAGGTCCTGTAGCTGTCGCTATAAAAGGGTGGCATGGCTGGGCCGCCATGCGCTAATATCAATCATTATATGCTTAGCGCCAGTGTGGTCATGCATGTGTGTGGTTAGGGCCCGGCTGAAATAAGCCACTAGAATACCGACTTAATCGGTGAGGAGTTTGGTATGGTAGCTGGTCAGGGTCGGTGTCCTAGATGCCCTAGATTGCTGGCATAACCGGTGAGGGTTTGATTGCCGTATTCAGGGCCTGGCGTTCAGACGCCATAGATTGCGGGTGACTCCCGCGAGGACATTAGCGCATGATCACGTTCTATGTTCGCTTAGCTGTTCACTGTGTACCTGGGTGCCTGACAGGACACAGAAGTTTTTCTCAGCGGCTCTGTGACGTAACAGGGTTAGCTTTCAACGCTAGACAGCGCCCTATCGTGTTTATTTTGCGACTCAGTGGTGTTTAGTGAGTTCGCACACATCGCCATATAGCGCTGCGGCTCTCCTTCTAGTGCTCTGTGGATTAACAGAGTTCGCACATATTGCCACAGCGCGTTACGGCGTTTATTTTGGCGACTCTGCGAGATAACAGAGTTCGCTTCTTGCGGCATTTTATTAGCAGCAGGCTCCGCCTGCACGGTGGACCCCGGGCTGCGAACGCACCTCTCTACATCAAATATTTGGTGCGTTCCGCAGACCCTAACATTTTATTTTCTTAAAAACTGTTTCTAGTAGCAATGACTCATGAGTTTAATTATCTCTTTATCAATATCAGTCTATTACAAGAAATCAAGACTTTCAGAAATGCCTCATCTTCATGAATACCCATGACTTATTTTTTTGGCTCAATCTCCAATGTGAAGTTGAAAAGTTAATTAGGGTCAAGCATAATTAGCTATATTAACACATTAATATAACGCTACATTATACTGTATTTTTCATGGACGTGAACAGTGTTGGTATTTCTCTAACAATATATTGGTCCTGTGGTCAAGTAACTGTATTTGCAAGTTTAAACCATTTTGTATGCAAATGTCTTCTTCTAAATGTGCCGTAACATTAGTAGAGAGCTGCAGCACTCTCGTGGGAAATGTCACAGAATGAGTTTAGACTATTACACTGTTCTTTAATGTGTTCCATACATTTATTGTCTATTTTACCAAAAGCCACAAGAGGAAGAAAAAAAAAAACAAAAGAAAAAAGGAAAGTTCTGACTCCAGGGGTTTGATATTATTCACTAATGTGGTGGTTCACATTTCCGTAGTTAAGGCATCAGATTAGTCTGGTTTCATGCTTGACTAAGAATTCCACATTGAAAACTTGGTCTTAACCCAATCTGCTCATATAAGCTAGAAACAGTCCAAAATATATATTTTTAAAGTAAACTTGTTAGTATAGAAGACTCAAACAATGAAGACCTTAGTTGAAGCACACTACGTTTCATCGATCATCATTTTTTTAAAAAATTTTCAGCATGTGGGTCAGTCCCACAAGCAAATATTTGTGACACAAGGATTGTTTGTAGTCACCTGGAAGATCCAAAATGGCTATCACGATCAGACTTGCTGCAAGCTACTCCATTTCCCAGAACCCAGTGGTTGCCATTGCCTTCACTCTTTAACCCCTATACAGGGATATGGACTTATACAGAGGTCCCTGGATAAGGGCCACAGAATCAGCTGCTGTTCGGTGGCGCAAGCTGGCAAGAAGGTCAATCAGGTAGTTGGGCTACATCCAGGAGATACAAATTAGGCAGGCAGGAGAAATATCAATGTACTAGGTGAGGTCAGGGAACAGGATAAGTCAGGAAGAAATACCAGGTGCACAAACATTGACTGGCAGTAGGAACTGGCTCTCGGGGTCAGGGGTTATAGAGTAATTGCCTCACCCAGTGCTGACAGCTCATAAAAACCCCAATGAACCGGATTAATCCTGTAGCTTCTGAACTGGTCAGAACCACAAGTCCCAGGAATAATATAGAATTGATGCAGTCAAGCATCAGCCACAACAAAGACCCGGTGCCACCTAGCGGCTGAAGCAGAAGCCGACACAGCTGTTACAAAGTCCAATGAAATAAAGCGGGTTGTAAAACAAATATATAAGCATATTTCAATGTTTTAAACAATTTATATTAATGGCTGTTGATTATTTATTCAATCACAATTTTCGGAGTAAGTGCCACAATGGGGTCATGTTGTTTCCCGTCTTTGACAGTTCTTTTTGTCACTTTATTGACATGATTTTAGCAGCATGGCATGACTTTTCAGGCACTGATTGGCTGCAGTGGTCACATGTTGTCCATTTGTAAAGAAATACCAGGATGACTGTCAGCGTGTCTGCTCTAGATTGAGATGTGCATTTGTTGCCTCGTTTTAGAAACTCAATAACACCTATAAGAGTAATTTCACACACAGCTAACATAGTAAAATAGTAACATAGTTAGCAAGGCCGAAAAAAGACATTTGTCCATCCAGTTCAGCCTATATTCCATCAGAATAACCCCAGATCTACGTCCTTCTAAAGAACCTAATAACTGTAAGATACAATATTGTTACGCTCCAGGAAGACATCAGGCCTCTCTTGAACCCCTCGACTGAGTTCGCGATCACCACCTCCTCAGGCAAGAAATTCCAGATTCTCACTGCCCTGACAGTAAAGAATCCTCTTCTATGTTGGTGGAAAAACCTTCTCTCCTCCAGACGCAGAGAATGCCCCCTTGTGACAGTCACATTCCTTGGTAAAACAGATCCTCTGAGAGATATTTGTATTGTCCCCTTATATACTTATATATGATTATTAGATCGCCCCTCAGTCGTCTTTTTTCTAGACTAAATAATTCTAATTTTGCTAATCTCTCTGGGTATTGTAGTTCCCCCATGACCTTTATTAACTTTGTTGCCCTCCTTTGTACTCACTCTAGTTTCATTACATCCTTCCTGAGCACCGGTGCCCAAAACTGTACACAGTACTCCATGTATGATCTAACCAGCGATTTGTGCAGAGGCAGTATAATGCTCTCATCATGTGTATCCAGACCTCTTTTAAGATAAGTTTTTATCTTCATTTTTTTTCCGTAGGCTTCAGTATTTTTTTTTAAATGCATAAAAAATGCATGTGTGGATAGTAAAAGACACATTAAAAGCAGCAAAAAAATCCAAAATGGTAAAAGAAAGTCTAAGAGATAAGTAGAAAACATAAACATAAGGATATAAAATATTCTTTATCTTGTAAGTCTTAGCTAATAAAATTATACTGCAAGCTCCACAGCTAGTAAGGCACATGGTGAAATATAAATGTAAGACAGTAATAACATTGATGCATAAATATCAGTATAGTATGAAAAAGTAGGGAATTGAAAAGAATATTTAAAAAAAAACTGCACCGTAAAATCAAATGCAGTTTTATTGGAGATAGCAGGTTGCAGCGGTATTCATTCCCCATGATAGTGCTTGTGAGCTCTTGCTAATCTTTCACTGCGAGCAAGGCTTTCTTTAGATTTAAATCTATAGCAGAGGCTTAATGCTGCTATTATTTCACACTGACGAGACTCCTGTCATTAACTATGGGTCACTTGGCCAAGTCAATCAACCTCTGCAAACAAGAACAGGCTACATTCTACTTTGGCTTATGACATTGTAAAACAGTATCTGCACTCAGTCATAGTGATTTCCAGATGAACAAAGCCTGCCTGAGCAACAGTTAAAGCATCACATCCATGTCTAGATGACGACTAATGATCCATGTCCCTTGCTTTAACCATTTATTCTTCCTTCCAATATAAATGCTTTGTTTTTACCAGAAAAATATTTAGAATTGAGAGTCCTCAGTGCTTGATACCTTTTAATGGCTAACTGAAAAGATGGTAACAAATTGCAAGCTTTCGAGGCTACTTAGGTCTCTTCATCAGGCAAAGACTAATACAAAATCTGAAGAATCACATATTTATACACAACACAGCACAGAAACAATGCAATAGATAAGACAAGTGACGTAAAGCAGAACTGTCAATATGGGAGATAGAGATGAACATAAATATTGGAACAGTTCATAGATAAGGAGTGTGAAAGTTTTATTGCCCTCTGATTGGGGTCTGGTAATGTTTTGTGATGTTCTCACAGGGTCTTGGGAGCAAATTGCTTAATTGATGTAATAGGCCATAAATCCATGTGATAGGTTCATTCCAGCATTAAGAGTGTCAAAGGTCATCATCAGTTTGTATTCACAAACTCTCCTGTGTCTTTGAGATGTGAAATTACCTTTCAGTACAAGTAATTTCATGTCCATGGTGCTGTGATCGGGCATACAAAAATGTTTGGCCACAGGTAGATCCATTCTCTTTTCTCTTATTGTGTGGCGATGAGAATTCATCCTTGTTCTCAGTTTTTGCCCGGTCTCTCCCACATACAGACCCCCAGTTGGACATTTAGTACATATAATTAGGTACACCACATTAGATGTGATGCAGCTGAAAGTACCTGGCATCTTGTAGTCCTGATGGGAGTTGGGGATCTTTATCTTGTCCGTGGTCATTATAAATGGGCAGGTTTTGCATTTCTTCTTGTTGCAAGGAAAGGTTCCTGCAGCTGTTGGGGAGGACAGGGAGCTTCCGACAATGATGCTTCTTAGATTTGGGGGCTGCCTAAAACACAGTAGTGGGGGGTCTGGAAATATGGATTGTAATCGGGCATCTTTCTGTAGTAAAGGTTGTAGTTTCCGTGCAGCTCCCCTTAGCACCTCCAGATTTGGATTGTAGATGACACTAGAGGCACCCGGTTATTTTCTTCTTTAGTTTTGTAATGTAGCAGGTGATTCCTTGATATTCTGGTGGCTCTTGTAATTTGGTTTTCAATTGTTCTTGGATTGTAGCCCTGATTTAAAAAGGTCTTTCTGAGGCGACCAAGGTGTTCATCTCTATCCATGGGGTTGGAACATACACGGTAGTATCTGATGGCTTGGCTGTAGACAATAGGTTTTTTATGTGTTTTGGATGTTTTTACCAGATAATTTATGTTTTCACAATGCAGCAAAACTGATGAAGGAAAAACAATTACTTAAAGGAGCATCCAGCTTCGGAAAAGAAATCTGTTATGTATGATAAATAATAATGTATAATATGTTTTGTGATTTTATAGTAATAACAATATTAACCCCTCTCTGACATCTGACGTACTATCCTCATAAAACCCGTGACAATCTGACCACGGACGGGATAGTACGTCATAGCGATCAGCTGCGCTCTGGGGGAGCGCAGCTGATCGCCCCGGGTGTCAGCTGATTATCACAGCTGACACCCGGGACTGTGTGCCAGGAGCAGCCACGGACCGCTCCCGGCACACTAACCCCTTGCACACCACGATCAAACATGATCGCGGTGTACTGGGGGCACAGGGGAGCATCGCGCAGGGAGAGGGCTCCCTGCGCGCCCCCCTGAGACCCTCAGAACATCGCGATGTGATCGCGCTGTTCTGAGGGCTTCCTCCCTCCCAGGACCTGGATCCAAGATGCGCCGGGGTCCTGGAGGAAGGCGGCTTCCTCAGTGCCTGCCGAGAGCAGGCACTGAGAAGCCTGCAGCGCTGCCTGTGAGATCGCTGGTCTCACAGAGTGCTGTGCACACTGTGAGACCAGCGATCTGACATTTTACAGTGATGTCCCACCCTGGGACAATGTAAAAAAGTAAAAAAAATAAAAACAAACGTGTAAAAAAAAATTCTAAAACAAATAAAAAAAAAAAAAAACATTCCCCAATAAATTCATTTCTTCCTGTAAATAAAAAAATAAAACAATAAAAGTACACATATTTGGTATTGCCGCGTCCGTAACGACCCCCCTATAAAACTGTCCCACTAGTTAACCCCTTTTGTGAACCCCTTAAAAAAAATACATAAAAACAAAGCAAAAAATCAGTGCTTTATCATCATACCGCTGAACAAAAAGTGGAATAACACGCGATCAAAAAGACGGATATAAATAAAAATGGTACCGATGAAAAGGTCATTTTGTCCCGCAAAAAACGAGCCATCACACAGCATCATCAGCGAAAAAAATAAAAAAGTTATAGCTCGCAGAATAAAGCGATGCAAAAATAATTATTTCTTATATAAAATTGTTTTTATTCTATAAAAGCGCCAAAACATAAAAAAATGATATAAATGAGGTATCACCGTAATCGTACTGACCCGATGAATAAAACTGCTTTATCAATTTTACCACAGGCGGAACGGTATAAACGCCTCCCCAAAAAGAAATTCATGAATTGCTGATTTTTGTTCATTCTAACCTCCCAAAAATCGAAATAAAAAGCGATCAAAAAATGTCACATGCTCAAAAATAGTACTAATAAAAACGTCAACTCGAACCACAAAAAATAAGACCTCAATGACTCTGTGGGCCAAAATATGCAAAAATTATAGCTCTCAAAATGTGGTGATGCAAAAACTATTTTTTGCAATAAAAAGCGTCTTTTAGCGTGACAGCTGCCAATCATAAAAACCCGCTATAAATAGTAAATCAAACCCCCCTTTATCACCCCCTTAGTTAGGGAAAAATAATAAAATTACAAAAATGTATTTATTTCCATTTTCCCATTAGGGTTATGGTTAAGGTTAGGGTTGCGGCTAAAGTTAGGGTTAGGGTTGGCGCTAAAGTTAGTATTAGGGTTATGGTTGGGATTAGGGATAGGGGTGTGTTAGGGTTAGGTTTGTGGTTAGGGTTGGGACTAGGGTTAGGGGTGTGTTGGGGTTAGGGTTGGAGTTAGAATTGGGGGGTTTCCGCTGTTTAGGCACATCAGGGGCTCTCCAAATGTGACATGGCGTCTGATCTCAATTCCAGCCAATTCTGCGTTGAAAAAGTCAAACAGTGCTCCTTCCCTTCTGACCTCTGCCATGCGCCCAAACAGTAGTTTACTCCCACATGGGGTATCAGTGTACTCTGGACCCTAAGAGTTATTGTGCAATTTGTCCTATTTCTTCCGTTACCCTTGGGAAAATAAAAAACTGGGGGCAAAAATATAATTTTTAAAAAAAAAATGATTTTGTTTGTTTTTACGGCGGTACGTTATAAACTTCTGTGAAGCACTTGGGGCTTCATAGCGCTCACCACACATCTAGATAAGTTCCTTGTGGGGTCTATTTTCCAAAATGGGGTCACTTGTGGGGGTTTCCACTGTTTAGGCGCATCAGGGACTCTCCAAATGCGACATGACGCCCCCAGACCATTCCATCAAAGTCTACAATCCAAAACGTCACTACTTCCCTTCCGAGCCCCAACGTGTACCCATACAGTATTTTTCTCCCACATATTGGGTATCCGCGTACTCAGGACAAATTGGACAACAACTTTTGGGGTCCAATTTCTCCTGTTACCCTTGTGAAAATAAAATATTGGGGGCGAAAAAAAATATTTTTGTAAAAAAAAATATATTTTTTATTTTTACGGCTGTTCGTTATAAACTTCTGTGAAGCACTTAGGGGTTCAAAGTGCTCACCACACATCTAGATAAGTTCCTTGTGGGGTCTATTTTCCAAAATGGGGTCACTTGTGGGGGGTTTCCACTGTTTAGGTGCATCAGGGCTCTCCAAATGCGACATGACGCCCCCAGAGCATTCCATCAAAGTCTGCAATCCAAAACGTCACTACTTCCCTTCCGAGCCCCAACGTGTACCCATACAGTAGTTTTCTCCCACATATTGGGTATCAGCGTACTCAGGACAAATTGGACAACAACTTTTGGGTCCAATTTCTCCTGTTACCCTTGGAAAATAAAATATTGGGGGCAAAAAAAATAATTTTTGTAAAAAAAAAATATTTTTTGTTTTTACGGCTGTACGTTATAAACTTCTGTGAAGCATTTGGGGCTTCATAGCGCTCACCATACATCTAGATAAGTTCCTTGTGGGGTCTATTTTCCAAAATGGGTCACTTGTGGGGGTTTCCACTGTTTAGGCGCATCAGGGGCTCTCCAAATGCGACATGACGCCCCAGACCATTCCATCAAAGTCTACAATCCAAAACGTCACTACTTCCCTTCCGAGCCCCAACGTGTACCCATACAGTAGTTTTCTCCCACATATTGGGTATCAGCGTACTCAGGACAAATTGGAAAACAACTTTTGGGGTCCAATTTCTCCTGTTACCCTTGTGAAAATAAAATATTGGGGACGAAAAAATCATTTTTGTAAAAAAAAAAAAAAAAAATTATTTTACGTCTGTACGTTATAAACTTCTGTGAAGCACTTGGGGGTTCAAAGTGCTCACCACACATCTAGATAAGTTCCTTGAGGGGTCTAGTTTCCAAAATGGTGTCATTTGTGGGGTGTTTCCACTGTTTAGGCAGATCAGGAGCTCTCCAAACACGACATGGCATCCAGCCAATTCTGCGTTGAAAAAGTCAAACGGCACTCCTTCCCTTCCAAACTCTGCCATGCACCCAAACAGTGGTTTACCCCCACATATGGGGTATCAGCATACTCAGGACAAATTGCACAATAACTTTTGGAGTCTTGTTACCCTTGGGAAAATAAAAATTGGGGTGAAAAGATCATTTTTGTGGAAAAAATATGATTTTTTAATTTTACGGCTCTACGTTATAAACTTGTGTGAAGCACTTGGGGGATCAAATTGCTCACCAAAGATCTAGATAAGTTCCTTAGGGGTCTAGTTTCCCAAATGGGGTCACTTGTGGGGTGTTTCCACTGTTTAGGCACATCAGGGGCTCTCCAAATGCAACATGGCGTCCAATCTCAATTCCAGCCAATTTTGGTTGGAAAAAGTCAAATGGTGCTCCTTCCATTCCGAGCTCTGCCGTGCGCCCAAACAGTGGTTCCCCCCCACATATTGGGTATCAGCGTACTCAGGACAAATTGGACAACAACTTTTGTGGTCCAATTTCTCCTGTTACCCTTGGGAAAATAAAAAATTAGTGACTAAAAATAATTTTTGTGGGAAAAAAAATAGGATTTTTTATTTTCATGCCCGGGCATTATAAACTTGTGTGAAGCACTTGGGGTTCAAAGTGCTCACCAAAGCTATAGATAAGTTCCTTAGGGGGTCTAGTTTCCAAAATGTGGTCACTTGTGGGGGTTTCTACTGTTTAGGCTCATCAGGGGCACTGCAAACGGAACATGACCCCCATCAACGTCTGCATTCCAAAACGTTACTACTTCCTTTCCAAGCCCTGCCGTGCGCCCAAACAGTTTCCCCCCCCACATATTGGGTATCAGCGTACTCAGGACAAATTGGCCAACAACTTTTGGGGTCCAATTTCCTTGGGAAAAATCAAAAATTTGGGACTAAAAAATCTTTTTTGTGGAAAATTGTTTCTTTTTTTTTTCACACCCAGGCATTATAAACTTTTGTGAAACACTTGGGGATTCAAAGTGCTCACAACAGATCTAGATAAGTTCCTTAGGGGGTCTAGTTTCCAAAATGGTGTCACTTGTGGGGGGTTTCCACTGTTTAGGCGCATCAGGGGCTCTCCAAACTTGACATGGCGTCCGATCTCAATTTCAGCCAATTTTAGTATGAAAAAGTCAAACAGCGCTCCTTCCCTTATGAGCTCTGCTGTGCACACAGACAATGGTTTTCCCCCACTTATGGGGTATTGGCGTACTCAGGAGAAATTGCACAACAACTTTATCTGTCCATTTTCTTCTTTTACCCTTGTGAAAATAAAAAAAAAGTTTGTAAAAGATCATTTGTGTGGCTAAAAAGTTAAATATTCATTTTTTCCTTCCACGTTGCTTCAGCTCCTGTGAAGCACCTGAATGGTTAATAAACTTTTTGAATGTGGTTTTGAGTACCTTGAGAGGTGCAGTTTTTAGAATGGTGTCACTTTTGGGTATTTTCTGCTATATAGACCCCTCAAAGTGACTTCAAATATGAGGTGGTCCCTAAAAAAAATGGCTTTGTAAATTTTGTTGTAAAAATGAGAAATCGCTGGTCAACTTTTAACCCTTATAATTTCCTAAGAAAAAAAAATTTTGATTCCAAAATTGTGCTGATGTAAAGTAGACATGTGGGAAATGTTATTTCTTAACTATTTTGTGTGACATATTTCTCTGTTTTAAGAGAATAAAAATTAAAGTTTGAAAATTGCAAAATTTTCAAAATTTTCGCCATATTTGCATTTTTTTCAAAAATAAACGCAAGTTATATCGAAGAAATTTTACCAATAACGTGAAGTACAATATGTCACAAGAAAACAATCTCAGAATCGCGCAGATCCGTTGAAGCGTTCCAGAGTTATAACCTCATAAAGATACAGTGGTCAGAATTGTAAAAATTGGCCCGGTCATTAACGTGCAAACCACCCTTGGGGGTGAAGGGGTTAAAGGGGCTGTCTCTTCTTCTTGTTAGGAGCGCACCACTCCCACCCCATCAGCCCTTGTCTTCTAGCTATTCTTATTGCTGGTATCCAGTATCATTCTACAAAGCAACAAAGCGATGTACTTCCAAGCTCTTTCCAATATAACTTTAATAGCTGATTTGTTCTTCAACCACCTTCAGTTTACTCTGCTCATCCAAAAAAGTTACATCTTTTAGCATCAGAAAGCACATGGTTTGGGCCAACAGGGTGACGGTGATGGTGGTCCCAACTGTGCACTGGCAGATACTGTAAGCAGAGGCAACATTGGAGAAGGGCAGTGGCTCAAAAGCAGTGCTTAGAAGCTTTATTGTAAAGAGCTTGTAAGCGTGGCGTTCCTTGGGAAACCACCCACCTTGGCATCTCTAATAGACTGCAGCGGTGGCTGGTAATCAAGGCAATAAGCAGTAAACAATAAAAATAAAAATCCCTCCTTTCTTAAGATCAAAGAGGAAGACAATTTATAATAAGAGCATGTGCACAAGAAGTCTGTCACTATGCTGGTGCACACACATAGTTTTTGAAGCAGAAGATGATTCAAGAAATGCTGACGGTGCTTTTCCTGAAGTGTCTTCTTTGTCGTCCTCTTTGTCGTTTTCTGTGCATGCTTTGCAGATGACGCTTTCTATTTTTTTAATTTTTATATGTTAGCGTTTTTAGCAGCCTAAATAATGGTCAGGTCACTTCTTTTAGTTGCATCACGGCTTTCGAATCCTTAAGCAGTTAGAGGGAGTTACAAAAGATGAATATGGGCACAGCAAGTAATTTTTACATTGCTCTGCATATATTCATTATTTTTTTACTTTTTTACTTTTATTTACTGCTTTTTCAGGGGGGTTCCAAGAGGAAGCCACATGAAAAAGATGTGTGTATTCTTTAAGAGGTAATTTGAAAATTCTCTTGTTTTTACATAGTTATTATTATTAAGGTTGAAGGAAGACTTTAAGTCCATCTAGTTCAACCCATATCCTATCCTAACCTGCCCTAACATGTGATCCAGAGGAAGGCAAAAAAAACCCAAGTGGCAAACAGTAAGCTTCACTTTGGGGAAAAAAATTCCTTCCCGACTCCACATACGGCAATCAGACTAGCTCCCTGGATCAACGCTGTATCTAGGAAACTAGTGAATATAGCCTGTAATATTATACTTTTCAAGAAAGGCATCCAGTCCCTTCTTAAATTTTAGTAGGGAATCACTCATTACAACATTAGACGGCAGAGAGTTCCATAGTCTCACTGCTCTTACAGTAAAGAATCTGCATCTGTGATTATGGCTAAACCTTCTTTCCTCCAGACGTAGAGGATGCCCCCTTGTCCCCGTCACAGGTCTAAGAGTAAAAAGATCATTAGAAAGGTCTTTGTACTGTCCCCTCATATATTTGTACATTGTAATAAGATCACCCCTAAGCCTTCGTTTTTCCAAACTAAATAACCCCAAGTGTACCTTGCAATTTTCACCATTAAAGAACTAGATAATACTTAATAATAACAATAATATATTTTTCTTTGAAAGCCACAATTGTTTTAGTATGCTACTTGAAATCATTGAATAGGAACATTCATTAGGAGGGATACCTCTGGGGCGTGTGCCCAGGGTGTGGGGCGCTTGATGTGCCATCAAAACTCTTTGCTTTGGCTAACATATTTAGGTACACAACTAGTACCCCACATAAAGGAAAGCTTGCCTCCCACTAATTGTTTATTTCCTGATTTGTAAAGTCATATGATGATCATCATACAGATGTATAAAACAGAGAGCTCTGAAAACGGTACTGTGACTGTAGCAAGTAATGCATGACCAGAGGCAAACCACTATAAGGAGAAATCTCGGAAGCCAAGCACAATGTACATACAGTAGAACGTCTTTTAGATGACCACTGAAAATTTAATTGAAAAATGGTCTTTTATGGAAAGGTCTTTTTTGTAGAAGAAATGAAATATAGTGTAACTAACTGATAAGGGGATGGTCTTTTCAGAGATGATGGTCAGCATTCATGAAATATGATGGAACTGGAAATCTATTGAAAGGTGGCTTTCTAAAAGAGTTAGTCTTGTGGATTGTTTCATTGTATTTATTTTCTTTGCTGAATTGGAGCACATTTAAGCATTTTAAATTAAATCTAATTTTTCTCTAATTGTGGTGCAAAGTACTGTACATAAAATTACATAAAATTGTGCAATGTGTAGAGAACAATAGTACCACATTAAAAGGGATTTCCTACAAAATACATTTATCACCTATCCACCAATCACTTTAATGGGGTCCTGAGTTCCTCATTCTCCATCACCCCATGACCACAGAAAGAACATTGCACCACTGAGAATTTCCAAAGGACAACAGTATCAATTCCACCAATTAATGGAGTAGGGAAGAAAGACTGGGGTAATGTTAAGGGAATGAATTATACAGAGAATGTTTATTTCAAATAATCAATATCCCACATTTTAAAATCACAAAAGAGACTACATCTGTACATAAAGATAGTAGTAAAAGCTCTTTAACAATGTGTTTAATTACATTATCAATACTACATAACAGATGCATAGTAAAAACTAAATGCCCAGCAACTGCGAGATGGTGGACTACCTTAATTTTTTAAGACTGGAAGTTGTAAAGAATAATTATTAGGTCATCACATTTGTCTTCTTCTCCTCACAAATCCCAGAAATTACTTCTGAAACAGTTTCCCATTGCTGATCTGATTGCACTGCTGCAGAGCTGCCTTTACAGGGTACATGTCACTTTCAGAAATGCTATTTATCTACAGATGTAGTGGTAATCTGCTGTAAGATCATGTTTAATTCATGCTGGGCTGTCTTACTGGAGCAGTGGCTACAGGGAGATAATAATGTTGTATTCTCCCTGCAGCCACTCGCTCCTAGACATTGGGGTGGTGCACGGAGCAGTTACAGTCACCGCTCACTACACTGTGTGCACTGTAATCACTTTCCAACATAGCCTATTGTGCCGCATGTGTTTTCAAAGTAAGCCATCAATCAATGTCCTGGGGAGTGATTACAGTCACTGAGTAGTGAGTGGTGACTATAAAAGCTTCCTACACTACCCCAAAAACTAGAAATAAGTGGCTACAGGGATAAAAAAAAAATTCAATTTTCTTCATGTAGCCGCTACTACAGTAAGGCTGCCAGGCATGATTTAAAGGCTAATTACCTGCAGATTAGCTCTGCACTTATAATAGTGTTTCTGGTGGTGAATGGTCCCCTTTAAAAAGGAAATTCAATCAAAATGATTGTTGCATAATTTGTAATCTTAGACCTCCACTGGTTTAATGTAGGAACTCTAGAGAGCATCATGGTTTTTAGAACTGCACATAGATTTCTGTTCTGGAAATCATACACAATACATTTAAACGTCTATTCAACCAAACTGTTGATAACAGAAGTCTCTGAGCAGTGGAAAATGGGTCTGAGTGCTGTCTGATGTCCTTTCATGCTGGACATCAATTATGGTTAGAAATCACAGACTTCATCAATGTATGGTAACCCTCTCCTTTGTGCAGTCATTGCCAAAAGTTTAAGGACTAAAACAAATTTGGGTTTTCAAAAAAGTTTGCTGCTTCAGTTTTTATAGTGGCAATATGCATAGACTAGAAATGGCAACATCATTCCTTGACATAGAAATTAACATACTCCCAAAACCCTCATTTCCACTGATTTTTAGCACTGCCACAAAATGACCTGTTTATAGTTTATAATTTCAATGGTCTCCTTGTTAACTCAGGAGAAAGTGTTAACTAGCAGAAGGCAGCTGATATCACTCTGTCATGCTGATTGAATTATCAGAGTAGAATGGTCGCCTTAAAAAGAGGGCTGGAGCTTGAAATCATTTTGTCTTCTTCTGTTAACTATGGCCCCTCCAAAGAAACACGTGCTGTCATCATTGCCTTGCATCAAAATTGTTGTCATATGCAACAGATCAGAACTTATTATATATGTGTAACAGGAGGACTTTATGCTGACCTGACAGTAGATGGCGATGTTGTGTAACGTTTCCTTCTTTAATGTATTGTATAAGAATTAGTCTCTCTTCTTGTTTAGTTTCACTTTCGTTTTGTTCATGTTTGCTGATGCAATGCTGTAATGTCTGTGCATTATCCTTTACCTCGTGTTCAGAGAAGTAAACGCTTGTTATTCCATGCAACCTGCTCTGTGAAGTTTTCCTCTGCAAAGGTG
>JARQOD010000003.1:534362828-534386785 GCA_033576555.1 Oophaga sylvatica | reverse complement strand
GGCGTTCGACCCTCCTCCAGAAGCGAAAGCTCGTCGACAGAGCGCAATCACATGAGCACTCCATCCACAGCTGCCAGTGTTGCACACGAGGTGTTCCACTATCTAACAGCTAGTGGTAAGCGTCAGCAGGCTGTTTTAAAGATGATGTCTTTGGGCGACAACAGACACACCGCGGAGATACTGGCCAACTACTTGCAGCGAGAAACTGAGTCATGGCTGGGCAGTCTACATCTTGAGCCAGGCAAGGTAGTCAGTGATAACGGCCGTAATTTTGTGGCGGCCATAGCCCTGGCAAAACACAGACACATACCTTGCCTGGCTCACACCTTTAACCTGGTGGTGCAGTGCTTCATAAATAATTATCCGGAGTTAACAGCCCTGCTCCATAAGGTGCGAAGACTGTGCTCGCACATCCGTCACTCGCACGTAGACTCCAGTCGTATGCAGAGGCTGCAGCGATCGCTCTACCTCCCCAAGCACTGCCTAATCATAGACATTGCAACAAGGTGGAACTCCCCCATGCACATGGTTGAGAGGCTGTGCGAATAGAGGCAGGCTGTAATGCATTTGTGGGAGGATACACGGGCAGGCAGTTTGAGGGCAGACATCGAGTTGTCGGGTGTGCAGTGGTCAAAGCTGAAACACCTCTGTAAAGTCCTTCAGTGTTTTGAGGAATGCACACGGTTGGTAAGCGCAGACGACGTCATAATATGCATGAGCATCCCACTTATGCGTCTGCTCATGCAAACTTTGATGCACATTAAGGATCAGGCATCTGCAGCGGAGGAGGGAAGCCTTGATGACAGTCAGGCATTGTCTGCTCAGGGAACTGTCTTTGACGAGGTGGAGGAAGAAGAGGAAGAGAAGGAGGATGAGTGGGATGATTATTTTGGAGAGGAGGATGCTTCTCAGGGGGCAAGAGAAAATGTTGGCTTGCCAAGGTCAGGTACAGGGTTTGTACATGACTGGAGGGATGTGGATTTGGCAGAAAGTGCTCCTCCACCCACCACTGGCAGTGCATCATTGACCCTGGAACATTGGCCACATGTGTGATTATGTCTTGCGGATCCTAAAAAGGGACCCCTACATTGCCAAAATTATGAAGGATGATGACTACTGGTTGGCTAGCTTCCTCGATCCACGCTATAAAGGCGAATTACAGAACATCATGCCACAGGAGAACCTAGGGCTAATATTGGCAAACAAACAAGCAACTCTGGAAAACCCTTTGTTAGAGGCATTCCCAGCACACAGCAGTGGTGCAGGTTCTACCACGAGCCATACTGGGCAACATGGAAGAGTTGTTCGTGGTGCACACACCCGAAGTGGCGTTGGAGACGGGTTTCATGACCATGTTGTGGTCTGATTTCTCGAGTACCGCTCACATGACTGGTAATACTGAATCGATTGCAACAGACAGGAGACAGCAGTTGTCAACTATGGTTCAAAATTACCTCTCCTCCCCTATCGATGTTCTCACAGCTCATTCCCCTTTGACTACTTTGCCTGTAAACTGGGCACCTGGCCTGAATTGGCACAATATGCCTTACAGGAGCTCGCTTGCCCTGCTGGTAGTGTGCTATCAGAAAGAGTCTTCAGTGCTGCTGGATCAATCCTGACAGAAAGAAGGACCCGGCTGTCTACCCAAAATGTAGGTGATCTCACCTTCATTAAAATGAACCATGCCTGGGTTTCAAAGGATTTTGTACCACCTTCACCTGATGACACATAGGTTGCCAGCAAAATGGCTCGCTTTGTCCTCCTCTTCCTCCGACTTCTCCAATTCCTCCATTTGCAGCTGCTGAATGTCCAACCTACAGCTCCACATTTGCCAGTTTTTCCACCTCCCTAACTGGGCTTTACCCCACCCCAGGGCCAGTGTCAGCACCTGGCGCACCCATGCAAGTGCCGAGACCCTGAGCAGGTGGGGGGCCCACTCGCCATCAGAGACACCGGCATACTATGAGTGGCCCTGTGCCAGTGCCGTCGCCCATGAGTGGGCCCCCTCTGCTTGTTCAAGGCCCCAGCACTTGCAATACTTACCTCTCCCTGCTCCACAGCTGTGACATCTTCCACGTTTCCTGACAGTGACATTCAGGTCAGAGAGCACGATGACGTCACGTCTGTGCACCCTCTGCCTGAACAGTCACAGTACAGAGAGCTGGAAGATGGCGACGCTGAGTAGTCCAGAGTAGAGCAGTGCCCAGCGAGGAGAGGCATTTCATTTTTTTTAATGTTTGGAGCAATACAGGTCCTTCTCAAAAAATTAGCATATAGTGCTAAATTTCATTATTTTCCATAATGTAATGATTACAATTAAACTTTCATATATTTTAGATTCATTACACACCAACTGAAATTTGTCAGGTCTTTTATTGTTTTAATACTGATGATTTTGGCATACAACTCCTGATAACCCAAAAAACCTGTCTCAAAAAATTAGCATATCAAGAAAAGGTTCTCTAAATGACCTATTACCCTAATCTTCTGAATCAACTAATTAACTCTAAACACATGCAAAAGATTCCTGAGGCTTTTAAAAACTCCCTGCCTGGTTCATTACTCAAAACCCCCATCATGGGTAAGACTAGCGACCTGACTGATGTCAAGAAGGCCATCATTGACACCCTCAAGCAAGAGGGTAAGACCCAGAAAGAAATTTCTCAACAAATAGGCTGTTCCCAGAGTGCTGTATCAAGGCACCTCAATAGGAAGTCTGTTGGAAGGAAACAATGTGGCAGAAAACGCTGTACAACGAGAAGAGGTGACCGGACCCTGAGGAAGATTGTGGAGAAGGACCGATTCCAGACCTTGGGGGACCTGAGGAAGCAGTGGACTGAGTCTGGTGTAGAAACATCCAGAGCCACCGTGCACAGGCGTGTGCAGGAAATGGGCTACAGGTGCCGCATTCCCCAGGTAAAGCCACTTTTGAACCATAAACAGCGGCAGAAGCGCCTGACCTGGGCTACAGAGAAGCAGCACTGGACTGTTGCTAAGTGGTCCCAAGTACTTTTTTCTGATGAAAGCAAATTTTGCATGTCATTCGGAAATCAAGGTGCCAGAGTCTGGAGGAAGACTGGGGAGAAGGAAATGCCAAAATGCCTGAAGTCCAGTGTCAAGTATGCACAGTCAGTGATGGTGTGGGGTGCCATGTCAGCTGCTGGTGTTGGTCCACTGTGTTTCATCAAGGGCAGGGTCAATGCAGCTAGCTATCAGGAGATTTTGGAGCACTTCATGCTTCCATTGGCTGAAATGCTTTATGGAGATGAAGATTTCATTTTTCAGCACGACCTGGCACCTGCTCACAGTGCCAAAACCACTGGTAAATGGTTTACTGACCATGGTATTACTGTGCTCAATTGGCCTGCCAACTCTCCTGACCTGAACCCCATAAAGAATCTGTGGGATATTGTGAAGAGAAAGTTGAGAGACGCAAGACCCAACACTCTGGATGAGCTTAAGGCCGCTATCGAAGCATCCTGGGCCTCCATAACACCTCAGCAGTGTCACAGTCTGATTGCCTCCATGCCACGCCGCATTGAAGCAGTCATTTCTGCAAAAGGATTCCCGACCAAGTATTGAGTGCATAACTGAACATTATTATTTGATGTTTTTTTTGTTTGTTTTTAAAAAACACTTTTATTTTATTGGACGGTTGAAATATGTTAATTTTTTGAGACAGGTTTTTTGGGTTATCAGGAGTTGTATGCCAAAATCATCAGTATTAAAACAATAAAATACCTGACAAATTTCAGTTGGTGTGTAATGAATCTAAAATATATGAAAGTTTAATTGTAATCATTACATTATGGAAAATAATGAAATTTAGCACTATACAGTCATGGCCAAAAGTTTTGAGAATGACACAAATATTAATTTTTACAAAGTCTACTGCTTCACTTTTTCTAATGGCAATTTGCATATACTCCAGAATGTTATAAAGAGTGATCAGCTTAACAGCAATTACTTGCAAAGTCAATATTTGGCTAGAAAATGAACTTTATCCCCAAAACACATTTCAACATCATTGCAGCCCTGCCTTAAAAGGATCAGCTAACCTCTTTTCAGTGATTGCTCCATTAACACAGGTGTGGGTGTTGATGAGGACATGGCTGGAGATCAATCTGTCATGATTAAGTAAGAATGACACCACTGGACACTTTAAAAGGAGGCTGGTGCTTGGCATCATTGTTTCTCTTCTGTTAACCATGGTTATCTGTAAAGAAACACATGCAGTCATCATTGCAATGCACAAAAATGGCCTAATAGGGAAGAGTATCGCAGATAGAAAGATTTCACCTCAGTCAACAATCTATCGCATCATCAAGAACTTCAAGGAGAGAGGTTCCATTGTTGCCAAAAAGGCTTCAGGGCGCCCAAGAAAGACCAGCAAGCGCCAGGACCGTCTCTTAAAAGTGTTTCAGCTGCGGGATCGGGCTACCAGCAGTGCAGAGCTTGCTCAGGAATGGCAGCAGGCAGGTGTGAGTGCATCTGCACGCACTGTGAGGCGGAGACTCTTGGAGCAAGGCCTGGTCTCAAGGAGGGCAGCAAAGAAGCCACTTCTCTCCAGAAAAAACATCATGGACAGACTGATATTCTGCAAAAGGTACAGGCAGTGGACTGCTGAGGACTGGGGTAATGTTATTTTCTCTGATGAATCCCCTTTTCGATTGTTTGGGACATCAGGAAAACGCCTCATTCGGAGAAGACAAGGTGAGCGCTACCACCAGTCTTGTCTCATGCCAACTGTTAAGCATCCTGAAACCATTCATGTGTGGGGTTGCTTCTCAGCCAAGGGAATCAGCTCTCTCACAGTCTTGCCTAAAAACACAGCCATGAATAAAGAATGGTACCAGAATGTCCTCCAAGAGCAACTTCTCCCAACCCTCCAAGAGCAGTTTGGCGATTAACAATGCCTTTTCCAGCATGATGGAGCACCTTGCCATAAAGCAAAGGTGATAACTAAATGGCTCAGGGAACAAAACATAGAGATTTTGGGTCCATGGCCTGGAAACTCCCCAGATCTTAATCCCATTGAGAACTTGTGGTCAATCATCAAGAGACGGGTGGATAAACAAAAACCTAAAAATTCTGATAAAATGAAAGCATTGATTGTGCAAGAATGGACTGCTATCAGTCAGGATTTGGCCCAGAAGTTGATTGAGAGCATGCCAGGGAGAATTGCAGAGGTCCTGAAGAAGAAGGGTCAACACTGCAAATATTGACTTGCTGCATTAACTCATTCTAACTGTCAATATAAGCTTTTGTTACTCATATGTTTGCAATTATTATATTTCTGTCTGTGATAAAAGCATCTGTCAAACATACATAAAAACCAGAGGGCAGCAGATCATGTGAAAATATAATATTTGTGTCATTCTCAAAACTTTTGGCCATGACTGTATGCTAATTTTTTGAGAAGGACCTGTATATGGGGAGCATTATACACTGGAGAATTATATATGGGGCCCATTATACACTGGAACCTGATATATGGTGCCCATTATATACTGGAGCATCACATGGAGCCCATTATATATGGAGCATTATATATGGGGACCATTATATTTGGAGCATTATATGGGGCTCATCATACACTGGAGCATCATATATGGGGCCCATCATATACTAGAGCATCATATGGGGTTCATTATTTATGGGGCATCATATAGGGCCCTTTATAAATGGAGCATCAAATGGAGCACATATGGGGCCTATTCTGTATGGAGCATTATATGGAGCCCATTCTGTATGGAGCAATATATGGGGCTCATTATTCTGTATAGAGCAATATATGGGGCTCATTATTCTGTATGGCGCACTATGTGGTGCGCATAATACTGTATGGGGGACTATACTGTCCATTTTTTTAGCTATTTTAGGATTTAAAATAGATATCAATCATGTAATGTAAGAAGTGAAGTATTTGGCATTGTACTATACCTATATTTTTGTGCCGTATCTGAGCATCATGAATTGTGGTATGTGTTAAAGGGACCCACTGAAACTCTTTTGCCTGGGGCCCATGAAAACCTGGAGCCAGCCTTGCCCCCTCCACCACAACTCTAGCCAAATAACCCCCAGTTTTCAATGCGTTACTATTATTATAAAGTAAATTAAGGATGACAAGCTTAAGTAATAAGAATTGATGTCGTTGGCATTGAAATGGGCACTGTAGGTGTATTTACTGTCCTCCATTCCCTGTCGACTTTTATTCCCCCTTGACTTACATTGGGGTCGGTTTTCCGACTCCGACTCGACTTTTTCGATAGTCGGCTGACTTCGTTCGACTCAACTTTTGGAAAAGTCGAGCCGACCGAAACCCGACTCGACCCTCTCAGAGGCAAAGTCGCTCATCTGTAATTACTTGCATTAATTAATACATCTTAATACATAATTTTATGGAAAACTGTCACTGGGTTCAAACTACAGCCAACAAGAATCAGAGCCTGGCCTCACGATCGTGGCCAAGTATGTTTTTCTCCGAAACGCTCAGGCATTTCAGAAAAACCATAGTTTGAAAGAAGCCATTGCTCTGTTTCACTCCTCTCGAGCTGATTGACAGCACCGGAGCGTTTCATAGAAAAATATGCCTGCTTGCAATTGTGCAGTCAGGCTGTGATCCATGTGGCCCGTGGTTTGGGCATCGTGAAGCAAGTGACAGGTTCCATTTAATGATGTCCATAGAATTACATATAATTTTGTATTGGTGACATTCAGATTAAACCACAGACTTGGCCAAGTGATCATCTTATTTTATTTTGGATCCGGTCTGCCTGTCAGTGTTATATTTATTTAGGATATTGTCAGCCTTCATTGAATTGTTACTTATTTTCTTCTCATTTGGATTTCCTCGGTTGATGCATTGTATAACATTCATTTGACTCAATGTTTCTTCGAATAAAGTAAAGAATAATGAAAAGTGACAGGCACCATAGAGGCAAGTAAGAGGGATCATCCATTATATTGCTGAAGACAAGTCCCAGCTTCAGCGCTGAGCAACCAGCAATGGCTCCATGAGGCAACGAGTGCTATTCGCCACGGCAATTAAATCTTGTTAGCTGCCAATTAAGCCCTAAACAGTTCTTTGGTGGGTGAAAAAAAACTTATTGTTCTCAGCATTCATTGCTCTAACAAATAAGAATTAAATCTAGTGACGGACAAGCCCTGTATATAACAGCAATGTCAATGTTCAGGAGTTTTATGCCGTGTAAGATCCTTAGTAAAGGCAAGGGCATAATTATAGAGGGTGCAGGGTTTATAGTCCCTCTTACTCCCTGTCTCCTAAGGAGCCCCCGAAGGTCCCTTTGGCCAATATGAGAACAATACTTTTACAGATCTTTAATAGTTGGGGACCATGTTCAAGATTTTGCAAAGAAGCCCCTGATCTTCAGGTTTAGCCACTAAATAAAGGAGTTAAAATAAAATATCTATCTCTTTTATGCTAGAAAGAATGCTACTTTTGCACATTGGCTGGGTCTGGTGTTATTTAAAATGATGCTATGCTGCAATACCGATAATATCTAATCCTACACAATGTCTTTAATCCCCGAAATCTAATTATTTATCAAATCAAATTTCTAACCTATTTCATATTTATTATATTGATTTAATGTATTTTAAGATATTAAAAATCTCTTCCTTTTTATGCAGGAATAAAATAGCTTTCCTTGCCGCTGACAGTGTCTAAGTAGATATATATCTGTATCTTCAAGCAGAACATTAAGCTCAAGGCAGACTAATGGACTCAACTGTCCTCCTCTTGTTTTTAGAATATTGATCTTGACATGTGAAAAACCTGAATAGCCTCTCAGTACACTAAAAATTTAGTTTACTGTAGAATAATGATTAAAACAAAGGCACTGGTATGAAGGAATGGAATGATAAAGTTAGAAGTCTCTCCCCTCAGCAACATACTGTATTACTTATACATGTTGGATTCTTTTAGTAAGTCATTTTATAAATATCAATGAGTTTTGACTATAAGTTCTTGTTGGGCAATATCATGCACCGTGGTCGTGCCATGGTTGCACCATGTGGAAGGCAGTGCAGCAAATCGTCTGTAACACTTTTTGTGAAAGGATATGATAGTGACCACTCCTAGAATCATTTTGATATGTCTGTCAGAGGACCCAGGCTCAAAAAGGCTACCTCGGACAGACTTGGCACAAGTCACTTTGACTGGCAGATTCCAGAGAAATCCGACCTTCACCCTTTAACCCCTGTACAGGGATCTGGACTTACTACGAGATCCAGTTGTTAGCTTCCATGGAAAGGCTGCCCTCCGGAAGAGCGAATTAGAGGCAGAAAGGGTTGCCAATTAGGGTCAAATTCGAGAGGTCGCGTCAGGTACTTGTCATTGAAATCCTGCCTCTGCTGATAAGGAGCTTGCTGAAAAGTGTTCCTGAAAGCATAGGAAGTATAAGTGTTAAAAAGCTTCAGTAGTAAATGTAAAAAATGCAAGATTATTAATTCTGTTTTTTACTAAAGATTATGGTATGAAAAAAGTTGCTTAAATATTAAAAACAAAAAGTAACAAAAAACTGATTTAAACAGTAGGTCATTTTCTGATGATAGATTTTTTATTGCACCCACTTTTTTACGATTATCGTTGCTACACGCACAGTAGTTTTCAATCTCTTGGAGTCATTTGATTTGTAGCAAGATGCGTTTCTCCTCAATAGTGATTAGGTAACTGCAATTAATGCACAAGATCCTAACACTGATCTACTTGGTTTTGGGTAATCTCCTACCTGTGGCTCTATGTGTCAGTCAATTGCAGCATGCTATGACAGCCTCTCGACATTTGTAAGAGCAGAGTTTGGAGACCTCTGCATTAGAGCTCTTGTGTGCACTAAACAAGTGTTCATATTATCAATAGTTTTTGCTTTGTATCCTGTGTATTCCGTATTGTACACCACTGATTGATAGCCGAATGAGCAACACGCTTGTTCAACAGCTGATTGGATCATTTATTCACCCCCTATAATAATTGTTCTTGAAACAACATCTCCCTTTCCTGTTAAATTGATGCATTAACAATATTTAAAAAGTAAAGAGACTTAAATTGTAACTGTGGTTTTAATTTTTATTTAATAATAATGTAGAACAAGCTATATAAATATTCTTTCAAGCAAAAACAAGGGAAAAAGCAATGTGTGTATATACCCTAATGAAAATAAATAAGTAAAAAAGCAAGTGCATTAAATAATTAACATAGGGTACTTAGTAAACATTGTTTTGATCAAAAAAGCATAAAGCTGTCCCACCACGGCAAGGTGTACCCATTTGAGACAGTCACTACACTCTCTAAGGTTAAAACCTACCTGGTGTGAATAGTGGCAGAGAGTCTGGGTCCCAAATGGACACCCAGCTTCAGAGGGACTATATATGAACTACACAGCTCAGTAGAAAGGAGGCCACACCTATTTGTACTGAATACAAAAATGCTAAAGAAAAACAAAAAACTGAACTGAAGTAGACTTGAATGACATGCAAGATGTAGAAGCATGTTCACACTGGCCATAAAAGCAAGCAAAAACAAGGGAAAAAGCAATGTGTGTATATACCCTAATGAAAATAAATAAGTAAAAAAGCAAGTGCATTAAATAATTAACATAGGGTACTTAGTAAACACTGTTTTGATCAAAAAACCATAAAGCTGTCCCACCACGGCAAGGTGTACCCATTTGAGACAGTCACTACACTCTCTAAGGTTAAAACCTTTCAAGTATACCTTATCAATGAAATACAAAAGAAAACCTTTCAAAAACCATGTATAAGATGTCCCACTACGCTGCTTCTGAAGTAAATCCATATTCAGTTCTGTAAATACAGAATACAGCTCCTAAGGATTGGGGCGGAAGCCTACATAGCTCGCGCTCGTGGCTGAATCCCATACACTGTCTGTCAGTACATCAGCAGTTTATCACTGTCACACTGAGCACAGTGCCTGTCAGCTCTTGGTTGTCGGTACACAGCTCCTCTGCCTGTTGGCTGGTTCCTGACACAGACACACAAGACAATGAGCTGAAAAGGTAGAAGGTGCTCAGTAACATTGGCAGTTCTCCTCCCGTCAGATAGTTCCTGTGTACTTAGTGACATCGGCACTTCTTATTGTTATTGATCAATCTGAGGTACATTTGCAGGAATTTTCATCACTCACAGGCAACACAGGAGCCATCAGCTGACAGAAAACTGAGACGTGCCGATGTCACTGAGCAAAGAAAGAGGAACCAGCTAACAGGTGAGGTGAACTGCCGATATTACTGAGCATATTCTGCCC
The DNA here is from genome assembly GCA_033576555.1 of Oophaga sylvatica. Lineage (NCBI taxonomy): Eukaryota > Metazoa > Chordata > Amphibia > Anura > Dendrobatidae > Oophaga > Oophaga sylvatica. Next base: position 534,376,500 of record JARQOD010000003.1, on the reverse strand, counting down.
TGTCAGTTCACTATCCTTTGTGTTTGTGTGCTATGCACTGAGAAGTACTGATGATACTGAGCACCTTTTGCCCTGTCAGTTCACTGTCCTTTGTGTCTGTGTGCTATGCACTGAGAAGTGCCGATGTTATTGAGCACCTTCTTCCTTATCAGTTCACTGTCTTTTGTGTCTGTGTGCTATGCACTGAGAAGGGCTGATGTTATTGAGCACCTTCTACCTTGTCAGCTCACTATCCTTTTTAGTCTATGTGCTATACACTGGAAGTGCCGATGTTACCTAGCACTTTCTACCCTGTCAGCTCACTATCCTTTTTGTCTATGTGCTATACACTGGAAGTGCCGATGTTACTGAGCACTTTCTACCCTGTCAGCTCACTATCCCTTTTGTCTATGTGCTATACACTGGAAGTGCCAATATTACTGAGCACCTTCTGCCTTGTCAGCTCACTGTCTTTTGTGTCTGTATGCTATATACTGAGAAGTGCCGATGTTATTGAGCTCCTGCTGCATTGGCAGCTGATTGTCCTATTTGTCTGTGCTATGTACTAAGGAAAACGATCAAGATCACTGAGCACACAGGAACAAGGTGACAGGCAGAGTAGCTGTGTGCCAACAACCAAGAGCTGATAGAGCTCATGCACTCGTGTGACTGATGTTAACAATCGTTCAGTTCCTATAAAGTTTGAGAATTTGGTAGCAAAACTGTCAACAGTCCAAAAATTAGATCATAATCACTGCGTGGCCAGTAGATGTAGACAGCATAATCATCCCCCAGCCAAATATTGTCATACTTAAAATTTTAAAATGAGTAATTTCAAGATTTAGATTTTATCAAGCCAGGAGGAAAGGTTTGGAAGGGTAATTATGTATGTTGATGTACCCATGTTTCCACTAGGTAAAAATTCGGATGAGCAAAATATTGAATGTGACTGGAGTTCTTCTTTAATGTTTCTATGGAAACACTGATTAAATGTATACTGTGATGTTGGATGCTGTTCTGATCATGTGCTTTCATTTACATAATATTATGTATTGTGATTGTAGCTGTCTAGAATAGACTAATATGTTCTCACTAAAAATGTGAACTAGTAGGCGTAGAGGTTCCACGCGACAGATCGGCTCTTATCTTTCATTGTATGCCACCGATGTTTCTTTCTTTCCATGCCATAACGAAAACACAACAAAACAGAAAATATTATTATACAAGAAGCACTCGGCTGAAGATAATAAAGTGTAGGCGATTACAAATGTCAGTTTTGGTTCTATGAAATGACTGCTCCTAATGATCCTTAGAAAGAAGAAGAAAGCAACCTTTGTCTGCTGTGCAAAAAAAATTCCACTGCAGTACAAAGAATGCATATGTAGGTGGGGACAGATGTCTGCGATAACACTGAATGTCAAGAGATGCAATTTAACAAACTGTGTAATTGTAATAGTATGTGAAGAAGATTACCCAATTAGAAGAACCACACTTCTTTCACCAGGTAAATATAAGCCCTTGAGGTTCTCATCTAGTCCATTTAATGTCTTGATAAAAAAAATTGCAATTGTTTTTCTTTTACACACAAAGCAGATTTTAGCGTTTATTACCCCGAGCAGATATACCACTATTTTGTAATTGATGGGGGCTGATTGTAAATCATCTTTGTTTCTGAGAATTAACAGGGTTGTCTGGGCCTGAGATATAAGTATCCTACCACTTACATACAAATTGCATACTTACGGTCACGCGACCACTACTCCCGTAGCCAGCATCGGAGAATCCTCACAGTGTACAGTGTGAAGATTCACAGTTGTGCTCTAATGCTGGATAGCCCCTCTAAATGGTTGCATACTGTGGTGCTGCTGAAACTTCGACAATGAACAGTGTCTAATCAAAGAATTTTTGCTATCCCAAAAACAAAAATATATTTCATGTATGAATATGACTATAGAGATAAAAATAGACCTATAAAACTTCTTTACATACTTAAAACAGAGTTCCAGACATCCAGACAACTGGTTAAAATATAAAATTAAAGTAAATAAATAAAAAATTAAAGTAAGAATCAACTTGCCAATCCACTGCTTCCTGTATCCTCTACCAATCTCTGTTCTTCCTGCTCCAGAGATGACATATCAGCAAGGACACTTGACCACACCGGCTAATCATCAACTCTAGTGATGTCATGTTAACACCTCTGAGTTCAATGCTGCGCCCAGTGATTGGCTGCTTGCTTGCATTTTCATTTTGACATGTCATCACTAGAGCATGGAGAACAGCAACAAGTCTCTGACAGGTTGTATGGCCAAAAACATTTTTATGATTTATCCTCAACTTGCTCAGTGATTATTTTAGAACTGCAAACTGAGATCAGAGATGCCTGTTATGTTTCGGTAGCTGAGGAAAAATTGCAAAAATAGCCAAAATAGCAATACACTAGAGAGGCTGGAAACTATTGGATTGCAGGACCTTAAACTAACCGCAACACTAGAAGTAGCCGTGGAGCGTACATACGGTGATCCTAGACGCCTCGTCACAGCCGGAGAGATAGCTACACCTAAAGGCAGAAAGATGAAAGCTATCTGCCCCGTAGCAGATCCCCCAAAGAAATAGGAAGCCCCCAAACATGTAATGGCGGTTAGACAAGAAGAAAATACGGACACAGACAGAAAATAGAATGAGCAAATGCTTGGGCCCAATCTGTCTAGATAGAAAAGTATAGGAAAGAATTCTGACTGCAACCCAAAAAAACCCTGACAAAAATTCCAACACTTCTGATTAACAATAACCTGAGATCACACGATCTCTACCACCTAAATCAGATCTCTGGTGTAACACACAGCAATTCAGCAAATAAAAAGTGACAAAGGAACAGAGCAAATGTGCATACACAAACTGAGCAAAATTGCAGCGCCAGGCCCCAAAAGGGGACCATGCTGAAGTCCACTGCAAGGCAGAGAACCAGCAAGGAATATCCAACCAGAGGAAAAAAACAGCAAATCACTTATCTGAATCAAAGCAGGGATGCAAGCTGAGCTCCAAGCAAGACATGGAAGAACAATTGATTACCGGCAAGGCTGAAGGGAGTTCAGGTCACTTATATCAGACCATTCATAGCCAGCTGAAGGCCATTCAGCAATTGGTTCATTACCCTCAGCAACCACCGGAGGGAGCCCCAGCTCAGAAGTCGCCTCCAGAGTATTCACAACAGATGCCCTAGTCTAATACCTGATATTTGTAACAATTAAAGAAAAGGCACCAGCACTGGCAATTTAGAAAAGAGGTGTATGCCGCTAAAGACTTGATCCAATAGTCACCAACAGTCAACAGATATGGAGAATGAGGCAGCACATCTAGTGAAAAAAATCTTTTGTTGACCCATGCTTAATATTTATAATCAATACAAATAATACACTGGCGCAAATAAAGTTTGAGCATACAAAGTAGTGCATATATGACTGTATAAATGATAAAAATATATATAGTAATCTGCAGTGATATAAATAATAAGTACACTGTGGATCCGACCTGAATATATGCTAAATGGAGGCTGCTGGGGAACTGGTAGTTTCTGTGCATATACTGACCAAAAAAAAGAGACTAAAATAAAAATAAATTGACCCCTGCGCCTCCACAAATGCTCAGAAGAATAATAGTGATGGCACTAGAATGAATATAATAAATAAAATCTGAAATAATTTTCCAAAAGAGGGGCTGAAATAATGTACACTATATGGAAGGACTTACTCAGATCCTCTGCATGGCGACACGTGTTGATATAATGAAAGACCGATTCCTCCTCTGAATGAATGTGGAGACGTGGGCAGCGTGGTGGTGTGCGGGACTGACAGGCCGGCAATCAAGCAAGGGAGCGTCCTCCCTGAAGAGCAAGATGCCGCCTGAACCCCTGCTTGTATCTGCGTCGGTCTGGTACGACGTGCTGTGGCCAAAGAACGCCGTGGGAGAAATGGGTAAATTGGAGGGGGAAATGAGAGGACGGGTGACGTCACCGCTGGACAGGGGCCGATAGGAGTCAATGCTATCCAACGCGTTTCGAAGGAAAACAATCCTTCTTCATCAGGGATCCCTGATTTTAATATTTATAATCGTTCAAAGCATTATTACCAAGTTGAATATACATGGAAGTTGTGGGGGCTAGAGATGAGAGAATATATTAGAGTGAAATTGAATTCTGCTCATATTTTCAAAAATCCACAAACGACAAAATGCAGATTTTATGTAATTTGCTTTACAAGCGAATTTGAATTTTGCTTGATCAGCTCATCTCTATTGGGAACAGTGGTTAAATTAAATTTTCATGGTTGTCTTTGATGATTTAATGCATCTCATTAATAATGTTCCAGGGTTGAGTAAAAAGTTTGATTCTCGCATCTCAGGTTTTGTAAGCGGGCAAATAAGTTTATGGTAACATCTCTGGTGATCTGCTGTACTAAAGGTGTTAACAACAACGTTGTTGATGGACTTCAGCTTTTAAGGAGTTAGTAGGATTCTTCTTGTGGAAAATGGTCAAAAGTTTTGTGTAACTTACCTCCAAGGGATCCTGTTATGATTTGGTAGCTGAGGAGAGCAGGCAAAAAAGGAAATACACCAGAGCAGTTGGAAACTATGAGATTGCAGTACCCTGACTAACCACCACAACTAGAGGCAGCCGTGGAGCGTTCCTACGTTGGTCCTAGACGCCTCGTCACAGCCTGAGAAACTAACTACACCTAAAGATAGAAAGAGGAAAGCTATCTGCCCCAGAGCAGATCCCCAAAGAACATAGAAAGCCCCCAAACATGTAATGGCGGTTAGACAAGAAGAAATACTGACACAGACAGAAAATAGTATGAGCAAACGTTGGGGCCCAAACTTACTAAATAGAAAAGGATAGGAAGGGCACTTACTGCAATCCCAAAAAACCCTGAAAAGAACCAACTCTACTAATTTCAAAAACACCTGAGATCACACGACCTCTACCACCTAAATTAGTTCTCTGGTGTAACCAAAAACAGCAGCCACTGAAAAAACTGGAAAAAGCAAATGTACAAACATCAGAGGCTGAACTGAACTGAGAGGCAAAAGCCCCCAGAGCGGACCCAGAAGGCCCCACAGAAGTGCAGGACAAAATGCAAAAATCAAGCACCAAAACAAAAAGAAGAAAATGTCTTATCTGTTAGCAGGAGAATCAGACACGACACAGCAGGCTACCAAGGAAACAGGAATCAAGGATTGAGACCAGAACAATTGATCACCGGCAACCCTGATGGGAAGGTGACTCCCTTATATAAGACCAGTCAGTAACACCTGATTCCCAATCCTCACAATCTTCACTGGACAGTCCAGTACCGTTTGTAACCACCAGAGGGAGCTTCTGCTCAGAACTCATTTCCAGCCTATTCACAACAGTACCCCCCCCTTAAGGAGGGGTCACCAACCCTCATTTGAGCAACCAGGTCGGTCAGGATGAGTTCTATGATACGCACGGATGAGTCTCCTAGCATGGATGTCCGAAGCAAACACCCAAGAATTGTCTTCCTGACCATAACCTCTCCACTTAACCAAATACTGGAGTTTCCGTCTAGAAAAACGAGAATTCAATATTTTCTCAACCACATACTCCAGATTGCCCTCAACCAAAACAGGGTCAGGAGGCACAGTAGTAGGAACCACTGGCTCAACAAACCTCTTCAACAAGGACTTGTGGAACACGTTATGGATCTTAAATGTCCCTGGAAGAAGCAAACGAAAAGAAACAGGATTAAGAATCTCCATGATCTTATAAGGTCCAATGAACCTAGGCTTAAATTTAGGAGATGCCACTCTCATAGGAATATTTCTTAAGGACAACTAGACCAAGTCCCCTACTTTAAACCGAGGACCATCAGTCCTATGCCGGTTAGCAAACCGCTGGGCCCTCTCCTGAGAGAGGGACAACCTCTCCACTACCTGGTCCCAAATCTGTTGCATACGCTCCACAACAGAGTCAACACCTGGACAGACAGAAGCCTCCGTCTGTCCTGAAGAAAATCGAGGGTGAAACCCAGAATTACAGAAAAATGGAGACATCAAAGTGGCAGAGCTAGCCCTATTATTAAGAGCAAACTCAGCCAAAGGCAAAAAAGAGACCCAGTCATCCTGATCAGCAGACACAAAGCATCTTAGATAAGTCTCCAATGTCTGGTTTGTTCTCTCAGTTTGACCATTGGTCTGAGGATGAAACGCCGAGGAGAAAGACAATTGAACACCAATTTAGAACAAAAGGTCCTCCAAAATCTGGAAACAAACTGGACTCCTCTGTCAGACACAATGTTCTCAGGAATGCCGTGTAAACGAACCACGTGCTGAAGGAACAAAGGCACCAATTCAGAGGAGGAAGGCAACTTAGGTAATGGCACAAGATGTATCATCTTGGAAAACCTATCGCAAATCACCCAGATGACGGTCATTCTCTGAGAAACAGGGAGGTCGGAAATGAAATCCATAGAGATATGAGTCCATGGTCTCTTGGGCACAGGTAATGGCATCAACAAACCACTAGAACGAGAACAAGGCTTGGAGCGAGAGCAAGTCCCGCAGGACTGCACAAACTCCCTGACATCACGAGACAAGGTAGGCCACCAAAAGGACCGACTAACCAAGTCTCTGGTACCAAAAATTCCGGGATGACCGGCCAACGCGGAACAATGAATCTCAGACATTACACTCTTTTTCCACTGGTCCGGGACAAACAATTTCCCAACAGGACAGCGCTCGGGCTTATCCTCCTGACACCCCTCCAGAGCCAGTCTCAAATTGGGCGAGATGGCGGAAAGAACTACACCCTCTTTCAAAATAACAGAAGGATCAGATAACTCAGGAGAGTCCGCCAGGAAACTCCTCGAGAGGGCATCCACCTTAACATTTTTAGTGCCAGGAAGAAATGAAACCACAAAATTAAAACGTGTGAAAAACAAGGCCCACCTGGCCTGTCTAGGATTAAGTCGCTTGGCAGACTCCAGATAAACCAGATTCTTATGGTCCGTAAGGACCACCACCTGATGTTTGGCTCCCTCCAGCCAATGTCTCCACTCTTCAAAAGCCCACTTCATGGCTAATAACTCCCGATTACCCACGTCATAATTACGTTCAGTGGGAGAAAATTTTCGAGAGAAAAAGGCACAAGGGTTACTTTTAGAGGTCTCTGGATCTCTTTGGGCAAAACAGCACCTGCCCCAATTTCAGAGGCATCAACCTCCACCTGAAATGGTAGAGAAACATCAGGCTGCCGTAGAACAGGAGCAGAAGTGAATCTCTGCTTAAGTTCCTGAAATGCAGAGACTGCCTCAGGAGGCCAATTCACCACATCAGAACCTTCTTGGTCAAATCAGTTAATGGTTTAACAATAACAGAGAAATTACCAATAAATTTACGATAAAAATTGGCAAAACCCAAGAATCTTTGGAGAGCCTTTAATGAAGTAGGTTGGACCCAATCACAGATGGCCTGAACCTTGACCGGGTCCATTTCAATAACAGATGGGGACAAAATGAATCCCAGAAATGAGATCCTCTGTACACCAAAAAGACACTTTGATCCCTTCACATACAGAGCATTCTCTCTCAAAATCTGGAACACAGTCCGAACATGTTTTACATGAGAGTCCCAGTCATTGGAAAAAATCAAGATATCATCCAAATAAACAATCAGAAATTTATCCACAAAATCCCTGAAAATGTCATTCATGAAGGACTGGAAGACAGAAGGAGCATTAGTGAGCCCAAAGGGCATCACAAGGTACTCAAAATGCCCTTCAGGGGTATTAAATGCCATCTTCCATTCATCCCCGTGCTTAATGCGAATAAGGTTATATGCCCCCCTGAGGTCAAGCTTGGTAAACCAAGTAGCGTTTTTCACCCTGGAAAACAGATCAGAGATCAAGGGTAACGGATATTGATATTTTACAGTAATATTGTTCAAGAGACGATAATTAATACACGGCCTTAATGAACCATCCTTTTTGGCCACAAAGAAAAAACCGGCACCTAAGGGTGAAGAGGATGGTCTGATATGACCCTTCTCCAATGACTCCTTGATATAAGACCGCATAGCGTCATGTTGAGGTACAGACAAGTTAAAAAGGCGACCTTTAAGGAACTTACTACCAGGCACCAATTCAATAGCGCAGTCATAGCTCCTATGGGGAGGTAAGGATGCAGATTTACTTTCGCTAAACACATCAGAAAAATCAATCAAAAAGTCAGGAACATCCTGAGCCTGGGGGGAGGCAGAAAAAACAGGCGTGTTGGTATTAACACATTGGCAGCCCCAACTGGTAACAGACAGAGATTTCCAATCCAAAACAGGATTATGAGAATGTAACCAAGGGAAACCCAGTACGATAATGTCATGCAGATTATACAGAACCAAAAATGTGCAACTCTCCTGATGATCAGGTTCTACCCTCATTATCACCTGAGTAGAGAACTGAGGTTTATTCTCAGCCAAAGGGGTAGAATCGATCCCCAGTAGGGGAATAGACTTCCGTAGGGGTATCAAGGGAAACCCACAACGTTTAGCAAAATCAAAATCCATCAGGTTAATAGCTGCTCCAGAATCAACAAAAGCCTGAGCAGAAAATGAGGACAGAGAGCATATCAGGGTAACAGTTAATAAAAACTTAGTCTGAACACTACCCAAGACAACTGAGCGAGCAAAACGTCTTCCCCGCTTAGGGCAGACAGAAATAGCATGAGAGGCATCACCACAGTAGAAACATAACCCATTGCGCTTTCGAAATTCATGACGCTGTGCCCCAGAAACCACTCTATCACACTGCATGGATTCAGAAGCAGGTTCACAAGGCAACATTATTCCACGCATACCTTTCCGCTCACGCAAACGTCTGTCAATTTGAATCGCTAATGACATAGAATCATTGAGACCAGAGGGAACAGGGAATCCCACCATAACATCCTTTACATTATCTGACAGTCCCTTCCGAAAAAGAGCTGCCAAAGCGTCGTCATTCCATTTGGTCAGGACTGCCCACCTACGGAATCTCTGACAGTATAACTCAGCGTCCTCAAGCCCCTGACTTAATGCCAACAAAGTTTTTTCAGCTTGATCAGTGACATTAGGCTCATCGTACAATAACCCCAAAGCCTGAAAAAACGTATCAACATCACTCAAAACAGGATCCCCAGGTGTCAGGGAAAAAGCCCAATCCTGAGGGTCGCCGTGCAGGAGAGAGATGACAATTTGAACCTGCTGTGCTGCGTTCCCTGGGAACTTAGATTTTAAGGCAAAAAACAATTTACAGTTATTTTTGAAATTCAGAAACTTAGCTCGATCCCCCAAAACAAATCTGGCATGGGAATCCTAGGTTCCACAACAGGCAACCCAGCAAGATAGGTAGCAATACTCCGAACTTCAGTGGCAAGCTGATCCACACGGCCAGACAACTGTGCAAACTCCATTGAGAGAGAAAAAAAAAATCCTCCTCAGCACCCAGAAATACAGAGGGAAAAAAAAAAAAAATGCAACAAACAGAAAAAAAAAAATCTCTGACAACTCTGAAAATTTTTTTCTTTCCACAATATTTTTCCCTTCTGTGAGTACCATATAATTTTCAGTTTAGGCCGGTGATACTGTTATGATTTGGTAGCTGAGGAGAGCAGGCAAAAAAGGAAATACACCAGAGCAGTTGGAAACTATGAGATTGCAGTACCCTGACTAACCACCACAACTAGAGGCAGCCGTGGAGCGTTCCTACGTTGGTCCTAGACGCCTCGTCACAGCCTGAGAAACTAACTACACCTAAAGATAGAAAGAGGAAAGCTATCTGCCCCGGAGCAGATCCCCAAAGAACATAGAAAGCCCCCAAACATGTAATGGCGGTTAGACAAGAAGAAATACTGACACAGACAGAAAATAGTATGAGCAAACGTTGGGGCCCAAACTTACTAAATAGAAAAGGATAGGAAGGGCACTTACTGCAATCCCAAAAAACCCTGAAAAGAACCAACTCTACTAATTTCAAAAACACCTGAGATCACACGACCTCTACCACCTAAATTAGTTCTCTGGTGTAACCAAAAACAGCAGCCACTGAAAAAACTGGAAAAAGCAAATGTACAAACATCAGAGGCTGAACTGAACTGAGAGGCAAAAGCCCCCAGAGCGGACCCAGAAGGCCCCCACAGAAGTGCAGGACAAAATGCAAAAATCAAGCACCAAAACAAAAAGAAGAAAATGTCTTATCTGTTAGCAGGAGAATCAGACACGACACAGCAGGCTACCAAGGAAACAGGAATCAAGGATTGAGACCAGAACAATTGATCACCGGCAACCCTGATGGGAAGGTGACTCCCTTATATAAGACCAGTCAGTAACACCTGATTCCCAATCCTCACAATCTTCACTGGACAGTCCAGTACCGTTTGTAACCACCAGAGGGAGCTTCTGCTCAGAACTCATTTCCAGCCTATTCACAACAGTACCCCCCCCTTAAGGAGGGGTCACCGAACCCTCATTTGAGCAACCAGGTCGGTCAGGATGAGTTCTATGATACGCACGGATGAGTCTCCTAGCATGGATGTCCGAAGCAAACACCCAAGAATTGTCTTCCTGACCATAACCTCTCCACTTAACCAAATACTGGAGTTTCCGTCTAGAAAAACGAGAATTCAATATTTTCTCAACCACATACTCCAGATTGCCCTCAACCAAAACAGGGTCAGGAGGCACAGTAGTAGGAACCACTGGCTCAACAAACCTCTTCAACAAGGACTTGTGGAACACGTTATGGATCTTAAATGTCCCTGGAAGAAGCAAACGAAAAGAAACAGGATTAAGAATCTCCATGATCTTATAAGGTCCAATGAACCTAGGCTTAAATTTAGGAGATGCCACTCTCATAGGAATATTTCTTAAGGAAAACTAGACCAAGTCCCCTACTTTAAACCGAGGACCATCAGTCCTATGCCGGTTAGCAAACCGCTGGGCCCTCTCCTGAGAGAGGGACAACCTCTCCACTACCTGGTCCCAAATCTGTTGCATACGCTCCACAACAGAGTCAACACCTGGACAGACAGAAGCCTCCGTCTGTCCTGAAGAAAATCGAGGGTGAAACCCAGAATTACAGAAAAATGGAGACATCAAAGTGGCAGAGCTAGCCCTATTATTAAGAGCAAACTCAGCCAAAGGCAAAAAAGAGACCCAGTCATCCTGATCAGCAGACACAAAGCATCTTAGATAAGTCTCCAATGTCTGGTTTGTTCTCTCAGTTTGACCATTGGTCTGAGGATGAAACGCCGAGGAGAAAGACAATTGAACACCAATTTTAGAACAAAAGGTCCTCCAAAATCTGGAAACAAACTGGACTCCTCTGTCAGACACAATGTTCTCAGGAATGCCGTGTAAACGAACCACGTGCTGAAGGAACAAAGGCACCAATTCAGAGGAGGAAGGCAACTTAGGTAATGGCACAAGATGTATCATCTTGGAAAACCTATCGCAAATCACCCAGATGACGGTCATTCTCTGAGAAACAGGGAGGTCGGAAATGAAATCCATAGAGATATGAGTCCATGGTCTCTTGGGCACAGGTAATGGCATCAACAAACCACTAGAACGAGAACAAGGCTTGGAGCGAGAGCAAGTCCCGCAGGACTGCACAAACTCCCTGACATCACGAGACAAGGTAGGCCACCAAAAGGACCGACTAACCAAGTCTCTGGTACCAAAAATTCCGGGATGACCGGCCAACGCGGAACAATGAATCTCAGACATTACACTCTTTTTCCACTGGTCCGGGACAAACAATTTCCCAACAGGACAGCGCTCGGGCTTATCCTCCTGACACCCCTCCAGAGCCAGTCTCAAATTGGGCGAGATGGCGGAAAGAACTACACCCTCTTTCAAAATAACAGAAGGATCAGATAACTCAGGAGAGTCCGCCAGGAAACTCCTCGAGAGGGCATCCACCTTAACATTTTTAGTGCCAGGAAGAAATGAAACCACAAAATTAAAACGTGTGAAAAACAAGGCCCACCTGGCCTGTCTAGGATTAAGTCGCTTGGCAGACTCCAGATAAACCAGATTCTTATGGTCCGTAAGGACCACCACCTGATGTTTGGCTCCCTCCAGCCAATGTCTCCACTCTTCAAAAGCCCACTTCATGGCTAATAACTCCCGATTACCCACGTCATAATTACGTTCAGTGGGAGAAAATTTTCGAGAGAAAAAGGCACAAGGGTTACTTTTAGAGGTCTCTGGATCTCTTTGGGACAAAACAGCACCTGCCCCAATTTCAGAGGCATCAACCTCCACCTGAAATGGTAGAGAAACATCAGGCTGCCGTAGAACAGGAGCAGAAGTGAATCTCTGCTTAAGTTCCTGAAATGCAGAGACTGCCTCAGGAGGCCAATTCACCACATCAGAACCCTTCTTGGTCAAATCAGTTAATGGTTTAACAATAACAGAGAAATTACCAATAAATTTACGATAAAAATTGGCAAAACCCAAGAATCTTTGAAGAGCCTTTAATGAAGTAGGTTGGACCCAATCACAGATGGCCTGAACCTTGACCGGGTCCATTTCAATAACAGATGGGGACAAAATGAATCCCAGAAATGAGATCCTCTGTACACCAAAAAGACACTTTGATCCCTTCACATACAGAGCATTCTCTCTCAAAATCTGGAACACAGTCCGAACATGTTTTACATGAGAGTCCCAGTCATTGGAAAAAATCAAGATATCATCCAAATAAACAATCAGAAATTTATCCACAAAATCCCTGAAAATGTCATTCATGAAGGACTGGAAGACAGAAGGAGCATTAGTGAGCCCAAAGGGCATCACAAGGTACTCAAAATGCCCTTCAGGGGTATTAAATGCCATCTTCCATTCATCCCCGTGCTTAATGCGAATAAGGTTATATGCCCCCCTGAGGTCAAGCTTGGTAAACCAAGTAGCGTTTTTCACCCTGGAAAACAGATCAGAGATCAAGGGTAACGGATATTGATATTTTACAGTAATATTGTTCAAGAGACGATAATTAATACACGGCCTTAATGAACCATCCTTTTTGGCCACAAAGAAAAAACCGGCACCTAAGGGTGAAGAGGATGGTCTGATATGACCCTTCTCCAATGACTCCTTGATATAAGACCGCATAGCGTCATGTTGAGGTACAGACAAGTTAAAAAGGCGACCTTTAAGGAACTTACTACCAGGCACCAATTCAATAGCGCAGTCATAGCTCCTATGGGGAGGTAAGGATGCAGATTTACTTTCGCTAAACACATCAGAAAAATCAATCAAAAAGTCAGGAACATCCTGAGCCTGGGGGGAGGCAGAAAAAACAGGCGTGTTGGTATTAACACATTGGCAGCCCCAACTGGTAACAGACACAGATTTCCAATCCAAAACAGGATTATGAGAATGTAACCAAGGGAAACCCAGTACGATAATGTCATGCAGATTATACAGAACCAAAAATGTGCAACTCTCCTGATGATCAGGTTCTACCCTCATTATCACCTGAGTAGAGAACTGAGGTTTATTCTCAGCCAAAGGGGTAGAATCGATCCCAGTAGGGGAATAGACTTCCGTAGGGGTATCAAGGGAAACCCACAACGTTTAGCAAAATCAAAATCCATCAGGTTAATAGCTGCTCCAGAATCAACAAAAGCCTGAGCAGAAA
>JARQOD010000003.1:534258949-534362728 GCA_033576555.1 Oophaga sylvatica | reverse complement strand
TTATCTTTATTCCTATCGGTTTGACAGCCCATGGATCAGCAGCTGTACATTGACTTAAAAGGATTGAAATCATGGATCAGGTTAGCACAATCTGATACAAAATTGCTTTTAGTAGTCTGTCGGATAATTTCTCTCTAGCGTTTTTATAATAAAATTTAAAGGAAAAACATAATTATATTACTACCGTAATTATTATCACTAATTACATATTTCTAAATATACTATTTATATATATGTAACAAACAATTTTAGACATTTGGTTTATTTATTTGGTTGAAAAGTGAATGCAGCAAAGCTACGATCTGTAGGATTATGACTGAGCACTAGTGATGATGAGCGAATCTTTTGGAATTCGAATTCACCAGCTTAACCAAATATCGTTAGGAAATTTGATTCACACCTAATAAATTTTATGAAAACCAAAAATACCTCAACTAGCCCTAAAAAATATGTGTCATATGTGTGACTGAATTGCAACCGCACTATACCGATCAAGCGCCCACAAGCTCCAACCTATGTACCCCTCCCTGGTCCTGCCTCATAGACACAGTGACTCTCATATATATCTCTCCCTTTTAACTAAAAATGTATTATTCTCTTTTCCCTATACATTAATCTTCACTGTTGTTCTATCACACACTATATTAACTGTATACTTAATATTTTATGACTTTCTCTCCTTATGGACTAAGTTTTGAGCTGTGACTCCTCTCACTATCCAGATTCACTATAAAATGACAGCTGCATTTCCAGCTTTTGCTTTTATACTGGCTATGATAGTCCTTCCTGATTGGCTGTGCTATACCATGTGATGTGATAATTTCAAGGTATTATGGATATTATAGAGAAGCCTGTCGGGCTGCTCCCAAGTCCATGTGATCATGCTACGGCTAACGCAATCTTCTAGAATGTGTAAAATAGTGGCAGGCACTTTAGGTGATTTGAGGTAAGAAAATAGCTTGAATAAGCCAACTTCAGCAAATTCTTAAAAATTCAGCACAAATTTTATTTGCATTGAACAAATTTGCTTATTTCTACTGAACAATCCAAAGTCAGTATCTTTCCCCCGATTTATTTGGGATAGTTGGCTCTTCTGCCACAGAGAGTAGCAAATAATAGTCACATGGAAGCACAAAGTTTTTGAAACCGCCTACCTCACTACCAGAGCGCATCAAATATTTAGGAACCCAGTGGTAATTGGTTTGAGGACAACCAAATTTTTAGTCGGGGTTATGTCAGTAGGAGACCAGCTGCCACTCTGAATACTATTCTAAGTCATCCTTTTATCAAGCTCATAGAAAATAAAATAAAAAAAATATTTGAGACGGTTGAGTTGCAGTTCCATCCATGACATACTATCTGGTATAGCAACACCCATGTAACTACTGTTAAAGGTGATAGGTACAAGATCATTATACAAGGTTTGATCTGCTGAAGACGACCATCCACATCCTTTGCATGGTGAACTCCATAACAATGGGACTACCTATGCTCTAAGCCACTTCAAAAAAACTATTTTTTCAACCCTTTAGATATATTTTACAATACTCAGAAGATATACGTAGTTTTGAACTTCACCTTAGAGTTGCAGTCCTCTGACCTTACGTAAATCGTCTCATAATGATCTTAGCTGAGCAAGACCATACCTTCATTTCTTTTACACTTCTCATGCCATTGCAAAGAGGGCCGTTAATATAAAATATATGACATATAACAAAAAAAGATTGTGATTTAGGTCTTTTCAGTTCTTATAAAAAAAACAGTAATTTGCTTTTTATTGTTTAGAAATAAACATTATTGACTTGGACAAGGCCATCATTTGGAGCTCAAAGGAAGCGACACTAAACATTCGACTTTGATCTTTACGAAAGATGAATATCAAAAGAAGGTTGTAAGAATAGATTGAAAATATTTTTTTTCAGCTTTGAGCATGGCCCTTTGCAGTAGATGTTTTTATTTTTTGCTGTCACTTTGATATGGAAAAAATGAGCAGAGTAATTGAGCATTGGGTAGTGGCTTGTTGACGTCTAGGAGATTGCTTGCTTAATACACTGCTTAAAGCATTTGATCCCCTATCATTCTAATAGTATTTACATACAGAGACCTGAAATGGCTATTGATGCCAATATAAACGTATTTTAATGTAGGACGGTCCGGCAACTGCATAAACATGATTTGGGTAACTAAGGCCAGGGTCCTGTATTTGTCAAAACCAGGTGAAGTAATGCAGCAATGTCAGCAAAAGCAATGCAATTTCGGGATATTTATTCCTAGTAAATGAAGAAGTAGAATAGATAAAAAAGGATAAATGTAGAGAGTGAAATTGAAGCTGAAGTTATAGAGAGATGGAGATTAAATTACTGTGGCAGCTTTGTAGGTAGGGACTGGATGGAAATGCAAGGCAATTGAAATTGGAAAATAAGATGAATGAAAAAATTTGCATTGGTTATTTCCAAGGTTTTAGGGCATTTTATGATATGCTACAATACACTTTACATAATGTTTTGACTAGAGCCTGGATTATACAGCTGCTTTTGTTTTTTCTATATAAATTATTATTATTATATTTCTTTATTCCTTTTAATATTTTTTTTAGATTATTATATTTTGGGCAAATATCCCAATATTAAAAACCAACGACCCTCCAAAGCATATTTTTGCAATGTCTCTCTGCTCTGACTAACAAAAGTTCTAATTTGCTGAACCCAAATATGCTTTAGTAAAACATACGGAGTAGAGATTATCCATGAATTAATGTCTACAAAGCAATATATCAATGCCTAAACAACGGCACCAACAATTGTCCCCCTCTTTCTATTGACACGACAACAAACCTCCCCATAAGAGAGGGTGGATATATGATGGTATAAGTAAAACAGAATTCAAAGTTGAACCCCACTGATATGACATAACACTGGGTAAATCTTAATGTAATCATTAGTGATGAGCGGAAAATGGAGTTCGAGTCAAATTTCCTCAAATTCGAAATTTCATGCAAATTCAAACACATAGAGATTCAATTCGTATTTCTCAAAAAAAAAGTTTGCCATCACCATCACTCATACTGTGAAACATCAGGGAGCGGGCTAATATAATTTTACTCTGCTTTGTACAGTGGTGACCAATACATCACAGCGTCATGGGAGATCAGTGGTTCC
The DNA here is from genome assembly GCA_033576555.1 of Oophaga sylvatica. NCBI lineage: Eukaryota > Metazoa > Chordata > Amphibia > Anura > Dendrobatidae > Oophaga > Oophaga sylvatica. The sequence goes on along the minus strand of JARQOD010000003.1, from coordinate 534,359,570 downwards.
CAGTGGAGCACAGCTCCAAGCTCAGGACTGGTAGTATGTATGACAGCTGGGTTCTCACTGGGTAAATGAATTAGACAGTTCATATTGAAATGAAATGTATATTTCTGAGGTTTCTATCTCTCCCCATTTTATCCCCCCTTTCCAGTATAGAGACTCACTCAAATTAATTCAATTCACGCTCAAATCAATTTCTTGGGGAAAATTCCACAAAGCCGGAGAATTAGAATTCCAAAAAATCTGCTCATCTCTAATAATAATGAATGATGGTAGTTTTTTTCATTTGCTCCTGATTATTGGAGTTGACTAGAAAAGACTGAGCCTCATAGCACAACTTTGGAAGTCCCATCCTCCATTTCTCTATCTACCACCGAAGTGCTGTAGTTACACTTTATAGATACAGACCCAACTCATCCCATGGGTTTAAAAGAAGCTGATATTGCTGTTACTGTGGTTCTGCCATTGTTCTGACTGAAGGAGTCTTGATCTGGAAATGTTTGGGAGCAGGATATAGTCCTATCTGTGATTGGTAGCCCCATTGACATATAGTATCAATGCTGATAACATGATGCCCCTTTGGAAAAACCCAGCACTTCGACTGGGCCACTGGTTGCCAACAAATCCCCAGGTTAACATTTCTGGCTACTAGCTTGGCCTGTGCAAAATTTTCGCACATTGGTCGTCGGGGGCGCAGGCAATTTCAGAAAAAGCAAGCTTGTCAAATGTAAATGTATTTCATAAGATGATGGACACAGACAGGTATTTATATATGTAGATTGGTAATACAATAAATTGGTTTGATAAGTAGAGGCCAAAAAATGTCTTCGGGTTGAGGTGCCACCTGCAGGTCATTGTTTCTTTCTGCAGGTTTATGAAAATGAATGTATTTAGTGATAAAATTGTGAATGTGTGGTGTGTTTGGCTCTTTTCTTGCTGAAGGGGGCAAATTTACCTTTCAAATGGTGTATCATTTGTGTGTGTGGAGAGAAGTAATCAGCGAAAAAGCAGCGCATGTTTACAAATGCATTTGCATAAGTGACTCACCTGCAGTGAAGTGTGCAATCCTCCAATGTGCCTGAAATAGGCTGGGCAAGCACTTGAGCAAGCTGGAAAGACCCCAAGGCAAATGTTTGGATTTATTTGTGATGTCTGTAAGCAGCTTTGTGGTAGTGTGCTTTGGGTAGTGTGCTGCCACCTGCAGGTCATTTGACCTTTCAAATGGTGTATCATTTGTGTGGGTGGAGTGTTATGATTTGGTAGCTGAGGAGTGCAGGTAAAAAAGGCAATACACCAGAGCAGTTGGAATCTATGAGATTGCAGTACCCTGACTAACCACCACAACTAGAGGCAGCCGTGGAGCGTTCCTACGTTGGTCCTAGACGCCTCGTCACAGCCTGAGAAACTAACTATACCTAAAGATAGAAAGAGGAAAGCTATCTGCCCCGGAGCAGATCCCCAAAGAACATAGAAAGCCCCCAAACATGTAATGGCGGTTAGACAAGAAGAAATACTGACACAGACAGAAAATAGTATGACCAAACGTTGGGGCCCAAACTATCTAAATAAAAAAGGATAGGAAGGGCACTTACTGCAATCCCAAAAAACCCTGAAAAGCACCAACTTTACTAATTTCAAAAACACCTGAGATCACACGACCTCTACCACCTAAATTAGTTCTCTGGTGTAACAAAATCAAAACAGCAGCCACTGAAAAAACTGGAAAAAGCAAATGTACAAACATCAGTGGCTGAACAAAACTGAGAGGGCAAAAGCCCCCGGAGGGGACCCTGAAGGCCCCCACAGAAGTGCAGGACAAAATGCAAAAATCAAGCACAAAAGCAAAAAGAAGAAAATGTCTTATCTGTTAGCAGGAGATGCAGACACGACACAGCAGGCTACAAAGGAAACAGGAATCAAGGATTGAGACCAGAACAATTGATCACCGGCAACCCTGATGGGAAGGTGACTCCCTTATATAAGACCAGTCAGTAACACCTGATTCCCAATCCTCACAATCTTCACTGGACAGTCCAGTACCGCTTGTAACCACCAGAGGGAGCCTCTGCTCAGAACTCATTTCAAGTCCATTCACAACAGTGGAGTATGAACGGAGCAAGTGTGCAATTCAATAGGCAGTGCATGTTTACATAAGTGTTTGCATATGTGACACCTGCAGTGAAGTGTGCAATCCTCCAATTTGGCTGAAATAGGGCAAGCAGTTTGGCAAGCTGGAAAGCCCCCAAGGCAAATGTTTGGATTTGTTTGTTATGTCTGTAAGCAGCCTTGTGGTAGTGTGCTTTGGGGTAGTGTGGTGCCACCTGCAGGTCATTTTTCCTTAGTGCAGGTTTAAGAAAATTAATGTTTAAACTGTATTTTGTGATCAAATCGTGGATGTGTGGATTGTTTGGCTATTTTCTTGCTGCAGGGGGCAAGTTTACCTTTCAAGTGGTGTATCATTTGTGTGTGTGGGTGCAGTATGAATGGAGATACAAAGTAATCACCGAAAAACAGTGTTTAGATATAATAGAATAGATAAGGCTGGTTTCACACTTGCTGATGGAGGTGCTGCGGAGGACTGCGTACTTCCTCTGTGAATATCTGCCCACTGCTGCACCTCCTCCAGTCTGCTCTGCCTATGTCTGCATGAGTTCTGCATGCTGCCTGAGTACCTATATTTAATATTGGTATGCAGCGCCATGCGGATGCATTAGGATGCCTCCGCATGCATCATTTTGAAGGTTCGGCGACCTGCGCCGAACGCAACATGTTGCATTTTGTTGCGGTCGCTGCACCATCAAAATGACGCATGCGGAGGCATCCGCATGGCCCTGCGTACCCATATTAAATATAGGTACTCAGGCCGCATGCAGAACGCATGCAGACATAGGCGGAGCTGACCGGAGGAGGTGTGGCGGTGGGCAGAACTTCATGGAGGAAGTACGCAGCCCTCCGCAGCACCTCCATCCGCAAGTGTGAAACCAGCCTAACAAACTTTTGACATTCTGTTTTCTAACATTTATAGCTCTTTCTATAGGAGATGAAAGGTGTGATCAACCCCATAATCTCATATCTAGTATAGGGTAGACATCATCTGGGGTTCAGGTACTTAATTCCTGCATAGGTTTCTTTTATACATAGAATTTACATTACAAATGAGTTAAAAAAGAAACAAGTATTTTCTAAGGCGGCATAAAACAATAAAAACAGAATCTTCCAACCTATTTCACGAAAGATGCCAAATTTCAATGTTATTCCTTGAAAAATAAAAAAAAAAAACAGTCAGTACAAAGGAGATATCAAACCAAGCTGACAGCATTTTCTGTAATAAAACAGGTAAAATGTGCACCTAGTCAAAAACATTAAAATATCTCTTTTCACACAGATCAAAAGCTTACAAGTGCCAAAGCAATGACGAAGCAAGAAAAATAATGATAGAATCATGGCTGGTGTTCAACAGCGATGGGTTTCTGGTGTCAGAAGAGAAATGCTGGAAACGAATGTACGTGCCTTGCTGTGTTAAGGCTGTAGTCACAGACGATGCCGACTCCAAGGCATATTAAGTGATAGTCAACAAAAAGCTATCTTGTCAGTCCTGTAGACAACAAATGTGTTGGCTGCATTTCCATGTGTGATTGTTTATGTGTTTTTTTTAATCTAATATGCACTGAATGCGTGGAGCGAGTCCACAGTAATTTCCAAACTCTCATTCAAGGCCCTATTTAACATCCCAAGTTGACCACTGTTACTCCACATTGGCCATATATGCAGCACATGAAATATCTAGCACTAACTGGGCTAAATATTTTGCAGTCTTTGACATATTCCACTATGGTTGTGATGTTTAAAAGGGTCTAAAGGGGTCAGTACTAGAGATGAACGCACACAAGCTTAAAAGTTTGGGCTTCAGACCAGACAGCTAGTGTCTGGTGCTAATCTCTGAACATGGACTTCTACCGGAACTCCGTTGCAATGTTCGGAGTTCAGGGGGAAGACTGGGAGGAGAGAAAAAGAGAGAGAGAGTTTTCCAGATCAAAAGTTCGGTTCACCATTGTTTTCTAGGGGGTTCTGGTTCAGGTTTGGGTACAGTTCTGGTACCTGAACCAAACACATTGGAATATATTTTGGGTCAGTACAACTCCGGCAGTGTCTGAATCAAATTCCAATGTTTCAATTAGAGAAGCAGGAAGAGACGCTTGCTTGACACATGTCTGCAAATATGCAATCTGCATATTAGTGGTCGCATGATGACTGCTTAATCCGTCAACCAAAGCAGAATCCTAAAAATGTGAATAATAAGATCCATAACATAAGATAATAACTGCCAAAGTTACTGCCTTGCTCAGAAAACCACTTTAAGGGTATGCACACATGCTAAGTATTTGCTGCCGACATTTCTGCACAAAAAATTTACGTCATGGGAGGAAAAACGCTGCATAAAATATTTGCGTTTTTGCATGAGCTTTTGATGCTTTATTTATGCGTTTTTTTCCATCCATTGGGTAAAAAAAATGCTGCAAAAACGCTGAAAAAATTGACATGCTACATATCTGAAACTACTTAAAATTGGCAAGGAAACAATAACCAAGATGTAAATGAGATTTCAGAAATGTCATTCACTGTTGCTGGGACAGTAACATCCTGCATTTTTTGCTGCAAAAACACACAGGGAAAACGCTGCAAAAAAATGCAACGTTTGAACATATCCTAAGATCTGCCTGTTCATAGTTAATCTAATGCAGATTGTAATTAGTGTTCTATGTGTACTGCAACTCAGCTACTTTCATTAATGGGGTTGTTCCACTATCACAGTACATTTTAATCTATTGATCTTGGAATGAAAATAAGTTCCCACAATTAGATACAGTATGTAAAAAAAAAGTTCCTGTGTAGAACATTTTTTTAAAAATATCCAATCGTGGGAACTTATTTTTTTTCCAAGATCTGTCAATTAAAATGTACTTTGTTCATGCAACAACTCCTTTAAAGAGAAACAAACACTTTTTTAAAATTATTATACAACTTTTGCAATTCCCTTGTATTAGTAGTAATTGAATTATATGACTTGTATGTATTTTTTTTTTAAGGAAAGAACACAAGTCATTGAAAAGACAAAACACAAGTCATTAAAAAAGTCATTGAAAAAACTTATGTTAAAAATCTCGATTAGATCTCTCAGAGTTATCTGCAGTTATCTCTCAGTGCAAGTCTACGCAGAGAATGTGATTTTCTTTACAAACCAAAAGAATAAAATCTGTCTTAGCCTATGTGTGTAAACAAGTGGCGGTAACAGTGCAATCGATAGAGCAGAGGTCTGGACTGAGCTTGTGCAATGCCATTATGATACTTGGCTGCTCCCGCTAGCATCTAATAATAGAGATCAATACTGTAAGCCGGAGAGACCCTTTCATTATATTGAAGGTTCTTTAGTATAATTGCGGCTACTTGTAACACCTGTGTGCATCGGAGACCCAATCTAGCGCAATTAATGTGTCTCCACCTAACATCGCACCTTTTGGTTGTTATTATTATTATGCAAAGTTCCATTTGCAGTTTATAGATTTTCTTCTATTCTATTAGGGTGATGGCAACACTTTAGGCTAAAGTGACGTTTTGCATGGCTCCTTAATCAGATGCTAATGCTATGTTATTCTTTAAACAAGGCCTGTCGGCTTTCCAGACAAGTCTGTATTAGTAAATATTTGGTTTCCCCATGAAATAAGAATTCCGAATCATCTTTTCCAAGACTTGGACTGCTCCTTTGCTATTGATCCTACGAGTTTCTGAATTCATTGCCAGTCGGATGTTATCAGTTGGGGGTGTGTCCCTACACTGTCTCACACTGTCCAATCAGGGCAGCCAGTACTAGACTGTGTGGGGACACGCCCCTATGACAAGGGAAGTTGTCAATTTATTGAAAAATATGTAGAAAGAATAACAGAGGAACGACACAACAGATTCATATAAAAAGATGCTCTGAAGTTGTCATATTATTGAGCATACAAGTGTTTAATAAAATATTTGTCAGGAGAGGTAACGGTCCAGCACAAAGTCTGTTTAATCAAACATGGTTCTCCCATTATAACATCCATCTGTGGCGTATGCAGAATATTTCACTTCTTCTATAATCATGTAAAAAGGGGATCTCTGATGCCAGGTCTGCTAAGTGAATAGGAAATTATAGAAACACTTCCATCAAAGTTTTTATCCTCTTAATATATTGCAATCATCATATCATGTAGGACTACAATTTTGCAATTGCTCAAGCTCTCCTTTCTACACAGTTAATGCTTCTCTTTCCTATTTGGTCTATGACATCACATGATTAAAAACTGACTAGCTGAATCCTTCTAAGCTCTATGTAGAAACAGGAGGTCTCTTTTCCCTGCATGAGTCATCACTAGTAGTACAATTCTACAACACTGCAACGTTTCTTGCGGGAGGCGGAGCAGAGCAACTTGGTCAGGAGTTGAACAGGAGGTGAACTGGCTGCTACAGACTTTGCAGTGATGTAAAATTGTAGTTCTAATGATGAATCATGCAAGTACTCTACCTACAGTTTATAAGAAAGAAGCTTGTCAGTTTTTAATCCCATGATAGACCTAATGGAAAAGAGAAGAATCAACTGGGTAGAAAGGCAAAACAAGCAATTGTAAGTACACAGTGCTATATAATATGTTGTCTTCAATATATGAAGAGGATAAAAACTTGGATGGGAGGAGAGGGCTTCTTTAAATAGAAAGTATATGATAGCAATGGAAACAGCCAACTTGTCTGCTCACATCTCTAATATCTATCTATATATCTGTCTATCTGTCATCATAAGGTCACACAACCGTATGAAAATCCTCTGACTTTCATAAAAAAATGGAAAACTTTTATTCTGTACTGTTATCCATATATCTGGCGTATTGCATCTGTGTAGCATCTTGCACTGCAAAACTACAGTGCTAACCACTGAGCCACTCAATCTTTTTTTTTAACGTTGTCAAGCATGAGGATAATTATAGGATGAAATACATACAGTCTACAATGATAATAATTCCACCTCAGCCAACAAATAATTACACTATTGACTATTGAGTGATTTAATAACATTCGAAAGTCCTTACTTGTCATTGCTGGCTTATAAACCACGGTATGTAACTTATAGCGCTTCTCACCAGTGATTAATTCTAGCCATAACATAATAGACTTTACATTATACTCACTAATAAACATTGGCCAAACATTAGTTGGTAGGACATCAAGTAAAGCACAGCCAAATCCATTACATCATATTTCTGTTTGGATGACATATGGGAATGTGGCCATTTATCCAGGATCCAGATGAGACTTTCTGGATTGAAGCCACCACATATCAATAATGTCCTATCTCCTTTAGGAATTCTTGTATGGCATCCATGTTCTGAAGCCAACTGTCATGAAACTAACCAGTGGCGAACTCTGTTTTTGGATCCATAAAATGACCCGCTCTTCAACGTCCCCAGATGGCCAGATAATTTAAAGTAAACCTGTATTTTAATTCATTATTTCTATGTAACTTACAAAGTGTTAATAAAGCTACTGAAAACCTTGAGAGGGATACAAAAAAATGTCTGGACATTTTATTTTGCCCAGTTCATACAGAGAAACAAAAGTAAAGGGGCTGTAAAAAAATTACTTTACTGGCACCAAAGCTCAGAGCTGAGCCATGATGCCATTAGTATGGAATATGACTGACGTGGCCACCGACTGGCACATTTTGCCGGCTTATAAACAAAAACCTGGTTGACAGCCAGGACATCAATGTTAAATCATCTCTGGGAAATTACATAGAGTTTTATTCAACCTTGTCTCTTTCCTAGAGCTTTGCAGCCCAAAAAACAGCAGATAAGGACCAAATGTTGACTCAAGAGTTTTTTCAAAGCCTTGGTGGAAGCTAGATGGATATGGCAAAAATAAAAAAATATATAAATTAATATATCCACCTTTTTAATTTGACGCCATTCTATTAATAATGTTATCATTTTGCTTCACAGCATACAAGTACATTTTTTATCTCTCATATGTGAAAAATGTGTCCGTGTTTTTTTACAGGGTGCTGAAGCCTTTTTTTGGTCGGTGCATCGGTTTTTACAATTCTTGTCACATCTGTTTTTCTCGTATGAAACAAAAATGTCTTAGCTTCTCCCATCCAATAAACAGAAAAAAATGGACAGTGCACAGATGACGTCCGCAATTTTTTTTTTTTTAATGGGCCTTCAACTTGCATTGGCGAGTTTGATATGCAAGATTGATCAAAGTAGAGCGTGTCTCCATAGTGCATGTCACCGAGAGTCCGGAAAAAAATAAAGGACATGTGAAGAGGCACAATCATTGTAATGGGTCAGTGATCTATCCGCATAAATAACAGATAACACAGGTACCAAAAAAACTGAATGAACTTTAACCAAGATCAACTTCTGGATACAGTGTCCATTAATTGTCTTCAACGGTCTGCAATTGGTAATAGACATCCCACCATTACTGGGACAGAATGTAAAAAGCAGATATCCTATTCCTAACATTTTTGAGTGATGTTTTATATAATAGATGGAAAAACTACACCTTCACACTAAAATGAACGTTAAAATGTGAAGCAATAGGCACTAAATCTTATTCAGACGTGTTCTACAGTCTGAGAACAGACTGGGATTTATGGATTTTGCTGTGGATCTAATGAACTGGACTCAACAACTCAACAATGTCAATAGCATATACCATAGGAGGCTGTTGATTTCTGGTCAGGAGACCCTCAGTCAGTTCTGAAGTCATGATCTGTAATAGGACCATGGTATCTGGATGTCTGAATTCAGTTGAGGTTTAGACAATTATATGCAAAATTGTCTGCTTTTCATTCAGAAAAACGGTGATTTTTTCATCCATATTGTCATCTGTATACAATCCCTATGTCCGGTTTGCACACCCATTTGCCATTTGTATGTCAGTTTGTACATCCAGATGGCATCCATTTTTTACATGAGAAAATATAATAAATATTAAGAGGTCAAATACAATTTCTAATGTTAATAATTGTAATAGATCCATGAAAAACACATGATATGGATGGTACGCCCTACATCATCCTTATTTTTGAGCAGTTGATGGCCAATATTGGTAGAGTTTCATAATAAACATGGATCTAAGTAATGCATGCTGTCATTTTTACACCCAGGCCATCGGACCATGTGTAAAAATGTTTATGTGAACTACATCATCAACTTGCATGGTTCAGCGTGCCGTCCATATGGTACCCATTGCGCATACAGACAGAGCACGGACCGGTTATACACTAGTCTGAAGGAGCCGGTAGAAGGACTTGGACCATTGAATAATTGGCATTTTTAATCTTAATTATCATCTAGAACTGCAGTACAAGGGCATTTCTACCATGGACGAGAATGCACTATATTAATTAAGTTCTATAATTTAGTGCCTCCTGTTTCTGTAGGGTCACCTCTGTCTGTCTAGCTCTTCACATGTCATCATCTTATGCTCAGATATTCAAAGCACAGTGAAAACTAGACTTTTTTCTCATTTTAGAGCTGGCACAGTTTTGTTTTCTTCCTTACATAAGTTATGCTTAGTGCTGTACAAAGAAAAATAGAAAATCATTTTGCTCCAATGACCAAGACATTGAACCATTTAAATATCTTCTAAGAAATACTAATCTACTGTAGATCAATATGTGGCAGAGCTGCAAGTGGATATGTAATTGGTAGCTGCAGAATAACACATTTATCCTCATTAGTGTGCAACTCCAGTCATTTATAACTGTCAGCGTTATGCAGATATTCATATACGCGGCGGCCTTGCTACAAATGACATTTTATCACAAACCTGACCATGTCACGACCAGTGTTCCTTCTAAGCTGAGCAATTTCGAAAGGAGAGGGTTAAAATAGCCTAATAATGAGGTTAACGAGCCCAATTACAGACATACTTCTCCACAGGTATGCTTTAACTCTATTATTTCCAGAGTGCACAGCTTAGAAGGGAACAGATCTCATTATGGCTCTTTTCAGTAGTCACCCATCATCTTTAGGGAAGGTACAGATGGCCGTAGTTTCTATCATCCAAGAGAATGGGGCCGATTATCCAAATGACCATCTGATAAAAGTTTGATCAGGGTGTCATCATAGTGTGATCCGATTCTCTCAGATGAGAGAACCGAAGCACCCTGTGAGAAGAAGAAGGAGAACAACATGTCGCTCCATGTTCTCCATTCTATTGGATCACTCATGGGACTGCAATCCAATTCTTTCCACAGACAGAATCTGTCCGAGGAAAGAATCGGACATGTTCACAGCCTCATAATCTAACATTGGTCCGAGTGCGATCCAATGTTTTGTTAGATCGCACTCAGACAACAAATACGATATATGAGACTGTCACGGTCGAGTACGTAGAGCCGCGGCATTAGCGGTCCATGCTTGGATCAATTTGTATAGACGCCTCCATGAGCCCCTAAAGTCATGTATAAAGAAAGAAGTGTGCACATAAAAACTAAGAACAGAATTGCTGCACAAGTCAATAATTAGATCCATTGAAAATCAAGTATGTAGGGTGTGTGCATACAGAGATTTTTCGGGTGCACTAAAAAACCAAAACAAAAAAGCTAAAGAATACCACTTTGCAGTTCATATGTTCAGTGTTTTCAGCATTTTTTTTCCAGTTCAGGTTTTGAAAAATGCCTGGTGATAAAAAAAGAAAGTGCACATTACTCCTTTCAATTGGCTCCTGACGGAATCTGCTCCAAACTCGGGACTATCCATCAAATTGCTGCAAAAAAAAAAGCTTCAGGAGAAAACTCTTCCAAAATGCTTCAGAAACTGTTTCAAGAAATGGCAAAATCCTTCAAAAATGTCCCCAAAAAGGAGCATTTCCCAAAGCAGCGAAACTCTGTGGGCACCTAAACTAAATGTCTGGTCATTATTCTGACTCCATAACTAGGCTGCGAATGTAGAGCTCTTGGGAGAGATTTTCTATGGATGTCTGTATTGGACCGGTACTCACAAGAAGTGATATTATCAGATAGCTTAACTCGACTGCAGAGGCATGTACTAAAATTACAATCTATCCAGAGGCAATTAATGGCATTGTAGTTTAGCCCAAGTAACCTAAATATGGACAAACTACAGTATCAGAAAAAAACCACTGAAAGAAGTGAAGCCATTCCAGGTGGTGGAGGGGAGGATGAGCTGTAGAAAAGATTTAGTCAATTTCAAATTTCTCGCTTTGGCTTTAAAACCCATTTAATAACAGAGTGCCATCAGATATCCGTTGCTGAGAAGTTAGAAGTGGGTTACTGGACTTACTCCTGTTACATTAACCAGCTGTTCCTACGATAAAGCAAGATAGCACAACTGTATCTTTTCTGCAGATTCCGAATACCGAAACCTAGAGATAAGATGGATTTTCTTTTTGATAGAATTAGTACTCTGCAATGTATACTCCCTAATTATCTCTTAATTACTGTACTCCTCCTCCAACATCAAGCCTAGATATATACATCCATCAAAGTGGAAATATTCATTAAAAGATATGAAAGCTGATGTACATCCTTCAATAACAGCAATTTCCTGGAATATTGCCATAGAAAGTTCCTTCTACTTTCTCGTGCATGGTATAGTACTGTACATACAAGCACTGCAGTACCGTATACTATGGCTGGTTAGAAATCTGCAGGCATTTTCCAATAAATTTTAGATGTAATAATCAAGTAAGAGATAGAAACAGGAAGAACATCATAAATCACAGACATATGGACTCAGAAGTTATCTCCCCTTCATTGGATATAAGGTCGCATGCACGGAAGATACTGTGAAAATAGGGGTCTAGTGAAATGGAAATCATTCATCCAGTCAGTATGAACATATAAAATGTAAACATCGCTCCTTAAAGGGATTGTCCACAACCAAAAAAAAGAGTCTACTCCTTTTCCATAAACAGTTCCCCATTTGTTTGTAAGCTGTCATTGGTATTGCAATTTTCCCTATCTACTTTACTAGTATAAGCTGTAAATTACAATTGTTTTGTGGAAAAAAACACACACCACCTTTTTTAATTCCAGATAACACCTGTAAAGCTTTTTTCCCAACCTCTCCCAAAAACAAGCCAAAGGTCAGGCAGGTTAATTCAAGAGTGAGAAGATACAGTAGATGGCTACCAAACATGTCTACCACCACTTATCCCGCGTATTAAAATCGAGCCAGTCCAATCATTAAGGCTCATTCAGATGTCCATGAACCACTGTCTATGCTCAGACTGCAATACATGGACTGGTCGCGGGTTTCTTGACCCGAACTCAACAACCTCATAAATGCCTAAGAGGCTACCAAGTTCAAGGCAGGAGACCTGCGGCCAGTCCGTGAACTGCAATCCAATTTTTACGGACATCTGAATGAGCCCTTGGGCTAAGACCACATGAGCGTAAAAAAAAAAATCAGCCGATTTTCATCCAGAGAAAAATGAATTTCTTTTCATATGTATTGTCATCTGTAGGCAATCCATCAATGTGAAAGAAAAACCATCATCTGAGCAGCCCTACCAAATTACATCGATCCGAGTGTCATCAATACATTGTATGGACAGCTTTTGGAACGAAATTAAAGTAATGTGAACCTAGCCTTAATATGTTTGTAAGTCCTACCCATGGTCTTTCTTTCATACTCTAGTCAGTGAAATTTTTCTTTCTGGCCACTTTGCTCTTGCATGTGAATACTGTGATATGTGCTAGAAATATAAGAGCTGGGGTCTGGTTTAGAATATTCGAAAATTGCTTGGATTTGTCTAGTAAAAATAGAGAAGAGCAATATTAACATTAGGGTTTGGGAGGAGGGAACGATGGGGTAAAATGATGTCATCATACTGCTGAAATTTTAGTAAAGCAGAACCTATTGGCAGCTATAATACATAATGTTATTATCAGATATGTAAAAAAAAATCACGATACAGCTCACCTGTTTGATGAATACATGTCAACCTGCAGATGATGCACATGCTGCTGCTTGTGAGGCTTTAAGCAGTAAATCACACAGTCATTGCAACTAGGTTTAGGATCTAGCACCAGGAGAAAAATGTTCAAAAAAATCTATATAAAGGCTTCATTAAAAATGCAATACAGACATACTGTTTTCTCTGACACGTTTTGAGTCATAGATCACTTATGAATAAGAGTCGGATTGACTCAGAACGCGTCACTAAAAGTCCCAGTATGTCAACACTATATCTTAATGAAGCCTTTATAAATATTTTTTGAAAATGTTTAATTTGGTGCTGGATCTGAAACCTATTTACCATGACTCTATTATCAGATATGGTTTGAGACTTTGTGATCAGTCAAATAATAACTTGAATGGCTATGGGATAAGAAATCTGCACTTCTAGAGAATTTCAGATTCCCTCCATATAAATTAGAAGATTAGGTGCTGCAATTTATGGCAGCCTAAAGGCTAGAAAATCTTGGTTACAGGATATCATAACACAGTTTGTTTCTGCTAACTGGTGTCGATAAAAAAATGGATGAAAATTCTCGGAACTCCCCAAAGAATGGTACATTAAAGGGGTTTAATGGAATAGAAAAAAATAAATAACTGAAGGAAATATCATTATAAAGAAATTCCCAAATCAGCATAGAATTAAAATGGCTGCCGCCATGATACACTGACAGAAACCTGTCCTACAATGTGAGGAGAGGTGTGTGTGAACATGTGCAGTAGGAAGCTCCTCTGCTGTGACCTGGAGGTATCTATGCCATGTACTATCATTCAGAAACACTGGGTGGAAAGCACATTTTCCCACTCATAGCACGACCTGGACTAAATTATTACTGTAAGGGAGTCTGTAGGGATTAACAAAAAATGCAAGAAGATCAAAAAGTCTGCCCATGTGATTGTGGGGCATGGAAGATAGTATTTAAGAAAGGGGACAGAGGCCTGATGGACCTCTCAGCCATATTACCTGAGGTGGTGAAAGTGCACCCTCCCAGACCTCCCTAGTTTTTCTGTATAAATATATATATATACTAGATGGAGGCCAGTAATGTCACGATGGGGGCAGGCTTTGCATGTTGACAATCTCTCCCCATGTGCTCACCCACCTATCCACTCTCTCTTTCACCATGTGCTGACTTCTCCCGTCTGTGCTCTCTTCTTTGACCAGTCTACCCCATATGCTATCCCCTTGTCTGCTGTCTCTCTCCTTCCTGTGCTGTCCCATTTGAGCTGTCTCCCACTGTGCTCTGTCTCTTACCCCTGTGTCTGACCGTGTACAGAACATACCACAGCTCCTGGGCAGGGGAGGAAGCAAAAGACAATACTGACATTACAGCAGGAGATCGCAGAGGATACATTTTGAGAGGTAAAATATTGCTTAAAAACAGTCAGTGAAATATTTTACCTCACAAAATGAATCCTCTGTGATCCCCTGCTGTAATGTCAGTATTGTCTTTTGCTTCCTCACCTGCCCAGGACATGTGGCATGCTCCGTACACAGTCAGAAACAGACAATTTTTCAAATGAACTTTCGTTCGTGGGAAAACCCCTTTCATGTGACCGGCTTCCTCGGCCTGTAGACAAGTCACACATCTGCCGTCGGGATCAGCCGAATGAGTCACTGCGCAGGATTCGCGCACGCACAGTGCGACGGTTTTTCGCTGTTGGTACCGCGCAAGAGGCTGCGTGAGTGTGTGTGAGAGTGTGAGTGTGAGAGTGAGTGTGATTGTGAGTATTAGTGAGTGTGAGAGTGTGAGTGTGTGAGTCTGAGTGTGTGTGAGAGTGTGAGTGTGTGAGTCTAAGTGTGTGAGTGTGTGTGTGTGTGGTGCGTATGGCAAATAGAGTGTGTGTGTGTGGTGCGATGGTGTTCCGCTGGTTGTGCAGCACAATAGGTTGGTACCAGCAGCAGTTTCCATATTGAGACACCCATCACTTGGGTGTCCCAATATGGTGGTCGGTGAACTTCCTCCGCTTAGAATTCTGGGATACGGTGACATCTGGACAGAAAAGAAAATGAAAATATTATACGGCAATTATATAAATAGATATATATATAAATGAATAAACCTTTAAACATATTCTATTAACACTTTATGATGTTGTCACAGTGTTGTGGTTTTCTACCATGCCCGATTATGTTTTGTTTGAAAGGGCAGTAGCGGTTGACCTTTGGTCGGTCTAAAAAAACGGTATATACTAAAGAAGAAATTATTATGGATGGAGATTAGTTTTTGCAATGTATTTACAATTGTTTAATAAAGCTGTGGCCAACCTATTTAACCCAAAAATGGTATTCCGTGTTTTATTGTTAACATTAATGGGGTTCAATGCAGCCCAAATCAATAAAGGAGGGGCTGGCATTGTTACACTTCTTACAGTCTGGAGGGAGGGGGTGGAGCTTAGTACTGCACATGCTCACAGGCATCCATCTTACTACATTCACTACAACAGAGTGTCAGCCATTTTCTTTCTATAGTGATTATTATCACCTTACACAAAAAAACAAGTGAAATTTGCTAAAGAAAAGTATTTAGGAATGCAATTATAATGACATTTTCTTTAGCAATTTGTATTTTTTTTATATTCTGAGAGAATCCCTTTAAGAATGGTAAACTTGACACTTCGATTTAATGGATGCTGTTTTGGCAACCAGCTCTGTCATGGGATCAGGGAAGGTGATGTGTGATGGCGCTGAAAGGAAAGCCGCTACATATGAGAGAACAAAGGTTGCTGTGAACTTTTGTATTTTTGTGCACGGTGGCAGAAGAAGCACTTAATGTGTCAGACAAGGAGTCGGCTGCTTAATTAGTTAGAGGAATTCTATTATTTTCTCGCTAGTTTATTTTTCCTTACAATCTTTTATAATGACTATCTTGCTGCGAGGTTTGACTCTGTTGTTACTGCGGATGAAGTGACCTGTGACCTTAGCACAGGTGATCTCGCTAAACACAAACATCTCAGTACCTTGTATTTGGATGGCTTCTCACCTATACAATATCTCCTCACATGCATGGACAGATCACTGCACGCAGTGTAACAACCCTACTCTTCCATTATGTGAAAAATCTATGTCACCGTGAGAATTTCAGCAGCTATTCTGGTCCTGTACGGAGCAGTCACTGCCAAATCATCCTCTCCTAGCTGAGGCTGCTGCAATTCTTCTTAACATCCCAGAGTGCTGGAAGCAATGAATAATCTCAGCTGTACCAGCGCCGTATTTAACACATTATGGTAGGTATTATGGGATTGCCTTTGACGCGGCTGTGCTGGATAAGCAGGTACTAGCCACATTTTTTTGCAAATTTAGAATAGCAAGAATTACATCTGTCAAACAGTCGAGAAGATTAGCGCTATAATTGGTTGCATTAAGGTTACATTTATGCTTGATGAATACTAACAATATTGCAAGACGAAGGTGTATTCTATTTCTGAAATTACAGCATATACAGTTGTGGTGGCTATACATTTCTCAATGTGCCCAGCAAGTCATGGATTTTGCTGAAATATGGAATAATGTACTCTCAAGATTAAAGAGGTTGTCCACTACTATTTCACTGATGATCCATCCTTAGGATCAGTCATCAATGTCTGATCAGCCGAGGTTCGACACCTAACACCCACATCGATCAGCTATTATCAGTGCTGGTGGCAGCGGCCGTTGGATGTAAGTACTCCCTTGCAGAGCTGAGCATCTTCTGATAGTGGCCACTGCAGGTTATTACACATCCACCTCCTAGTGACTTGAATGGGAGGTGGATGTGTAGTACCCAGTCTCGGCCACTACCAGAAGACGGGGTAGCTCCACAAGGAAGTATGTTATGTTTCGGTAACTGAGGAGAAATGGCAAAAAATAGCAAAAGCGGTAATACACCAGAGAGGCTGGAACCTATTGGATTGCAGTAACCTGAACTAACCACACAACTAGAGGTAGCCGTGGAGAGTTCCTACGTTGATCCTAGACGCCTCGTCACAGCCTGAGAGATAACTACACCTAAAGGCAGAAAGATGAAAGCTATCTGCCCTGGAGCAGATCCCCAAAGAAAATAGGAAGCCCACAAACATGTAATGGCGGTTAGACAAGAAGAAAGCACGGACACAGACAGAAAATAGAATGAGCAAACGCTGGGGCCCAATCTGTCTAGACAGAAAAGTACAGGAAAGAATTCTGACTGCAATCCAACAAAAACCCTAACAAAAATACCAACACTTCTGAAAATCAAACAGAGAAAAAAAAACCCAGCAAACACTTATCTGAAGGAGAGCAGGAAACTAGCAGTGCTTCAAGCAAGACCAGAAGAACAATTGATAACCGGCAAGGCTGCTGGGAAATCAGGCCACTTATAGCCTACTGTTGTGAATGGGCTTGAGATGAGTTCTGAGCAGAGGCTCCCTCTGGTGGTTACAAGCGGTGCTGGTCTGTCCAGTGGAGAATGTGAGGATTGGGAGTCAGGTGTTACTGACTGGTCTTATATAAGGGAGTCACCTTCCCATCGGGGTTGCCGGTGATCAATTGTTCTGGTCTCAATCCTTGAATCCTGTTTCCCTTGTAGCCTGCTGTGTCGTGTCTGCATCTCCTGCTATCAGATAAGACATTTTCTTCTTTTTGTTTTTGTGCTTGATTTTTGCATTTTGTCCTGCACTTCTGTGGGGGCCTTCAGGGTCCCCTCTGGGGGCTTTTGCCCTCTCAGTTTAGTTCAGCCACTGATGTTTGTACTTTTGCTTTTTACAGTTTTTTCAGTGGCTGCTGTTTTGATTTTGTTACACCAGAGAGCTAATTTAGGTGGTAGAGGTCGTGTGATCTCAGGTGTTTTTGAAATTAGTAGAGTTGGTGCTTTTCAGGGTTTTCTGGGATTGCAGTAAGTACCCTTCCTATCCTTTTCTATTTAGTTAGTTTGGGCCCCAGCGTTTGCTCATACTATTTTCTGTCTGTGTCAGTATTTCTTCTTGTCTAACCGCCATTACATGTTTGGGGGCTTTCTATTATCTTTGGGGTTCTGCTCCGGGGCAGATAGCTTTCCTATTTCTATCTTTAGGTGTAGTTAGTTTCTCAGGCTGTGACGAGGCGTCTAGGACCAACGTAGGAACGCTCCACGGCTGCCTCTAGTTGTGGTGGTTAGTCAGGGTACTGCAATCTCATAGATTCCAACTGCTCTGGTGTATTGCCTTTTTACCTGCACTCCTCAGTTACCGAAACATAACAGCCTACCATTCAGAGCCAGCTGAAGGCCATTCATTAATCAGTTCGTTACCCTCAGCAACCACCGGAGGGAGCCCCAGCTCAGAAGCCGCCTCCAGCATATTCACAACAGAAGTACTTTTGTCTGGCATCCGCCGCCGACACCGATAACAGCTGATCGGCGGCACTGCCGGGAGTTGGACCCAGGCCAATCAGGAATTGGCGACTTATCGTAAGGATAGGTCAACAATCAAAAAGTTGTGCACTACCTCTTTAATGTCAGAACCTCAAAATCTATGGCACAATGGTGGTCATAATTGTTAGATTATTGCCGGCAAAGCTTGCCAGTTTGGTGGGACTAACCGACCATCTATTATGTATTGGGGTATCCATCTACTGTCCCAGATATCAGGGGCGAAAGTTCCAGACTATAGGATTTCATCAGCTCTGATCCTTTTGTTTCCAGGGGAGATAAGCTTCTGCCTTTTTTTTTTAATTGCTTAATCCACCCTGGTCACACAGAACACAGATATCAATGGGTTTGGCCAACAATCTAATGTGTATGGGGTCACAGGCCAACTGATCATCGAGGGGGAGATGAGGATACAAAATGTCTGATTTTGGACTAACAATTGCATTGTTCTCCTAGAAATAAGCTGCTGGATTTATGATTGATTGAATTGGAACATTACATTGGTATAAACATTATAATGATCCTTAATGGGAATCTGTGTCTTTGACAAGCAATCTGATCCACCAGCATCATGATATATAACAGGAGAAGATGAACAGTAAGAGGGAACCTCAAAGGAGTCCTACTCCTGGGATTATGATGTGGGGTAACATAATATATGGTACTTGGAGTTCTATAGCCTTCATTTCAGGTACATTAACAGCTTTGGGTTATGTCGATTTAGGGTCCCGTCTCACATAGCGACGCACCAGCAATCCCGACAACGATTTGAACTTGTCAGAGTCGCTGGTGTGTCGCTACATGATCGCTGCTGAGCTGCCAAACAGGCAGCTCAGGCAGCGATCACGACAGCGACACTGCGGGTAACATCGCTTAGTAACCCGCAGTGTACGTTGGATACCAGCCCGCTGATGCAGGGAGCTGGTAACCAAGGTACACATCGGGTTTCCTGGCACTGCGTGGTGCCTGGGAACCCGATGTGTACCTTGGTTACCAGCTCACCTGCAGTAGCGCGCTGGTATCCAACGTACACATCGGGTTTCCAGGCACAGCCCCGCGCCTGGAAACCCGATGTGTACCTTGGTTACCAGCTGATTTCTGGTCTCCTGCCTGCCACACGCATCACTGCGTGCTGGCCAGCGAGAGACCAGCGATCAAAAAATAGTCCAGGCATTTCTGACACGACCAGCGATTCACAGCAGGGGCCTGATCGCTGGTACATGTCAGACATAGCGAGATCGCTGCTGAGATCGCTGTTGCGTCACAAAACTTGTCACTCAGCAGCGATCTCGCTAGCAATCTCGCTATGTGAGAAGGGGCCCTTAGTCATGGAAATTATCTTTCAACATGACAATATCAAGCTACTTTGAGCAGCCTGCATAGTCTAAACCTGCTACCATGGCCTACAGCCTCTCCAGACTTCTTTTCCATTGAGCAAATCTGGATCATCTTTGGTCTGCAATTACAAAAGGAGTTGCCAATTCCATTTTCCATCATTTAAATTTCAGTAACATGTTTATCTAGCCTTTGATTTCCATTGCTCCATGACTTTTCCTTCTTGGTGTTGTAATTTCAATACTGAGAGTTGTATATGTTTAATGTACGATATTTTTCTCTCTGTGTCTGTAGGATTGTTTATATGGCAGCTACAGTACATCTACTGTAAGAAACTCAATATGTCTAGCAGTGTATTTTCTAACCGCCTGTAATTCTGCCATTTGTCAGCAATGTATTTTTGCTCCAACATTTCACTGCGATCTGTATCTTAGGCTGAGAAGCTCCACATATGTTCCAGCACAAGACAGTGGGCACAACAAGCATGACAAATATATCTACGCGTGATTGACACCAAATTAATTCCACGGTAGCTATAAAACTTCAGGTGGAAACCTAAAGATCTACAGTAAAACACGAGCAAGAACTAGACCGGGCTTCCCACAGAGAACAATCTCAAACATGGAGACTGAAGATGGCTTGAAATTGCAAAGTAGAAGAATATACTGATAATAGCACAGGAAGGCAAATGTGTGACAGGGAGGCTGGAAATGGCAATCGAACAATTGGGACAGAAAAAAAAGATTTCTACAGCTAATCAGCCCAGCTGATTGGAAAAGTAATTCAATTCCCTGAATGGAGCTTGACAGCATGACAGGGAGAAGGCGAGAGGGAAAGTTTAATCCAGTTGATCTCTCAACACAGCAGGCAGAGGGTAGAAGATGAAAGGATGGGTTGGGAATTCTCCTCAGGTCCAAAGCAGCTCAGAGACATGATCATGGATTATAGGAAATGCCAAGCAGCCTAAAAAATTCCAGCATTCCTTAATAGTGATGGGACTGCTATTGTAAACCTTTGATAATTGTCACCAATCTTGAGTTGATAGGGTTAATCTGAGCTGAGACAGGCTATGTACTGTATTCTTTCAATGCAATGGCACTGGTAAAAACGTGCAGCTTTTATGTCACTAATCTAACTTTATGTTTAACCTAAAGCTAAGGCTCGTCATAATTAGACTTTGGGTTACACAGACCATTAATGGAGGTGGAGGGGTGAATCTCTGGTCAGGATGTCATTTCATGGCCAGAGTTGAAAGAAGCTAAAAAGAAGTGTCTCTTGCTCTGGAGGACCTATCCTATGCAGACAAAACCTTGATTGGGCAACGTTAGGATTAGCAAGTTAATTGTAATTCATAAAATTAGTTTTTTAAAAATTCGGATTTGCAAAAATCCAAACGTTCTACAATTCAATTCACATGAATTCCAGCAAAATGGCAGCTGGCCGGCAGCTATTTGGCTAAATTTTGAGGGGC
Source organism: Oophaga sylvatica (assembly GCA_033576555.1). Lineage (NCBI taxonomy): Eukaryota > Metazoa > Chordata > Amphibia > Anura > Dendrobatidae > Oophaga > Oophaga sylvatica. Next base: position 534,338,385 of record JARQOD010000003.1, on the reverse strand, counting down.
GAGAAGGGGTAAAAAAAAGTCTTAAGAATTGTCTAAAAAGATCTGTATTCGCTAGAATCCCAACATTTTTGCTATTCAACTCATATGAATCTCAGCAAAATGGCAGCTGATTTGCTCAATTTTGAGAGCCGTGAAGTCCATCCCAATAACCTCTCCCACTGCCGCTGGTCCTCTCATTGACTCCTCTGTCTTCTATCTTCTCTCTTGGCATCTGGGGCTGCAGTTCTTTATTAAGTCCAATTGGCCATCACCACATGTGTTCACATGGAGTATAATACATGTCATTGACGTGAATAACAAAAGTAAAACCCTATGTGACACCACAGAGTCTGGTGAAGAATGGCTGCTTTGGAAACAAGGAACAGAAGAAGAAAGAAGAGAGAAAATAGAAAACTGAAGAGAAAAGGGTAAGGGGCTGATCGAAGAATCGGTGGCAGCAAGATAAATCTGAGAGCCAAGTAAGGTGAGTATAAGAGAGGTATTTTTAACCCATCCCAGCTGATTTGATTCACACTAAATTAATTCAGTGCAAATCTAATTTGTATTCCAAATTTGATTCAATGTGATAAAATCTGAATTTCGGCAGAATAACTTAGGTTTCTACATACTGCGCAATGCTTCTTTGTCCTCTTTGATGGCACTCTACGATAAGGTTTCTCTCCGGTTACAGCTCCCCGCAGGAAGTCTTAGGAGGAATGGACTAAATGTGATACTGGTTGTGGGTCACCAGTAAGTTGTATGTTGTGGCCTTCAGTCCAACCCTTGAAAAACCACTGATATAATCTCAAACAAGCCAGTAGTGTGAACAGACTCGGACAGAACAATAATAGAGCAGAACTCTGTAATGGAACCCAATTGATTACGTCAAATTCAGTAGAGTCCAAAAAGCAAGAAGTGACAGGTGAGAAACAAAAGCGAAATGAGGCTTCATATGAAGCCACGGCAATAACCAGGGTCAGCAATAAGAGTAAAATGAGATATAAGAAACACATCAAGAAAATATACGACTAGCTGGACTAGCAATATCAACAGTGTACATTCATGGTTCCGGGAGCTACATAAAGTGCAGGAAAATAGCAGCTGTAGTAGCCGAAGGGAAGCTAACAAGCATTAAGCACACTCTTTTCTTTTATTCTGGTCTTACAGTCCCCATGTATTCTTCATCTTAAAGGGTTATTCCAAGGAAGCAAGGCATTACCTTTTCAAAAGATGGGATCATTTGCTGATCACTGAGCGTTTGGCTGCTTGGACCCCAGTAATCCTGATATCTGGGCTCTGGAACCCAGAGAATGAGCTCTGCAGCCCTGACTTGAATGGAGCCCAAACTTTGATCCATTTATTGTCAATGGAGAAATTTGAGTGCTGAGCATAGCAATTTCCATCAGTCTTATTAATACTGAATGAAGCAGAGGACAAACATGTACTCCTTCACTCTGTTTAGTATGGGGCAGCAGAGCTTCATTCTCAGGTATCCAGAGCCCTTATCACATGATTTTGGGGGATCCCAGTAGATGGCCCACTAGGAATAAGCAAGTTATTCCCCATCACATCAATAGGGAATAACTTGCTTTTGGGGAAAAAAAGCCTTTAAAGGGAGTCTGTCAGCAGGTTTTTAATATGTAATCTGAGGACAGCATGAGGTAGAGGGTAAAAAGATGAATTCAACAATGTGTCACTTATTAGGATGAGTGCTGTTTACTTACAATGAAGGTTTTATCACTAGGACAGTATCATTGCTGTGACAAGCTGCCATATGCGAAGTCACCCTACTCTGCCCCCTCCTGTGATAAGCACCTACTGTCAATAGACTATGCACATGCTGAGCCTGTTGGGGGTGGGGTTAGCTTTCTCAGCTCTGCTACATGATACATTTAAAACCTCTGATTGTATCACAAGTGCTGCACCCAGTAATCTAATTGATACATAGTTGGAATAAGGGTCTCTTTCCCCACATTATGCTCAGCTGAGTTGGCAAAAACCCAGTGACAGATTCCCTTTAAGTAACTTATTCTGTATTTTTCTGGGAGAAATCACCTTTAATATTGTATTCTCTTCAAATATTTAGTTTTTTATACTGGAAACAAGCATAAAAATAAAATTTCAATCCTTATGACTGTCGTTTAAATTTTTGACAAGCCCTTTAGGAATTTTCCATGCTAAAATATGATTCAGTGTCATAACTTGAATGTGCACAACAGCTCTACTCTAAATTAGGGAGTTAAGCCAAATCTTGCAATTTTACCGCCATGGGGGCACTAATTAGCTAATTAAGGCTTTTAAATTGATTATTAATTACTTTGGTTACAGGAGATCAGAAAGGTAACTAACCAGGTGCCAACAAAACTACAAATGCTAGAATTAGCCTCCGTCGCTGGAGTTGCATGGCCTAAAAGTCGTTGGATAGTCAATGGTGGAACCAAAGCCAGTAATTAAAATCTGTGATCTCCGACAAAGCCTTTGCTATGGGCTAGATGACTCAGAAGTGCTCTCTGGACAGCTGCAGTCATCTCATGAAGGGATATCATAAAGTGTACTTATCGGTAATAAAATACATGACCTCATTTCTTTTTCCGACTTTACATAGTTCTCGGTAATTGTGGGGCTGCAGACAGTAGTGATGGCTGTAAATACAACTTTCCCTAAAAAAAAGCACTACTCAATTTCTTCCAGACCGGAAAGAAAATCTTCAACTCTTGTACAGTAATAGCAAATAACCGTGGGAAAAATAAAACACAGTACCTTCCATGACATAGACCAGTGACCCCACGTCTCCTTCCTTGATGATACAGCTGTCTTTGCCATATTCAACAGGATACATACAATCCACTATCTCTTGGATCTGGGAAATCTCAAGGTTCTTCATGAAGTCATTATCAAGGATCGCTTCTTTAATTAATTCCTTAGACCTGAAGCAAGAGACACAATATTTAGTCATATCCTGGAGGCGGTAGCAGTGACACTAAATGATAAAGGCACAGTGTCCTAGCAGGCTTTTATCTGCCAGGGTGTAGAGTGACGTTTTATGCATTTTTCATTGCAACTTGGTAACTTTAATACCTAGAGGTTGGTAACTGCTGTTTCGAGCTTAAATAATAAATTTCATTATAAAAATACAGCAGAAAGTAAATTTAACTCAATTTTACCCTGCAGTGTCGGTAACATTACTCTGACATATCGGTGCAATATTTCACTTTTTTAGAGTCACGGGATTATGTTGGTTTAGGCTTTATAAATAAAATAATAAAAGTCAATTCTGTCCTCGGCAAGTTTAATGGGAAACAGTAATCATGAAGTAAATGAGAATAATTATCTTTAATAATGTGAATTTTCTGCCGCTCGCATTCTCTTTGATGTCAAGTATATACAGATGTATCTGCATATTTGATATATCTTTTTTTGTTCAGCATAATCATATCATTCATGGGTAAAACAGAGCTGTGCATCCAATATTATACACACGAATAATTGGAAGAGTCGTTTAAAGTGCACTCGTCATGACACGTGCGCTTCAAACAGGTGCATGATGAGCGTGCTAGAAAAGCTAGCGAGGACACATACATTTTACTGCCATTGAAAACCCTTTGTGAATTACCTGTTTCTCTTTCTGCTACTGGGAAACTATACTGTAAATCACACTGTCAAACCATGCTGGGAGTTGTAGTTTCCCAACAGCAGAATAGATATAGGGTGAGGATCCCACATATATAAATAAAATTATATCAAAACCTTACCCTTAGACCCTAGTCCAGAGCCTCTCATCTAGCCAAATCAGATCTCTCCTACTTTGAACTGACGAGGACCAATAGTCCGAAACACCGTGTCTGCAAATGGAGATTCTGATTTGACTTTATTACAAGACTCGTTAAAGGGTTGATTGTGACTTGTAGGATCGCTACTTCCAATAGGTGGCGCTATAGAGTTCAAGTCCTCTTTTTTTGAAGAGGCAATTTGCATATAAAATTATATCAGTCATTTCAATATTTGAATCAAATCATCAATACTAGTAATCTATCCATACATCATCTGTGTACCGCATCCTTTTCCAAAGATGTAAAGACCAAAATTAGTTAATTTGAGTTTTCGGAAAGATTTCTGCCCCTCAAAAAAATAATTATTTAGAAATGTTATTAATAGGCAACTCTTTTAACTTTTTTGCCACTGCACCCAATATTCATTTTTGCACGTTTGTTTTTTCTTCCCGATTCTCGTAGAGCTATAACTTTTTTATTTTTCGGTTGACATAAGAGGCTTGTTTTTTGCAGAACGAGCTGGTTGTAGTATTGAATGATACCAATCATTTTACCATACAATGTACTTAAAAATGGGGAAAAAAAAATCCAAGTGGAATGAAATGACAAAAAAAAAGCAATTCTGTCCTTGTGATTTGGGGTTTTTCCAGGTCAGTAGAATTACAGCAATAGAGTCTTGCATAGATTTATTTTATTTTTAAGTAGTGAAAATTAGAAATCAAAAATTAAAAAAAAAATGTGGTTTGTGTCACCATTTTCCAAGACTTTTATTCTTTTTACGTACATTAGATTGAGATACTAATCACTTTTTATTGCATTTTTTAAGGAGGTGTAGTGACCGGGAAAAACACAATTCTTGAATTTTGCTTTTAGTTCTTTCTACAGAATTCACCCTCAGGGGTAAGTAATTTTATATTTTGATAGAGTAAACTTTTACAGACTTGGAGATACCAGATACACTTTTTTTCTTTTGTTATTTTCATGCAATAAAGAGAGATGATTACTAAAAAATTTTTAATTTCTTAAACTTTTTTTATATAAATTTTTTTTTTTTTACTTAATTTATAAGTAGCCTTATGGGACACGAACCTGCAATCACTTGTCCTATATACTGAAATACTACAGTACTTCACTATATAGTGTTAATGGAGGTGTTCTATGAAGCTGGCTGAGATTCATAGGACTACTAAGATTGCAGCAACTGCTGAAGAAGACCCCCAGCTGTCATGGTAACCATAGGTGTTATGCAAATGTGTTCGGCAGGGCCGATGGGAGCCGATGCACGTGAGCACGAGCAACTGTATCATTTAGAGGGGTTGGCTGGGCGCTTTTCCTACTCTGTGTGTGTACCAAGGCTACAGAATGCTGACAGTTTGTAATATACACCCTGTCAGCATTCTGTACCGTTCCCTAGATACCACACTTTGGTATGTGACCAGCTCTTTCTTGATTCTGGAGAAGCTGGTCACACCCCATCTAGTGTTTTCCTGACTGTCAGAGACTGTCTTGCTATCTAGATAATATAGGGTGTAGTATTATTTATATGGAACCAGCCAGTAAAACAAGAAGTATGAACCGCTTGACAGGGTACCGGGGACAGGTGAGATATTTTTTTTTCTAAATAGTCGTAGAGCACTGTGGAGACACAATGAGGGTCATATAGGGAGCATTAAAGTGGTTGCCAGGCTTGACACAAAGTCTGCAGTCAATCTATGTGACTGATGACTGCTGAATTGTGACAGCATGCGGTGTGCACACTGTCAGAATTCCCCCACAATTCCCACAGCAAACGGGCGATGACGTGACCGTATGTATGCAATCTGCAAGGTTACGACCATGTGCCGTCTAGATATACTCAAGTTTTCGCAACAGGAGTGTATTGAGAGAAGCCAGGTATATTTAGTCGGTACAAGACCACAAGTACGCAAATCATATAGTGCTTTTATACAGTATATATATCTGTAATATATAGGGGTCACTTACATGTTTCTAATTCTGCACGTTGACATTGACAAGCTGAATCCTAAAGGTTGGAATATGCGCTTTGTTAGGATGTCGCTCTACTTGCTGATTCGAGCGGTTGTCACGTGATCGCTCACATGCGCCTTGCAGACTCATGGTCATGTGACAACTAACGTCTCCTCCTGCTTCTCTTATTGTTCTGATTTTCAACTGAGAGAAACAAAAGGAACGTCAGTTGTCGCATGACTACAAGTTTGCTTGAATCAGCGAGTAGAGCAAAATACTAACAAAGCGCATATTACACACCTTTAGGACTCAGCATGTCTGTATCAACTTGCAGAATTACAAATATTTCACAGTTTTTAGGATCTTTAAGAAAAAAAAAGCCATAATAATAAAATTATCAGGACTAAGCATACACATTACTGTATTTATATCCATCAGGTCAAATAGTGTGATGCTCAATTGAAATGCAGTACAGTAAATGACAAATGACACTAAATGCACAGCAACCAGCAGCGATAGACGATCCCTTTGCATACAGCCCTAGCGGTAATATTTTAATAGGTCAAATTGCAATGAGCATGTAGCAACCAGACATCATGTGCAAATCCCCTTGAATATTAATAATAAAAAGAAGATGAAGCCTGAAAGAATTTCTGGTCTGCCTTGAAATGATGAAGTGTTCTGTGGATGAACAGGACAGGTTTGTGCAGCTTCAGAGAAGTTCTCGATGCCTCAATGTCTGTGATCATCACTAAGACACAAATAGCATCAAAATCTTCAGTCTTAAGGGAAGTCAGGAGGAACATCTTAAAAATTTCATTTAGATATTGCTTAGCATAGTAAGCTCTCGGATGCCTGAAGGAACATGTGATGTGTAGGGTTCCGGGAGCTTTGAAGGGTTCCGAGTCCCGACAGAACAGTTTTCAAGCATGTGTTCTGCCTCGCAGCCAGTATTGGGTGTTTTACAGAGCCTTGTTTTACTGCTTGTCGAAATATTTTATGCAAAGTGAAATTGTGGATATTCGGAACCTGTAGATCCAGAAACGATGTACATTTCCAGTTCAGCTCCAAATCCCATCTCAGGCAGAGGCACTGCAGCCGTACAACCTCCCAATGGAAGCACTCTTGAACACTTATCACTTTAATGTCTTTAATGTTTCATTAACATGTGTTGTTCAAGAAGAGACATTTCAAAGGTTTTCTGACAAGGGACTCTCCAATGGTTCACTTATATGGAAGGGACCTCAGCCTGTAAACAAGTAGGATGTGAAGAGAACATGACCATGATCTGAGCCAGACTGCTGACAGTTCAGCTTCCTGTTCTAGAAATAAGTAATACCATGTGCTTCATTCCATTAATTATTCAATATAACGCACAGTAGAAAATGAATATATAAATTTAAAGGATTGTCAGAACATGGAAGTGATACAGAACTACAAAAAGCAGAAATATAAAAAAGTAAATATACTTACCATCAATGCTCTGCTCTGGTTCTGCGCTGTGACTCACTACTTTATACACCACACCTAAATGGGAGGCTAATGATAAAGTGAAGGACAAGAAAAAATCTTAATAATAACTTTTATTGCGAAAAACAATTTAAAGACAAAAAAGTTTATAATGGTGATTGTCCCAACATAGATGACACAATTGACATGTGTTGGTAGGTGAACCAAAAGGAAAAAAACACCCTGAAAGTGATAATCCAAGTGAAAGAGATAAAAAATAATCAATTCATGACGACACGTGCACAATAAAATTAAGAAAATTGTATTAAAGTAAAAGGTTAATGAATGTAAGGATATAACAGTATATATCTTAGCAGCCAAGATGGAATTGGTACACACCAAACACACCAGACGTACATTCCACTAATGCTTCACCAGGGGTGTAACTCGTGAAACGTGCGTCGGGTGTGTTTGGTGGGTAAGCCAATTCCATCTTGGCTGCCAGGAGGTATACTATTATAACCTTACATTGATTGACTTTTTACTTAAATATAATTTTCTTATTTCCATTGTGCACGTCTGTATGAATTGATTACACTTTATTTTTTCCCACCAACACATGTCAATTGTGTTCTCTGTGTTGGGATAACTATCATTATGAACTTTTTTATGTCTTTTAATCATTTTTGCAATAAAAGCTCTTTATTATTTTGATTTTTTTTCCTGTCCTGCACTTTATCATTATTGGCCTCTGCTATATATTAGTGCTATATAGGACTCGCCACCCCTCTCTGGGTTATGGTTTCGGCTTATATGCTAGATCTAAATGGCAAGTGCTACAGTACTAAAAACCACTGTGTATGAATGGAGGCATAACTATACATGATCAAATCTCACTAAGTTAATTCCAGGCAAATTCACCCAAATTTGCCATGAGATTTGATTTGATAAGAATTGAAAGTGCTCCGATTGACAGGAAAAAACATTTCTTAATCTCTTTGGTCTCTCCAAGACCCTAAACAAAAAAATAAAAAGGATGGAAGTTGATAAAAGCAATAATAAAATACATTATGTTTTCTCTGACTACAAATTATCAGCACCAGTCTTCACTTCTTCCTCTATAGCAATGAGGTCTTTGATTGGTCTCACACGGCATGTGGTTTGGCAATGCACAATGTGACCCTATGAAGGCAATGCCTGACCGCAGAACTGGAGAGGAAGTGCTGGGGAGATGAGTTGGAGGAGGTAACTTATGACAGGTGAGGGCGTGGGACAGGCAAGTATATATTTTTTTTTATTATTTTTACCCCTTCACATATCTTAAAAGAAACCAACAAAAAAGCAACAACCTGACTGTCATTTTGCTGAATTTGTGCAAATCAATATCCCCAAAATATTGGATTCTCTGTAATCCCCAATTTTGGGAAAATTCTTAATGAATACAATTAATTACAGATTAATTTGCATAACCAAAATATATGACTTGAGCAGTTGCACAACCAGGGCAGTAAGTAATAGATAAATATTTAATTGTCTAGCTTCCTCAGCAAGAAGTGTGGTCTGATGCCCTGTGGAAGTATTAATTAGGCCTCTTTCACACATCAGTTTTTTTACGTCAGTCACAATCCGTCAGCTCGACGGATCCGTCGCAGATTGTGAAAAACTGATGCAATGGATCCATTTTTTCTATGGATCCGACTGGCGGATCTGTCAAAAAAACCAGAACCGTCACATCAGTTTTTTCATCTGTTTCTTCCGTTTTTCGATGGATCCGTTTTTAAAGACGCCCATAGACAGATAGACAGATCTAATAGATAGATAGATAGATAGGTAGAATACATAGATATATATATAGATATTTCCATACATATATCTATAGACATGACTGATGGCAAAAAACTGATGTGTGAAAGGGGCCTTAGTAGCAAATGGGTGCGGAGCGGACTAAATGTGACACTGTGTGCCAAAACTGCAACAAAATATTGGTGCAAATTATTGGTGTATAGTTGGACCACTACAATAATATATGGGGCATAAGTAGCAGAATTGCACCAAATTTATCTGACGGCATGAGCTCCTTTATGACATTTTAGACTGTTTAATGTAAGCTTATACTGTGTAAAAAGTTTTTACCTAATTTTATATGCCCCATTAACTGGGAAGGTTTTCCTATTGCATCTACTTTTTTATTCATATTACAAGACTTTGTGTTGCATTTGTTAACATGTTCCTTAATGTGGCTTGTGGCTACAAGTGGAAGGAGCATAATTATAGTTGGTACAGGGGTTGCAATCGCACCTGGGATGTGGAGACTAGAGGGCCCAAGCAGTCTTTTTGGGACATATGAAAAGTCTATTGCTATTAAAGACTTGTGAACGTTGGGGGCCCTGTTGGAGATTTTGCATTTTGGCCCATAAGCTTCAAGTTACACCACTGTATACTACCAAAATGAAGTTAGTCATTCAGTGCCATTCCGGTCGTCTCCTAAGTGACATCACCGCTCTGCAGACTTTCCTGGTCACACTGCGCTCTGTGTGACCTGGAAGTTGCTTTCACAATGTAAGCCTATGGAGGGTCAGAACGAGGTTCAGAACGAGGTTCCATAGGCTCAGCAGGTTCAGCAATATAGCCGACAGTCAGTGCCGGGAGCGCGGTTACAACTGCCACTCTCTATACCAGTGTTTCTCAACTCCAGTCCTCAGGACCCACCAACAGGTCATGTTTTCAGGATTTCCTTAGTATTGCAAAGGTGATGGCATTAATGCCTTTGCAGGTGATAAATTATCACCTGGGCAATACTAAGGAAATCCTGAAAACATGACCTGTTGGTGGGTCCTGAGGACTGGAGTTGAGAAACACTGCTCTATACACTCTATACTCTCTGATAGCGAGCCGGCGCCACTCCTATGACTGAATGCCAAATGTTTTCGGGGGAATAAAGTTAATTTCCTTCTGGCAGCAGGGAATCAGAATGCTATTCACCTGCAGATTAACCCCATATCTGCAGGTTAATAGCATTATTTTACATGACAGGTTCTCTTTAAGGTGTTAAAAGAGTTTGCCATTTTTAAAAAGTGGACCTCAAACTATTTGATTCTAGTGAATAAACAAATACAGATACTAATTAGTCTCCCCTGATGCAGTGCTGACTTCTAGCCCGCTGCTTCCATATCTGGCTGCAGCAGCGATGTCATGTAAGCGCATATCACTGCTACAGCCAATCACTGAGCTCAGCACTTTGTGCCATCTACACTGGGTGAGCCGCTATGCGCCGTGATTGACTGCAGCAGTGATGTACGCTGTGGATGTGACATCACTGCTGCAGCCAAAACTCAGAGACAGGATCCGTGGCGGAGAGCTGATGTTGGACCTGGACATGGTGAGTACTATCTGAATTTTTATTAGAATCAGATCATTTAAGGACTACATTTATAAAGCAGAAAACCACTTTAAAGCTTCTTTAATGGCTCCTTAATGTCTGTTTCTGGATTTTCATGAAGCAATCACCAGAGGGAATTAATAGTGAAATAATCTGAAATATGACTTAACCAGCCGAAGGTTCAACGTGGTTGACTTTAGATGTTGCCACCTGTAAACTTTGCTCAGTTTTTTGTACATTTCTTGTTACTACTAGTATCCAGAAAATAAGTAAAATAGTGAGGAAGGAAAATCTATTTTACAAATAATTTTAGATGCTTTTCCTCATCTAAAATTAACGGACATGCTGACAGTTAAACATGAGATTACAAAGCTACAAAAAATGATGGCAGACCAAAAAATCGAATGACTGCATGAGCAAAAGCCTCTTGTATTGACCGTATAGAAAGAGTACATACAGATCATATTGTTTTCCATGTCGTTAGAAGGAAGTGAATAATGGAACCTTAGCAGTTTACTATCAATTTTCCATGTCACAGTGCAAGTTGGAAATTCCAGAAAGTCCCACAGAAAGGACTGTTCTTCACTGGTGACCTCTGATCACAGTATAATGATTTCTAGCGTGTTCCTTTGAACTGCTTCAAAATTAGAGGCTTGGAGTAGTGTCATCATTAAAGTGGGATTTATATCATTGTGCTAAGGGATTTAAAGACCTTAATTGAAATAAAGAGATATTCACGCAAGTATAAAACCCTCAATTTTCTATGGTTCATTTCATCCTTTTAATATGCTAAAAATGTAAAAAAAATACAAAAGTGTAGTAAAAATTATTTGTGCACAGTATATCATGTGTTTAAGAAAGAAAACAGAAAATTGTTTGAATATTATAAAATCTAAAGGAAGTCTTACTTGCCTTGCCAACCTCTGCCTCTCCGATTCTGACCATCCTGATTCTCCTGCCAGTCTCTGTACTTCACCACAGATTTCACATGCGGTCCAGACACATGACCTCTGCAGCCAATCAATGCTTAGCTGCAGTGGTCACATGGCTAGAAGACAGGGGATCAGCTACAGGGAATGGTGTGCAAGAAAAAGTGTCAGAATTGGAGAGGAAAAGGACTGGTAAAGTGAATATGCTTCGTTCACACATTCAGTATCGGGCCAGTATTTTACATCCGTATTTGTAAGCCAAAACCAGGAGTGGGTGATAAATCCAGAAGTGGTGACGTGTTTCTATTATATGTTTCCTCTGATTGTTCCTCTGCTGGTTTTGGCTTACAAATACTGAAGTAAAATACTGAACATGCAAACAGGGCCTAAGACTTTTTTTAATATAACAATCTAAGCTGTGTTGTTGAGTTTAAAATAAGGTTGGATGACCCATATAAGACACTGAGATCACAAAGGACTTAAGAGAAAATCGGTAAATTAAGTCTTCACTTTCAATCCTATATAAGAATGAGGTTTCCTGTACTTGTAAATTTAACTTGAACTTATCCACTTGGCATCTCTGGACCAAGAATGGGTTTTTCCATGAGCTCCGCATGCAATTGCATCCAGCTCCAGCTCATTGACTGATGCAAGATTTCTCAAAGAGGTATCCAGAAGTTAAGAAGAACGGGGAATGTCAATCCACAACTTAGCGACTGATTTCCTTGGGAAGCAATGAATAAATTGGACTCTTCCCAGACCTGAAACACCGAGTAGATACATCCACTGTCGGACTGAGTTGGCAAAGGCCCACCAATAACATTGATTCTTATGGCCACATGTCGGACTGAGTTGGCAAAGCCCCACAAATAACATTGCTTCTTATGGCCCACGTGTCGGACTGAGTTGGCAAAGGCCCACCAATAACATTGATTCTTATGGCCCACGTGTCGGACTGAGTTGGCAAAGGCCAACCAATAACATTGATTCTTATGGCACACGTGTCGGACTGAGTTGGCAAAGACCCACCAATAACATTGATTTGTATTTTTATGGCTCATGTGTCGGACTGAGTTGGCAAAGGCCCACCAATAACATTGATTCTTATGGCCCATGTGTCGGACTGAGTTGGCCAAGGCCCACCAATAACATTGATTCTTATGGTCCACGTGTCGGACTGAGTTGGCAAAGGCCCACCAATAACATTGATTCTTATGGCTCATGTGTCGGACTGAGTTGACAAAGGCCCACCAATAACATTGATTCTTATGGCCCATGTGTCGGACTGAATTGGCAAAGCCCCACCAATAACATTGCTTCTTATGGACCACGTGTCGGACTGATTTGGCAAAGGCACCACCAATAACATTGATTCTTATGGCCCACGTGTCGGACTGAGTTGGCAAAGGCCCACCAATAACATTGATTCTTATGGCCCATGTGTCGGACTGAGTTGGCAAAGGCCCACCAATAACATTGATTTCTTATGGTCCACGTGTCGGACTGAGTTGGCAAAGGCCCACCAATAACATTGATTTTTATGGCTCATGTGTCGGACTGAGTTGGCAAAGGCCCACCAATAACATTGATTCTTATGGCCCATGTGTCGGACTGAGTTGGCAAAAGCCCCAGCAATAACATTGTTTCTTATGGCCCATTGTTCAGCTGCATGCAAAAATAACTTGACCCTATGAACTTTTGCTTCTATATAATATTAATTTGGTTAGCATGTATAATGAATGATTAGATGATACTTTTTTCTACAAATTGTGAATCAAGTGTAATAGCACTGCTCATTAGCACTCCTTCACAGGGGCCTACCAGAGGATTCTCCTGTTCTCCTGTGGGCCAGTCCGAGCCTGACTACACCTCAAGTCATTCATGTATAGTCCAGGAAACTCTATAATGTAATTTGAGATAAACTTTTGCCTCCTTGTATGTGATCAATGGTGAGGACGAACAAGTATTCAATATGTGTATATACTACAACTGGAGCTTGGATCTTGCACCTAACGATCCCAAGTACTAAGTGGTACTACAAGCTGTTTTGGGTGAAAAATGGGATATATACAGTATATTTGATCACTGTCCATAAGGTAGTAATAGGAATTTGGCTTGTCATAAACGTGTTCCTTTGGAAAACCATTTAACTATTCAGTTTAGAACAGACAAACAGGACAAATAGAATTAGGATCCTGTGCAGTCCTGTTTCAAAGGGAAGCAGAAGGGCCCGGTTGATTTATACGGAGTTTGTCTAGTTTCCATTAGGTATCAACTTTTTAGAGCGAGAGGGGGGGAAGTCAGCATGCAGAACTTTTTCATTTGTTCTAAAAATAAACAACGAATGGAAACTATACAAACCCCAAATAAATCAATTAGGCTTCTGCTTCCATTTGAAACAGGAATACACAGGATCCTAATTCCTTTTTCTGCTGTCTTTCTGTTCTAAATGGAATGGACAAGCGGAATCGTTAAATACTTTTGATCAGGGCTTTATGTTTTCGAAAGAACAGCTCTTCTTTTGCTAACACTACAACTGCAATGAGTCCTAAAAAAATCAACATATGTTTAATTTAATTACATTTTTAGAATATTTAAATAAATTAACAGGAAGATCTGAATTTATATGTCAGAGTGTCGTCAGATTTTGGTCTGATTTTATGACAAATATAAAAAAAAGAAAAATCTCTCCAGTATACATTCATTTTATATATAACCACACTGTAAAGTGCACCTTACTCAAAATATGTTAATGGTGTTATCCACATCTCCATCATAAGAAGGATCATGAGAAATAAAGAAGGACAAAGGAGAAGCCATTAGCAATGCCGACATCTTAATGGTTTTCTGCGGTTCCTATAGACACAGCAGGTGTGCAGCATGAGAGTTATGCTCTGTCATCTATGTACTAAAGGATTTTCTATTCCAAAATCTCTATGGCCATCCCTTCTATGAATTTTCGAAGATAAATTCCTTTCCTAATGGTAACTACTGGCATGATTCTCAGGTCGTCGAGTATGCAGATACTAAATATGTCTAGTTTGTATTATTTAAGTGGTGAAGAAAAATTTGGAAATAATGTTTTAAATTTTCAGGCAATGGGGTTGTGTGAGGTAGGGCCGAGTTGAGGGGTGAGCTGGGTAGGCACCCTCCTAGGGCGCTACCTCCTGTGTCCCTGAAGGGAGAAAAAAAAAGATAGTCCAGCTGTGGCGGCGGCAGAGGAACAGAGTCACAGGACCAGCTACAGTGTGTCCACTATTAAAGAAAATGAATATTGACTACTCCCAACATCCAGAATCTCACCCACCTCTCTATAAATGAAGCCAGCGTGAGAGGTGGACGGACTATAGAAATGGAGAGCAGTGAATATTCACTCTCTTTAATAATGGGCACATGTTAGACGCAGCCAGGAGCTTCTTACAGCTGCTGGGCGATCGCGTGTGTTCGCTATTAAGGAAAATGAATATTCACTGCTCCCCATGTCCATAATCCAGAGCATGGAGAGCAGTAAATATTTCAGCAGATTATATCGGCATGTGGGGGTGCATTGCAGTAGAGTCTCACCCTGTTACATGCTGAAGTCAGCAACCGGCATCAGAGCGGATGCCACACTGCAAGGGAGGAGAGGGAAGGTGAGAAGATTTTTTTTTGTGCGGTGTTATGAGGGTCATGTATACCACAATTGTGGGCCATGTATACCAGGATGGGGGTGCCATCTTTACCAGGATGGGGGGGCATCTGTATCAGGATGGGGAGCCATATATACCAGCCAGGATGGAGCCATATATAACAGACAGGATAAGGCCATATATGCCAGGATGGGGGCCATACATACCAGTTAGGATGGAGGAGACATATATACCCGGATGGGGGGCCATATATGCCAGGGTGGGGGCCATATATGCCAGGGTAGGGGCCATATATACTAGCAAAGCATTCTAGCCAGGATGGGGGCCATATATATCAGCCAGGATGGGGCTATATATATATATACCATTTAGGATAGGGGCCATATATACAAGCCAGGATGGGGGCCATATATACCAGCCAGGATGGTGGGACCATGTACAACAGGGTGGTAGGACCATGTATACGAGGATGGTGGGGCCATCTATATCAGGTTGCTGGGTCCATCTATACCTGGAAGGGGTCCAGGATGAGGGCCATTAGTACAGAATTGGGGGAAAAACAGGTGGCCTTTAGAGGTCCTTTTACCTTAGCAACTAAGTAAAGGAATGAATCAGAGACTGAGGGTTCATGCGTAAGGGGGACGCCAGAAGCTTCTTCTGCCTAGGGCACCAAAATACCTTGTCCCAGCCATTGTGTGAGGGCTTATTTTTTGTGTCCTGAGCTGATGTTTTTACTGATATCATTTTGGGGTAGATATGATTTTTTAATTGCCTCTTTTTGTACTTTATTGCAATGTTGTAGCAGCCGAAAAAAATATCATTCTGGCATTTTGATGTTTTTTTGGTATGCCGTTTACCGATTGGATTAATTTATTTTATATTTTGAGAGAACAGACTTTTACGAACTCAGCAATCCTAAATATGTGCATTATTCTTTTTTTATTATTATTTTATTTTTAATGTGGCAAAACGGGGGTTTATTGAACTTTTGTGTTTCTATAATTTGTTTCGTGGTGTACAATAACAAATTATATTGTGGTACCGTGTTAGCCAGAAAAATCAATGTGAATACTTCTCTGTCCAATTATGACAAGAGCATTCTTAAAGTGATACCTTTATTGGCTAACCAGAAAATTATATGTTCGCTAGCTTTCAGAGCTCAAAGGCTCCTTCTTCAGGCAAGATTACATTTGGAATAATAAGAAAGACACATTAGATGCTTACTATAGTAGGAAATTTGTTAGCATTTTCTTACAAATGGAGAGCTAGTGGGAATGTGTTCTTAGCTATCTGGAGTCCTTCTGGTGAACACAGTTCACACTTTTACCAGAAGGACTCCAGATAGCTAAGAACACATTCCCACTAGCTCTCCATTTGTAAGAAAATGCTAATTCGATTTCCTTTGCTTATCTTTTGAAGGCATCACACCTCCCAGGTCTTGAACAAATTTCCTACTATAGTAAGCATCTAATGTGTCTTTCTTATTATTCCAAATGTAATCTTGCCTGAAGAAGGACCCTTTGAGCTCTGAAAGCTAGCGAACATATAATTTTCTGGTTAGCCAATAAAGGTATCACTTTAAGAATGCTCTTGTCATAATTGGACAGAGAAGTATTCACATTTATAATTTGTTTCATGTTTTTTCAAATCTTTTTTTTGCTTACTTTTTACTGTAATAGTTTCTTTAGGGGACCTGAAGCTGCAATCATCTGATCGTTTGTGCTACACATAGCAGGGCATCAGCAATGCTATGTATAGAGAAAAATCACAATCTCCTATAAACGTTATCTAAACGCTGACTTTTACAGGAGCGTCATACTGACCTACAAAGGGATCTTCAGCGGACTCTCAGCTGTCATGAAAACCCACCAACACCCCGCGATCACATAATGGGTGTGCCAATGGAAGCGTGGAATGACGTGTCCCCTGTCAGCGCTTGTTAAATACCGCTGTCAGAGATGAAGAGCAGCATTTATCAGGATAACAGCGGCAGGCGGAGCCCGTATCAAAGGCAGGGACTCAACTTTCGACATACCTATACGTCAAAGGTCATGAAAGGATTAAAATCTTGCTGTGTGCTCTCTGCTCCACAATATGAGAAAAGGTTGTCCAAAGAAGGCAAACCCCTATAAAAATCATATATAGAAAGGTATATTATATCCATGTGTGTACGCTACAGAAAACATTTAAGGGGTTCTTTTCTGAAAACAATTCCTACGATTTTAAAAGGTCCTTTGACAATTTGTGGAGCCTATTGTCTACGATTAAATATGGTATGGTATAAGTTCACACAACTGGCAACACAGATATTTAATTAGGCTGTTAAGATGACAGTTTCTTAACACTGACCACACAGTTAAGTGGAAAAAAAAATTGCAACATTCACTAGATTCCTCCATATTTTGTATAAGACTCCTATTCAAGCCCATTGGTGCACAAAAAAATCGGATCCCATATGGATCAATCTTCTAGCATCTTATTTTTACAGGTACATTGCCATTGTTAACATAAAAACCTATATTTGGTCTTGTAAATTGTATTAACTACTGATAATAATTTTATTTATATAGCGCCAACATATTCCACTCATTGATCACCCTCACTGTCAAAATTGTTTTTTTCTAAAATCTAACCTGTATTTTTATATGTTTTTGTGAACTTAGTATAAATGCTTCATTTCCCTACAGCGCCTCCACAGTGCAAATGAAACATTACATAGTGCCCATTTCAATCAATGTACTGTCCTTCAAATTCAAGAGGGAGAGATGCTCTTCGTTTTCACCTCTTTGCCAGAAAGGAGAGTGGTTACAGAGGACACCCCTTAAACATACAGTGGTTGGACAAAATAATGGAAACACCTAACGTTTTGGCATCATAATCTTCGAACATGTTATAAACATGCAAACCGTGACACATGGTAATGTTTTGTAGTTGATTATTTGTGTTATGTGATATGTGTAAGTAAATTAGCTGTTTGTTTTGCATAATTGTAAGAACATTGATGAGAACTTGATACCAATGGCAGACCTCTCGGATTTTCAAAGAGGCCTAAGGCTAAGTTCACACGTTGCGGAATTGCCGCGGAAATTTCCGCGGCAATCCCGCACTTCTCCCGCAGGAAATACGCACGTTTTTTTATGCTGATTCCCGCCAGAATAATAGCATTTTGCAAGCGTAATTAGCTTGCAGAATGCTAGCGTTTTCCTAGCGATCTGTAGCATCGCTTGGAAAACTGATTGACAGGTTGGTCACACGAGTCACACATAGTGTTTGACACGTGTGACCAACTTTTTACTATTGATGCCGCCTATGCCGCATCAATAGTAAAAAGATCTAATGTAAAAATAATAAAAAAAATAATAAATAATGATATTCTCACCTTCCGGCGGCCCCCGCAGCCTTCCCGCCTTCAGCAACGCTCCCGGCAACTCCGGTCCCAAGGATGCTTTGCGACAAATCACACCGATGACGTACATCTCGCGAGACCGCTATGCCATCTGGGTGATTCTCGCAAAGGACTCTTGGGACCGGAAGTTGCCGGGAGCGTCGCTGAAGGCGGGAAGGCTGCGGGGGCCGCGGGAAGGCTGCGGGGGCCGCCGGAAGGTGAGAATATCATTATTTTTTATTTTAATTATTGTTTTACCAGGGATATGGTACCCAGGGCCTGGAGGAGAGTCTCCTCTCCTCCAGACCCTGGGTACCACCGCACATGAACCGCTTACATTCCGCAAAATTAATGAACATGTTGCTATTTTTTCCGCAAAGCGTTTTTTTCGCGGAAAAAAACGCAACATGTGGCCAAAACATGCGGAATCAATTAACATGTATAGGATGCTTAATGCTTGCGTTTTTATCGCGTTTTTACCGCGGAAAACCGCGGAAAAACCGCGAAAAAAACGCAATTATTCCTGATCGTGTGCACTTAGCCTAATTGTTGGTGCTGGTATGGCAGGCGCTAGTGTAACCGAAAGTGCCCGAATGCGTGGCGTGTCAGGAGGTACTGTCTCCAAAGTAATGACTGCATTTGAAAGAGAAGGAAAAACGTCCGCAGCAAAGCACAGGTCCGGCCGAAAGTCGAAGTTGACTGAGAGAGACCTTCGGACTCTAAAGCGAATTGTGAGAGAGGATCGTAAGACCACGGCTCCGAAAATCACTGCTGAGCTCAATGAACACCTACTGAACCCAGTATCCACAAAAACTGTTCGTCGGGAGCTGAACAAATCTGTATTCCACGGAAGAGCTGCAATTCGAAAACTGCAGCACTCAATGACAAATGTTTCCAAGCATTTAGAGTGGTGAAGAAACCTCCAGAATTGGTCCCTCAAGCCGTAGAAACATTTGATATTCTCAGACGAATCATCGTTTACCCTATTTCCGACCTCTGGCCGCGTGTACGTTTGGAGACAGCGGAAAGAAGCATTCCATCCAGACTGCCTTCTCCCAACCGTAAAACATGGCGGAGGTTCTGTGATGATCTGGGGTGCTATTTCGTGGAGATCCGCCGGGCCAATGATATTCCTTCATGGAAGAATTAACAGCCGCGATTATTTAGGCATTTTGGGCGACCAAGTGCATCCTATGGTTCAAGCACTGTTTCCGGAGGGGAACGCCATCTTTCTGGATGATAATGCACCAATTCATACAGTTAGAATCGTTAAAGCATGGCACGAGGAACATTCTAATGAAGTTGAGCATCTCATCTGGCCCCCACAATCCCCAGACCTCAACATTATTGAGCATTTATGGTCGATTTTAGAGATTCAAGTTAGACGTCGATTTCTGCCGCCATCGTCGCTCAAAGAACTGGAGAGTGTTTTAACTGAAGAATGGGCTAAAATTCCTTTGGAAACAATTCACACCTTGTATGAATCCATACCTTGGAGAATTGAGGCTGTAATCACCGCAAAAGGCGCACCTACACCATATTAAACTAACTTTTGTTGATGTTTCCTTGTGTTTCCATTATTTTGTCCAACCCCTGTATATTGCCAGAGCACAAAATATACCGGTACTATCCAAGTATTTTTTAACAGAATCACTGATTGTGGCCAAAGTAATGTAAAATAAATCAATAAAAAGGGGTCAATGGCAGATCTGGCTCCGTAAACAGACAGTAGACGTGTAGAATTGTGTTTCGCACACAGTCCATTAGTTGCATATGTAAGACAGATAGAAATGATCAGTAGGCGAGATGAGGAGGACTTTGTGGATGGAGAACATTCAGCAGTAAATGAGGCAATGTGCTAATACAAAAGAAAAAAAAGCAAACAACAGCTCATAATGATACAGCTGTCCTGATAAGAAATATCACCACCACTAGAGAACGACAAACTCGGCAGTCCGAAACACCTGCCCATAGACATAGCCAGTTGTTGTCAAGGCTCAGTTTACAGATATCATTAGATCACAAATGAATATTGATGTTGCACAGCTGTGTTCTGTTATTTATGGTTTATTCACATACATTTTTGCAGTGTTTTTTTTTTTTACTTAGGAAAACACATCATGAATTTTATGATTTTTTTCTTGACTTTTTTAAACGTGTGTGTATATTTTCAACCTTTAAGTTTTTACTTATGCCCATGAGAAAACATATGAATTAAAGCCGGCACATCTAGAGAATCTGTATTCGTGAAAACTTTCCAAAAGCTAAATAAGGCATCAAAAGTGTAAAAAAAAATAAATAAATGAAAAGAGAAATCACAAAAAATGTTTGTAGTGGATTTTTAGGGGTAAGTTTTCTCCTTGTGGAGAGTGACATGCCAGGTCTGGCATGCCAGTATGAGGAAACTTAAATGCCTTGCATTCTCCTCTGGGAAATTAAATATGCAAATTGCCTCTTCAGAGAAGAAGAGGACTTGAACTCTAGCTCCACTTATTGGACGTAGCAGTCCTGCAAGTCAATATCGACCCTTTAATGAGCCTTGCAATATGGTTTTGGATAAAAGCCAAATTGAGATTCTCATATGGCAAGGCTCGTTAAAGGGTCGATATTGAACTTTTGGATTGCTACTTACAATAGGTGGAGCTAGAGTTCCAGTTCTCTTCCTCTCCGAAGAAACAATTTCGTTTTTTAATTTCATATTATTCTATTTCCTCAACATCATCTTCTGACGGTAGCGTGTGTTATCACATAAAATAATAGCAAAGAAAGAGCAAAATAAAAATGGCTCAAAAATACAGCATCTTTGCAAAGTGTGTATTGGTAAAAACATGGCTGGTCTGCGAGTTTTGGTGATAATATTGACTGACAGACATATTACAATATATAATGCTTTGTTAAGATTTTGGAGACTTTGTTAATTTAAAATATAGGCTTCTATTCAGTTTTAGGCATAAATCTAGCATAAAATTATTTGAAATGATATACATTTTTGCACAAAAAAACAATTTGTGACTTTTGCCCATGAAATGCCAATCCTCTGCCAACATAGCGTAAGTTAAGACAGAAATGTACTCCAGTCCCTGACTGGAGCATGCCAGCTGAAAGAAGTGCCAAATTCATTAAGTGGCGTATGTCTTACTCCAGCAGACTATTTTTATCAACACTAATGTGCAAAACACTAAACTTGATGATATGTGGCAATTAAAGAAGCTTTTCCATCAAAGGGAGCCTTACAGCCTATGTCTGTAAAGTGGATAAAACATATAGGAGGAAACTCAGAAATACAGAGAATGATGATTATTGACACCATGGAAGATTTGACATAGAGGCTGCTGTCTGTGCACACACCTCATTGTGTCCTCATTTTCCTCAGTATCAGACCCTTCATTATATGTCAAATCATTTTGCTTTTAGAAGAGAAATGTAAGAAACCTATAGCATCTTAAATAAGCACTCCCCCATCAAAGTTTTTATCCTCATAATATACTGCAATTATCATATTATATAGCACTGTGTACCTGCAATTGCTCATTTTGCCTTTCTACCCAGTTAATTAATCTCTTTTCCATTAAATCTATGACATCAAGTTATTAAAAACTGACTAGTTGAATCTTTCTAACCTCTACGTAGAAACAGGAAGTCTCTTTTCCTTACATGAGTCATCAATGGAACTACAACCCTACATCACTGCAAAGTCCAAGCAGCCCACCTCCACCTCCTCTTCAACTCCTGACTCAGCTGCTCCTCTCCTCCCCCTGAAAACCAGACACAAAAAACAAATATCCAAAAAAAATAAATAAAAATTTTATGGCCTATGCTTTAACTGGTGGGTTCAGTCCCTCTGTCCTTGTTCACATTTACGTCACTTGACAAGTGGAAAGGTTTTTAATACAAGAGTTAGGACTGTCCCACAAGGGTTGCCTTGACAAGGCGGGATGGCTTGTACATTCGTTTGATCAAAATTATGTTTACTAAATACCCTTATAATTATTAATACCTTCATGCATTTTTTGCAAAAAAAAAAAAAATGTATTTTATTTTGGATATTTGTTTTTTGTGTCTGGTTTTCTCTGTGTAATGGTCATGTGTTAATATGCATTTACATTTTGCATACACATTAACTTATTTTTCAGCTCAGATCTAGTTTCTTATCCTCTCCTCCCCCTGCCTGGAATTTTGCAAAGACATAATGATAGGTAATTTGGATTGTGAGCCCCATCGGGGACAGCGATGATAATGTGTGCAACTGAAAAGCGCTGCGGAATATGTTGGCCCATATAAAAATAAAGATTACTATTAGTGAGGTAGAACTATAGTACCAATTATGACTGATGCAGGGAAACCTGACCTCCTGTTTCTACATAGAGCTTAGAAGGTTTTCGGTGGTCAGTTTTTAATCACGATATTGACCTAATGGAAAAGAGAAGAACTAACTGGGCAGAAAGGAAAATGGAGCAATTGTAAGTAGACAGTGCTATATAATATGATGACTGCAATATATTAAGAGGATAAGAACTCTGCTGGGAGGAGGAGGGAGGAGGAGTGTTTCTTTAAGATGCTATAGGTTTCTAACATTTCTATTTTAAAAGCAAAATGATTTGACATATAATGGAGGGTCTGATATAAATGAAAATGAGGACACAATGAGGTGACAAAAGTAGCATGTGTATAGCCAGCAGCCTACATGTCAAATCCTTTAAAATTTTCCATGGTGTCAAGAATCATCATTCACTCCATTTCTCAGTTTCATCCTATGTGTTTTATTCACTTTACAGACATAGGCTTTCTACCAATTCATTGACAAGGTTATGTTTCCCACAATATTTCCTGCACTAAACAAGAGCATTTCCAAAGCGTTAATGGAAGATACAGCGTCTACAGCAATAATGACCACATCTAGGTCTTCAGCAAAAGTGATTTCTTTACGCATCTGACTTCAAGATGGCAATTTACAATCTGTATTCCCGTAGATGAAATATGTCTTCCCATTCGGCTTGATAGCTGCATCCTAATGAAGATATTAGCAGCCAGATGGGAAAGACACAATGAGCCATCACTGCCATGAGTTACAAAAAAATGTTGCTGGATGTCCTATGGTCCTTATATTACTGTGGAGGGGTCATTTAGTTGTAATGGGCCGGAAGTCTAGACACTTGTTAGAACAGCTATGGATTGTAGATTCACCTTCTTACTCCTCAGTCAAGGATAATAGTGTGAGATGTTCTAACCAGACAGATGAAGAGCAATATGATGGATGATTTGTGCAGATTTCCACTGAGGTCCCTACTTCTTCAAAATGTCAAACACAGATGACTGGATAAAGGGAAATGATGAAACAAATTTTAGGGTAATTAAAGTATGAAATGTTCTCATAATAGGATGACAATGACAGGTGATTATAATATTTTAATAACCTTAATGTAACCAATTACATTGCAAACTTATTTGATAAGCATGTAACAACTGTGTAAGGGGAATAATACAATAGTTCTGAAGCCACTAGTGTCTATTACAACAATAGGAAACTCTACTGCAAAAGTAACGATTTACCACAATAGTGATCAACGTGATGCCTTAAAGGAAAATCCGGTGCCAAAAGATTGTATTAATGCAGTTTTTATTCGACGCGTTTCGAAGTATATCACACTTCTTCAGGAAATACCCACATAAGGACACATTGACATAGAAGATGTCTTCTATGTCAACATGTCCTTATATGGTTATAGAAGACTAGATGGTGGCCCGATTCTAACACATCGGGTATTCTAGAATATGTATGTAGTTTATTTATGCATGGCTCTGCTCCCACCCTCCTATCCTTGCATGCATGGTACCCCTATCCATCCTGTATACATGGCTCCGCTCCTCCTTCCCATCCTTGTATGCATGGCTCCCCTGTCCCATCCTGTATGCATGGCTCCTCTCCCCCCTCCCCTCCTTGTATGCATGGCTCCGCTCCACCCTCCCATCCTTGTGTGCATGGCTCCGCTCCCACTCTCCCATCCTATATACATGGCTCCGCTTCCATCCTCCCATCCTATATACATGGCTCTGCTCCCACCCTCCCATCCTATATACATGGCTCCACTTCCACGCTCATATCCTATATACATGGCTCCGCTCCCACCCTCCCATCCTATATACATGGCTCCGATCCCACCCTCCCATCCTATATACATGGCTCCGCTCCCACCCTCCATCCTGTATACATGGCTCCGCTCCCACCCTCCCATCCTTGTATACATGGCTCCGCTCCCACCCTCCAATTCTATATACATGGCTCCGCTCCCACCCTGTATACATGGCTCCACTCCCACCCTCCGCTGGGCTCCCCCATCCTCCCCATCATACCCTCCTCGCTCCGTCGCTGCACGTCCCTGCATCTCTATTCCGGCGCATCAGCTTTTTCCTCTGTGGTGTGGTCACGTGGTACCGCTCATTAAGGTCATGAATATGGACACCACGCCTATGGAAGTGGAGTCACGTCGATATTCATGATCATTAATGAGCGGTACTACATGACCGCAATGGATAGAAGCAGACGCGCCGGGACAGGGATGCAGGGACGGAAGGTGAGTATGTACGTGGAGATGACCACGTACCATCCGAGTCAGCGGTAGCAGCTGATCTCCCGACGATAGCGGTGGCGTTGCCTGGTTGAAATCCTGCACCAATTCGTGGCCGGATGTGCCTGTCGCTGATTGGTCGCGTCCGGCAGGGTGCGACCAATCAGCGACACAGGATTTCCGTTACAGACAGAAGTGAAAAGTTAGACAATTATATAGTAGATGTCTTCTATGTCAACGTGTCCCTAAGTTGTTATATAAGTTGTCTTCTATGTCATCGTGTCCTTATGAGGTTATAGAAGTCTTCTATGTCAACGTGTCCTTATGTGGTTATGGAAGAAGTCTTCTATGTCAATGTGTCCTTAAGTGGTTATAGAAGAAGTCTTCTATGTCAACGTGTCCTTAAGTGGTTACAGAAGAAGACTTCTATGTCAATGTGTCCTTATGTGGTTATAGAACATGTCTTCTGTTAGGCGTCGAGATACCGCGGCTGCACAGGGAGAATCTTGAGCCATGTCCTCTGCGGTCTCCCATTCTTCTTCAGCCGCAGAGGATCCTGTCAGCGGAGACATTGGTCCCAGCATCTTGCTCAGGCTAATGCTATGGTTTGGTTGCTGATGCCGCCCCACGTTCAGCTATAGCAACCAGCATTAGCGGCGAGCAGACGTTCCTGGGACTAAGTCCTGCTTTTCTCCATCTGAGCATGCCCGTGAGACGACCGCTCATTGGTGGTCGGAGGTCACATGCTCAGGTCCTCAAGCAGTTCAGATTGGGCCATCAGCAAGGTCCTGGAAAGCTGCAGTTATAAAAGGATAGTATAAACCATGTAGTGTGTGAGTGAGTGGATATGCTACCACTCTGTGTATGCACGGGTGTTTGGGCAGAGAACCTGCCGCACTGTCGGCGTGTATGACCGTCTAGTGTTCCTTAGTCAGGCAGGTTTTTACTCGGCTTGACCTAGCGCCTGTCTTGGCCACGTGTGCTGCTTATCACGGGATGTTTACAGGGCACAGTCAATCCACGTGCTCTGGCACACACCTTTTGGTACCGCTCTTCAGTCAGTTGAGCTTTTGCTCTTGTTTTTTAGTTAGTTGTGTTTGCTACCACTGAGTGCAAGTAGTGCCATCTCTACTGCGGCGCCATGGGCATTGTCGGTCTGGTCAGACTCAAGTCCCGCGTTCTAGGGGTTGAGCCTAGAGACTTCACTTGCACCATATCAGCTGTGTCCTGTGACGTGTAACAGTGAACAGCGCTCTATTACTTTGTTGCGGCGGCTCTGTGAAGTCTTCTATGTCAACATGTCCTTATCTGGTTATAGAAATAGTCTTCTATGACAACGTGTCCTTAAGTGGTTATAGAAGATGTCTTCTATGTGAACGTGTCCTTATGTGGTTATAGAAGATGTCTTCTATCAATGTTCATAGTGTTATAGAGTCTCTGTCATGTGTCTATGTGGTTATAGAAGAAGTCTTCTATGTTAATGTGTCCTTATGTGGTTATAGAAGAAGTTTTCTATGTCAGTGTGTCATTATGTGGTTATAGAAGAAGTATTCTATGTCAACTTGTCCTTATGTGGTTATAGAAGAAGTCTTCTGTGTCAACGTGTCTATATGTGGTTATTTCCTGAAGAATGAGAGTGTTATACTGTGAAATGGGTCAAATGAAAACCACATTAACACAATCTTTTGGCGCCGGATATTCTTAACTCTGTAGCAGCGCGGACAAGTTCCACAAAATTTTTCTCCAAATCTGCAAAGGGGTTCTACTGACATACAGATTATTAAAGCATTGTAAAGCCTATCAAAAACTTCATCATTTACATGATGTTAAAATTCTGCTCTGTTCCGGAGCTGTCACATGGTGAGGTGACCTCCAGCTCCTTCCTACTACAGACTATTCAAAGCACAGAGTAGAGATTATCTGTCTGTGCTTTGAACAGTTCAACCAGTTCTGCAGTACGCTCTGAATGTTAATGTCATGGGGCATGATCTATGATCCTCAGCAAGTTTACATTGAGTGGGGATGTGACATGAGAGCGGGAAAGCACAGAGACATGGCACACTCCACATAGAGCAATATTCTTATCAAATTGTAACTTTGGCCAAAGGGTTTGGCGCAGGCCTTCCCAAGTGGTAGGTTACATTGTAATATATGAATACATTAGATCACTTATTGTTCCCATGTTTTTGTGACTGTCTGAAAAAGACAAATACTGACAGGATAGATGCCAAACAGTGTCAATAGTGACTCCATCATGTCCATTCCACTATATGTCTCTGTCGGGGCTTTGTCAGTGTTCCAATCATGATACAGGTTTTTCTGGGATTCCAACAGAAACCCGAATGTAGTGTTTCAAGTAGAGCATTGTATAAGTGTGAACCTAGCCTAAGTGATGAAAAAAAGGTTTTTCGATTCAACATAGCGAATTAAAAGTAAAAATTCTTTATTGTGACTTCATTAAAATTATATTGTATTATTATGACGCGTTTTGAGTCTGGCTGACTCTAGATATAGCTAAAAAATGATAAAGCTACTGGTGTAAAAATACAGAGCCTACTAATTAGATGACATCACAAATTGACAGCACCTGAAAAGCAAAGTATTAACCCTAGAATGAGAAGTTATGGACATGCATATCTACTATAGACAACCTAGTACCTTTTGAAACATTTGAGCACATATATAGTGAAAGTCACATATTACAGCATCTGGCTAAAGGTAGTAAGTTTAAAGCTGTAAATTAATTCTACTATGCACTTCCTGGGATTATCTGATAAATCTTGATTCTTTGGTTTCCTTCTTTCCTGATAAAGCAGGATTCATTAAATAGTAGTGGACATATAATCAATACACCCACTATTGATATTGGGACTATAACTAATGAGAGAACAGAACGGGAGCTTAGCAAATTAAACAAGGAATGGAAGCAGGCGATACACCTTCAGTAGCTGTTGTATAAAGGCTACTGGGGGAACAAATTATGCTACCCAACTGAAGGTATGACAGTGGAGTCCATGAATTCATTCGACTGAAAAAAGTGATTGCGTAAAACATTAAAAATGTATTTCCTGTAAAAAAAATTGTATAATTGCCTTTTATATAAATTGCCCCTATAGCATATATATTTTATATTTACATTACATCCGAAATTTACAGAAAGTTCTAAATCATGGGTCAATTTAAGCATTGCCTTGTCCTAGGAATGTCCCAAATTTAAATACCATTTAAGGCACGTTTAATTCATAAGCCCTGCCTCTTTGTGGTCCTGTCTGAACAGCATCATGAAAAATGGAACTCTTGGGAACAATTTTGGTTGGCGTCAGCAGATGAAAACTTATCAAGAACTATAAAATTGTACAACTCTATTCCTGGTCAGAGCTCAAAGTTTAATACAAGTAGCAGGAAAGAAGCTGGAAACCCCATTAAAAAATATAATTTAAACAATTTGATAATAAATTGTTAATTAAAGATTCAAACGAAACCAAAAATTAATTACAAGTTGTTTTCATAAAAGAGAAAGATACAGAATCTACCAAATCTTTCCACTATATGCTTTGTAGAAGTTGAAGCAGCTCTTGACTTTATGACAATTAACCCCAATTCTTAATGACGGATACAAGTCATTCATTTCTAATGATATTTAATGTTATTACTGCAACAATCGAGACATAGAATAAAGTAGACATCAAGCTGCACACTTCGGGTAAACTAAAGCGAATCACTCTGGGGTGAAAGATAAGAGGTCATATTAATTATAATGTAATTAAAACTCTCCTAAATAAATAGCAGCTATTGTCCTTCTGCACTCGGAGTGTCTGGTTACTTGGAAAATACTTAAAAATAAGTCAATAGTAATTAAATGTTATAGACCTGGTAATCTCAAATGACTTGAAAAATGCTATTTATCTTACATTTCTGACACCCAGAGATATTTATGTCAAAAAGTGGCTTTATTCTGAATCCAATGTAATCAAAGTGAATGGCAAACTAATTAGACGGAAAACTTGGTATTTTTTTGAAAAAATGTAATGGCCATTGCATTCTCATGGACAATTCATTATGTCAGAGGAAGGGGTTGTGATGTCACAAGCAAAAAAAACAACAATTCATCAAATACTGGAAAACTAGCTTTTTTACCAGTGGCAGTGTCAGATATATGAATGCAGTTGCAGTTCTTGGGTCCACCACACATTGCAAGGAACCTCTATCAATCAGTAAAGAACATAAACATGTCCACTTTTTTATTACATAAAACAAAAAAAGAAAAGCAGCAACAGGCAAAAGAGTTCCTGTGCGCAGTACCCCCAAAGCCAATACCAAACCTTCAATATAGAAGATAAAAAATGGAGGTAGCACACCAGTTCAGAGTGAAAAAGTGCTATTTAATAGCCCAAAATGAAATTCTTTTAATGAAAGAAAACACAACAGTTTCCCATATTTATTATACGCCTAATTCCCCAAAGCCATCGATCTCAAGCAAAAAACAAAAAACAAAACAACAACACAAATACTCCCTGTTCTGATGTAATCCATTTAATAACGAGTGTCCCACGACGATCTCCCCTATAGAGCTGTCACATCGGGGCCACAAGTGACAGGACGAACTCCAGTGACCTCTGACGGCGGAGTGTTACACTTCGGGAGGATACTTTCCGTCATTGTATCACCGGAGGCCCCTGGAGAGTGGTCGAGATGTGACAGCTCTCTACGGGAGATCGTGGTCCGACACTCGTTATTAAATGGATTACATCGGAACAGGGAGTATATTGTTGGTTATTTTTTTTTATTTTTACAGGGGATCGAGGGCTTTGGGGATTAGCTGTTTGGTGAGTATGTGAATATGTGAATGTGTTTTTTTTTACAATGGAACACAGTAGCCGGATGATGGGACTACCATTTCATCATCGGCTAATGCTGTCACTGTTCTATGTGCCAGCATACATAGCCAGATGGGATAGTAGTCTCATCTGACGGTGCCTGCACACAGACACACAGACACCCGCACACACACACACACACAGCCATACACACCCCCGCAGACACCCGCACACACACACAGATACAGACACCCGCACACAGGCATGCACATCTCCTCTGCATATAGTCTCCGCCCACACACACACAGTCTCCGCCCACACACTCTTGCTCCTGCCTTTCTGCAGGGTTTTTTGCACGCACATCTGCAGCAAATTCGCAAATCTTTTTACACCTGCAGTTTTGCTGCAGATTTGACTGACTCAGTGGAAATCAATGGGTGAGAAATGCTGCAGATCCGCAAAAAGAATTGACATGCTGCTGAAAATAAAACGCTGAGAATTAGTGTGGATTTTTCTGCAGCATGTGCCCACCATATTCAGGATTCCAATAGATTAACATTGGTTGTGCACTACCACTACATTGCAGATTTTATTGCAATTTGCAATTCTGCGCGTCCAAAAACATTGCGGATCCGCATTGAAATCAGCAACATGTGCACACAGCCTTATACTAATATGTGTGGTGGCCCTTGTTTTCAATTTTGCTTTAGTTTCTTGTACTCAATAAATTTGAGAGGTGGCTGCGTCCTTTGTCTGTGCACATTACAGTAAGTACTCAGCATTCCACAGGTAGATCCTAGTACAGTCAAGTACTGGTCCTGCTCTGACCCTATCTATTTTGAGGCTTCGTTGGCACATAGCAAGAAGAGACACTGGAGTTAAGGACCATCCTGATTGGGTACACTTTGTCACGGTAGGACAATTTTTATAAAAAAAAAGTCATCTAAGTACCTATGTTTTTTTACATGTGTTATTATTAATTCATTTACTGCAGTGTGTTTATGCATTATATTTTTTCTCTAGGATTTGCGGCTACCTGTAGCTTTCTTCAGTGGCAACACCTTAATCTCAAGGCATTTTTTTTATAAAGAGGCTGATTTTTTATGCTTAACTGAAAAAAATTAACTGGAGTATAAGTTGGTATGCATGCGAAATAGGAGCATGTTCACACTGACCATTAAACAGACAAAACCTAAGACAGAAACAAAATGAACATATACCCTGCTGTAAGTAAATAAGTAAAATCAATGATGCATAGAAATAACAGAGTACTTGGTAACCATCGCTTTTGATCAAAGAAAGCATAAAAGCCATCCCACCAGCGTCAAGGGATACGCTAATCAGGATGGCCCTAAGCTCTAGTATTGAAACCTTACCATGTGTCAAAGTGACATCAATGTGAATAAGGGCCTAGCAGGACCAGGTTCTGATATGAGTACCCTGCAAAATAGGAAGCAATATACTGTAAATGGAATGTCCAGCTCAAAAAAGGGAGACCGCACCCTTAGTGCAGAAACCTGAAACTTAACCTCCAAAAAATGAACTGGAGTATAAGTTGGTATGCATGCAAAATAGGAGCATGCTCACACTGACCCCCCCACCAGACCTGTCCATCAACGTCAATGGCTGTTCACTTTCCCCAGTCCCGCACGCTTGGTGCTTCGGAGTGATCCTCGACTCTGCTCTCTCTTTCAAGCCACATGTCCAAACCCTTGCTCCTCCTGCCAACTCAAATTCAAAATATTTCCCGGATCCGTGCATTCCTTGACCATGAAACTACAAAAACACTAGTGCATGGCTTATCATCTCCCGCCTTGACTACTGCAACCTCCTACTCTCTGGCCTTCCTTCTAGCACTCTGGCACCACTCCAATCCATCCTGCACTCTGCTGCCCGACTAATACACCTGTCTCCCCATTATTCCCCAGCCTCTCCTCTCTGCCAAGCCCTTCATTGGCTTCCTATCGTCCAGAGGCTCCAGTTCAAACCCTAACCATGACCTACAAAGCCATCCACAATCTGTCTCCTCCATACATCTGTGACATGGTCTACCGGTACATACCCACACGCAACCTTCGATCCTCTCAAGATCTCCTATTCTACTCCCCTCTTATCTCTTCTTCCCACAACCACATACAAAGCTTCTCCTGTGCCTCTCCCATACTCTGGAACTCTCTACCTCAACACATCAGACTCGCGCCTACCATGGAAACCTTCAAAAAGAACCTGAAGACCTACCTCTTCCGACAAGCCTACAACCTGCAGTGATCCTCAGTCTACTGAACCGCCGCATGACCAGCTCTACTCTCTCCTAGTGTATCCTCACCCATCCCTGTAGACTGTGAGCCCTTGGGGAAGGGTCCTCTCTCCTTCTGTACTTGTGTGTGCCTTGTATTGCTCAAGTTTACTGTACTTGTCTATATTTGCCCCTCTTCACATGTAAAGCGCCATGGAATAAATGGCACTATAAAAATCTATAATAATAATAACAACTGACCATTCATCAGACAAAACCCAGGACAGAAATAAAATGAACATATACCCTGCTGTAACTAAATATGTAAAATCAATTGTGCATATAAATTACATGGGGTAATTAGAAAGCATCGTTTTTCATTAAAGAAAATGCATTTTTTTTCGGTTTAGCTTCAGGTTTCTGCACTTAGTGCAGGTAAGGATGTGGCCTCCCTTTCATTGAGCTACACATTATATTTATATAGCTTCCCATTCCTGAGTATCCTTTAGGATATTTAGTATATTTAGGACCCGGTCCTGCTTTGTCCTTATTTACACTGATGTCACTTTGACACATGGTCAGGTTTTAATATTAGAGGTTAGGACCATCCCGATTGTGGTACACCATGACGCTGGTGGGATAGCTTTTATGCTTTTTTTCATCAAAAAACTTATTTCCTAAGTCCCCTATGTTATTTATATGCACTGTTGCTTTTACTTACTTACTGACAACAGGGTATATGTTCATTTTGCTTCTGTCTTACGTTTTGTCTGATTTTTTATTCTACTCCATTAGAAGAGGATGGGCAGCAATACCAGGGAACAATTGATCCTGTTTCTGGAAAAGAAAGGAAAATGGAGGAACCTAAAATTAGAAGGGGGGGTGTTTTTACTTTTTACAACAATGTGCTATAGACAACAAAAATACTAAGCATTGAAACAAAAACATAAGCAAAGCCATGTAGTTGGTATTATAGCAGCTCTTCACTCTTCCAGTCTCACAGTCTTAAAACAGACAAAGAATAAGGGGCGATAAGGTCGGAGGTAGAAAAAAAAAGGAAAAAAGAAAGAGAAAGAAAGAGTGAGAGGAAAAAGTTCTTACGGAAGTTCCACCAGCTGGAGTTTCTTTATACAGAAAGCCAAACTGACCAGGTCTAATAACAAACAGGAACAGATTGTTCAGATCACCAGGACATTTCCATACAAGTCTTATAAAACAGGATACATTTGCTGTCTGCTTATAAATAAACACAGTCAACACAATCATGACATTTCCCAGGCACATGACATATTAGATGTTGCATTCTTTAATCTATATTTTCAAAATTTAGGTAATTGCCTTTTATTTACTGAGCCATAACGTCTCATAACACAATGAAGAGCTGTCTGTAAGCCGGTGATAATATCCAGAGCCCATTCGCTTTGTAGAGCTAAGCGCAAAGAGTCACACACTAATAAAAGTTCACTGGCAGTTCTCCCAGTTAGACCATACAACATAATCTGATTTCCCTTCTGATCCAGTTACTTTCCACATTTCTCAGGTTGTTGTGAACATTGTATCATTAGGCCACATTTTATACCATAAATAATCAGTAGATTATAAATAATGGTAGATTATAGATTTGTCCTTGGTCGGTCCCATAACCAAAAAAGAATGCATCCCTGAATAATATCTGTTGATAAAATACACAAAGTAGATATATTATAATACTACAATGGAAAGTTAAAGCTCTTATTGGGACACCTGCACATTATATCAATAGAAGCTTTTACAACTTATTCTAAATAAATAAACATTAATATGGAGCTGTCGTCCTTTTGTAGCTGTAACAGCTTCCACTTTCTGAGAAGTAGAAATGAGGGGATCATATGAAATTTGAATTTGCCGATTTCACTGAATATTCCCCAAAAAATTTGATTTGCGGCTAATACAGTCATGTGAACCTCAGTGCTGGAAAACTTGTAATTGCTCGGAAAATACTTGTGGGGGAGATGAGAAAGAGAGAACCCTGCTGACCATAAGAGCTTACACTCTATAGAGAGAGAGAGGACTCTTCTGACCATAAGAGTTTACACTCTATAGAGAGAGAGAGAACCCTGCTGACCATAAGAGCTTACATTCTATAGAGAGAGGGAGGACCCTGCTGACCATAAGAGCTTACACTCTATAGAGAGAGAGAGAGAGAGAGAAAGAGGGGGAAAGGACCTCACTGACCATAAGTTCTTACACTCTATAGAGAGAGAGAGAGAGAAAGAGGGGGAAAGGACCTCACTGACCATAAGTTCTTACACTCTATAGAGAGAGAGAGAGAAAGAGGGGGAAAGGACCTCACTGACCATAAGTTCTTACCTATAGAGAGAGAGAGAAAGGGAAGGACTCATGACATAAGTTTACACTCTACAGGAGAGACAAAGATAGAGAGAAAGAAAGGACCTCGCCGACTGTAAGAGTTTATATTCTATAGGGAGAGGGAGGACTCCACTTACCATAAGACCTTACACTCTATAGGGAGAGAGAAAGGACCCAGGTGACCATAAGAATTTCATCTCTACAGGAGAGAGAAAACTGCTGACAATAAGTGCTTGCACTCTACAAGAGAGAGAGAGAAAGGACCTCACTGACTGTAAGAGTTTGCACTCTATAGGGAGAGAGAGAGGACCCCTCTGACCATAAGAGCTTACATTTTATAACAGAAAGAAAGAGGACCTAGCTGACCATGAAGCTTACACCCTTCAGGAGACAGAGAAAGAGAAGACCCAGTTGACCATAAGAGCTTATACTCTACAGGAGAGGAAACAGCAGACAGTAAGAGCTTACACTCTATACAGAGAGAAAGAGGATCATGCTGATCATAAGACCTTACACTCTACAGGAGAAAGAAAGAGGACCTCACTGACCATAAAGCTTACACTCTACAGGAGAGATAGATCTAGGAAGTGACTCTAGAGATGAAAAATGACTCTGTCGTACAAATTGAGCTCCTCTGGGAATCGGTGATCTTAGAAGGCCCAGGTTCTGACCACCACTGTACAAGGTAGGATAATCCGCCAGATGTCATGGCTGCAGGGCATTACGAGGAAGCCCACGAAACACAAAGAAACTTAAACCTGCTCTCTGCTGCTTCAACAGTGTGGGAAACCGTGCAGGGCAAGTTTTTTTTTTCCTTCTGTGAATCACATTTCAAAGTGTTCAAATTTGCATGAAACCACAAATTTCAAGAATTTCGACTCAAACTCAATCCTCTGGGGATTGATCCACTCGTCTCTTCTGAAAAGGCTTCCTACAAAAATTAGAGTGTGTCTGTGGGAATGTTTGCCCAAGGAGAAGGAGGTCAAATAATCACCAAGTTCTCATGTCTAATACGTCTAGAAATAGGCTGGTCCAGCTTGTAGGCATACAATAAGTGAGGGATGAGCCGAGACGTCACTATGCAGAAAATACAGTTCTATGGTGATTACTAGGGTTACATGGAGTTATTAAGGAGTTGCAGTCTGAAGAGCAAGCTTTTGTGAACAAAGATTAGGTAATTAAATGATATTCCCTATAACGCACCCCTTGAGATTGTCTGTTTTTAAAGTTTCATTTTGAAACATTTTAGCCCACCTTTATGTATGAACAAACCATAAATGATGAGATATATTTATAGCCGACCCTTTCTCCAGATGTTTTTCTTTTTCTTACATTTTTTCTTATAAACGAAAATAATGAGGCCTTTTGATTGAAAGTTAATGGAGAAAAAGCACTTGGACTTTGAGGGGAAAAAAAATCATTACTAACGAGAAAACCACATGACAGCAAATGTTTGTGGAGTGCGCAGCTCGGGTGCAGTCGTTTACTGTCTGCGGAGATGATCGCCTACACTGGAGACAGGTTAGCAATCTACAGGGTTAATGTTTGAATGAAACTTTATACAATTTAATTTTTTCCATGCTACATGTTAAGCAATGCAGTTTGCACACAATAAAAGGAAGAAAAAAATACTACAAACTACAAGACTGAGACCTTGAGGAATCATTTGAGGTTTTTTTAAGTCCCTTTTGTAATTCCCTTGTGATATTCTTTGCTTTTTTTTAGCACCAAATTCTTAAAAATAGTGCACACGACTCAAGAATTTTGCACAAAATAAAAAAATGGCATTACTTTTTGTCTTTAATCATTTTTGTTTCCTACTGTTTAGCACAAAAAAATCTCATGTTCTGCAAAAATTGAGCCAAAACAACTAGCGTGTATAAAATCACTCAAGTGATGAATTGGAGTACATTTGGGACATATTTTGCAAGTTTTACAAAAGTCGCAAATGATAAATCAGGAAAAAATATCTGAATACCTTATACCCTGACCACAATGGCAAACAAAAAAAAAAAAAACAATATACTGTATACACATAATAATCTATAAACATGGCGCAAATTGAATGAAGATTTAATTGCAAGTGAGAAACAGGTGAGACCACAAAATGTAGACAATAAAAGGTTAAAATGCAATGATGAATTGGCCAGTAAAGTGTGAATCAGAGCTTACAATAATGAAGTACTCGAGATTTCATTTAGTGGCTTTGGGCACCCTCAGACATTAGCGACCTGACACCAAAGCCACCTCTGTGCCCCTATAATTGTGCCTATAAAGCTTCCCACCAATGCTGCATATCTCATATTCCCATAACAACACCAAGATAATGTATTGATTTCCAATAATACAGCATTGGGTCTATTTGATGAATGCCATATCTGCAGAAAATGTTCCTACTGGATTAGGCATTACAGGGGTTGTAACAATAATATTAGTTATGTCCCATCACTGGGATAGGTGATAGCTTGTTATTCGCTCGGGAGTCCAAAGATCCTGAGATCAAGGCTCTGCAAAGCCACATTTGAATAAAGTAGAAGTTTAGCGTATCTCCTCATAGAGAATGAATGGAACGGAGGAGTGCACACTTGACTTCCGTTTCAATAACATCGGGCTCTACAGAGTCCGATTCTTGAGATCAGTGGGCATTTCAATGGACAGAACACAGCAATCAATAAGTTATCATTTCCATAGATGTGGTATAACTTATACGCTAGCTACAACTCCTTTAAAACATGTTGCTGTATTGGTAAAGAAGGAAAAATAGAAAAAAGTGTTATCCAGCTCACCAGTTAGAAGTGTGCTATTCCTCCGGTAGTTTAGGGATGTGGAACTTGGTAAATTCAATTACAAATGGGTGTATCCAGCAACAAATTCAGGGAAAAATGATTTACCGTATATATATAAAAACAGCCATTTATATAAAAAGCATTACAAAATAGTCAACTCATGATAAAAGGTGCAGTTCCCCGGGATATGCACAAACTGACGCGTTTCAAACTGGTGCGTTCTTAGTCATAGTACCCTAAGAGCGGACCAGTTCGAAACGCATCAGTTTGTGCATATTCCGGGAACTGCATTTTTTATCATGACTATTTTTTAATACTTTTTCAATAAATGGTTGTTTTTATATATAAATCAGTTTTCCACGGATTTGTTGCTGGATGCACCCATTTGTAATAGGTAAAGAAGGGTCAGTAATTGTCACATTGCCATCCAGGTAACAGAAGGCTCCAAACTTATATGGCAATGCTAATAAGTTGGGTGCACAAAATAGTTCTCTATTTTTTTCCTAATTTTGCCTTAACTTTCTATACCCTCCTATAAGACAGCCAAATGTCAAGTCATTACATACACTGTATATTTAGTACTGTATGGAGAAGAAGAGCAGTGTGCAAGTATGTAGATCATGACAGGAGACAGGTTGCAACTAAGGGTCTACAACTTCAATTACTAATAACAATGCAAAAAAGGCAAAATAAACTTTTTTTTTAAAACATTGTGCACGTTGAAAGTTGGAATTTCTAATATAACTAGAATTTGTGTGAGTTATAAATGAGTGAAGTATTTCTAATATTTGTAAGCAACTAGAAAGCCAGCACCAGGTAATATAAGGTTTATAGGGGATGGCACGACTTACACACCATGGCTGCTTGCTTCCAAAAACAGACCTACTCTAGTCTACAGGCTTTGTCAATCTGTTTTATGTCAAGAAAACTGAGCTGCAATACCACACATAGCCTATGGAGAAGTGTGGAGCTGTTTCTGGAATAAATCAGCCTGATTTGATAGATGATGTGCTAAACAGGCAATCTACAAGTTAAAAGGATTCTGTCATTAGGTTTTTCTACTGCATCTGAGATCAGCATGGTGTTGGAGCAGAGACCCTGACTTCAGCAGTTCTCTGAATGCTGAGCCCTGTATAACCCCACCCACAACACTGATTGTACACTGTGAAGAAGCAGAAAGCTGCCAATCAGTGGTGGGGGCGGGATTGGACGTCCTGGCAGCAGGTTTACTAGTCCTCTAATAACAATGTATTGTATTGTTGATAAAACAGTGATGTTATGAAAACTACACTAACCAGTCCAGTTAGGGACACATCATCGGAATCAGGTTCTCGTGAGAAGATCCTTGTTCTCGTCAGGGTGCAGTGAGATGGCCGTATAACACAGGCATTAATTGCATCGCAGTGCACGGACTGACCGGCGGCTCACCTGAACTGAGCGTGACAGCTGCAAAGAAATACAGGCTGTCTCTCTCGCTTCGGGATAGCCGACGGCCAGTCCGTGCACTGCGATCGCCGTGACGTCGGTGTTATATGGCCATCTGACTATGCCCTAAGATGAGTACAGCAAGATCATGCATTTCTACAGGTTTGAATGAAAGGACAAGTACATTTTAAACTTTGTCTGAAGCCTATAATAGGTGTATTATTTCCCGTAACTGAGTTTCATAGGAAAAAAAAGTGGAGAAAGGTGGAAAGGAATGGCAAAAGAATTCTAGCTGGAAACACGATGTAGTTATTTTCCGATAACTCGAGATCATAGAAATAAATGAGACATCTCATCAATGTGACATCGCTGCATGCAGAAAAATATATCTAGACCTGATGGGTCTGGATTTGGTCATGATCTTCATTTTATTCAATTTAATGAGAAAAAGAAGCTCTTCAATGTATCATTGCAGCTTTCACAAAATGTAATACTTCACCTCTCTTGCCTGCATATCGAGTGCTGCACAATGATTGCATTAGCTTACATTCTAAATCTTATATTTTATAGACTTGGAAACACCTTTGTATCTCGCCAAGAAGCCGCATAAGCTGTGAAATAACTTTTGAACATTTTAAAATTGTTAATTCAGACGCCTTATCATGATCCACGCAGTCACCGGGGACCACGCCGCTGACTTTATCCTGGGACGGCGGCCGTGAAATGTTAGTTCTGAATGGAGTTTGTGCAACTTTTATGTAAAATATTGTTTCATGGTAATGGTGGCCTCAATTGAAGTCTCATCATCCTCTCTGCTGCAAAATCGTGTCACTGACATTGTCACCGCTGCTCTCCAATCTCCTACCACAGACCAACACTGTCTGCAAATGAAGGGCTGAGATTTAAGAAAGCTGAGGCTGCAGTCTTTGGAGTTTAGTACTTCTGCCTGGGGAAATGATATATGCAGCACATTATAGTTTAAGAAAGATGAAGGCAATCTCGTGCAAGAGGGATTATACCAAGTCAGTACTTCTACAGCTTAATTTCTGCTTGGTGCACAAAAAAATGTCAAAAACTGGCCACATTCTTTAGAGAGCAATCAGTCAAACAAGTGCTACCTCTCCTGATAAGCCCTCGTTCACACGTACATGAAAAACCGCTACTGGTGTCATCAGTGTGTCAACCATGGGACATAAGTGCTTTTCCGGTATGGATAAAGAAAGAAAGAAATGACAAAGGACTGGAGGGAAAGGTGCTTTCACACTGCGCGTTGTCCCACGTTCAGTGGTCCCATCGAGGCTTACATCCGAACCCCCGGAATTAGGCATATGCGTAAACGTGCTCTGTCATGCTTCATTTTCTCGTTTACATGCCTACTGGAGGCGGACACTGAGTCCAGTCTACTATGTCTGAGTTTTTACCTCCAGAAGGAGTATACGGCCAAAAATGATGCATGACATAGCGCACATTGACTTATAGTCAATGGCCCCGTCGGCGCATACGCCTGAATCCTGTTTTGTGGGCGGTTTGGACGTAAGCCTCGATGCGACCACTGAGCGAGGGGAAGAAAGGGGCCTTAAAATCCACCTGCTTAATCCTCTACCCTTACATGTGTGGTCGGGTGAGAATCAAGAGGGCCCCCATGGATATTTAATGGCCAACTTGCCCTGCTGAAATTAGCTCTTTTGGCTGACATTAATCCAATATCTTTGGGCAGCTACGCTTTGAAAAAAAAAAAAGCAGCCAATTATTAGTTTACACTAGTACCAGTATGGCAGTCAGAGCTCCTTTTACTGATACTGACTGAGCTCCAATCAAACGCTGTAGAAAATGATTAAAAACTAATTTTCTCAATGTTTATTGGAAGAGAAAGGATGAAAAAGAAAAAAAGAGGAAGAAAGAAAAAAAGAGACAGAGAAGAAAAGAAAGAAAGAGAAAAAAAGAAGGAAAATAAAAAGAAAGAAAAAAAGGAAGGAAGAAAGAAGAAGAGGAAGATGGAAGAATTGATCTATTATAAAATTCACATTTTTTATTTGAATTCATGAACATTTTTATTAAGCCCTGTGTGGGCAAGGTAACATAACAGATTTAAGAATAAGGCCGGGGTCAGACATGCGAGAAACTCGCACGAGTCTCGCATGTCAATACCCGGCACTGCCGCCGGCACTCGAGACCGGAGCGTGCGGCTGCATAGAAATACATACAGCCGCACGCTCCTGTCCGAGTGCCGGTGGCCCTGCCTGGTATTGACATGCGAGACTCGTGTGAGTTTCTCGCATGTTTGACCCCGGCCTTAATCAACCTTGCAGTTACAGTGTAGTAAACAGCTCATTCCTAGTGTGAACAGACCCTAGAGCCGGGGATAAAAAGTAACGGTAAGGCCGGGTTCACACTTGTGAGAAACTCACACGAGTGCGCAAGTCTTTCGCATCAATACCCAGCACTGCCGCTGGCACTCGGGACCGGAGTGTGTGGCTGCATGTATTTCTATGCAGCTGCATGTATTTCTATGCAGCTGAACGCTTCGGTCCGAGTGCCAGCGGCCTAACACAAAGCTTCAATGACATCATTGCTTAGTATTTGTGATTTGCAGATTTAGTGCAGATTTATATGTGCAGTATGTCAATTCTTTCAGCGCTTTTGCTGCAGATTTTGTTCATACTAAGGCTTTTTTTTCTGCAGCAAAACCTGATCTCTTGGCAAGAAAAACACTGTGAAAAAAGCACAGGATTTGCTGTTTTTCCTGCGTTTTTGTCATGCTACATTTGTCTCTTGTGCATGTTGATAAAGTTTAGAGCAAAAAAATATCTATTTTATGTAATTAAGTTTTGGCACAAAAAAAGTTGCAAAACCTGATACCTGCTTTTTTTTGGTTGTGATTTTCAGTGTTTTTTCACCACCCATTTAATTTCAATGGGTACAACGCTGACAGAAGTGACATGCTCTAGTGTGCAAAAAAAGATGTAAAGCACAAAATACTGATGACAAAAAAAACAAGGTGGGTGCATGAGATTTCGGAAATCCCATAGGCTTTGCTGGCACTATAAGACACAGCTGAAAATTTGCATTAAAAAGTATCCAAAAAAAACACTGAAAAAAACTCCTAGTTTAATAAAATATCCTAATTAGTGGGAAAAAATCTGCACCAAAAAGGCAAGTAAAAAATACAGGAAAAACACTGCAAAAATGCACGTTTTTGCAGCCGCCTATTTCCCGCCAAGAGATGCAGACATTGTGCAGAATTTTTTTCACCAAATACTTAATGTGTGCACATACCCTTACTGTCAGCAGCAGCCGAGCTCAACTTCTCCGACTCCATTAAATGTGATTTAACTGCAAATTGCTGCAAAAGATCACAAAGAAAGAAATTGGCCCCACCGCACTTCGCTGTTATAAATATTATTTTTCTTCTTCCCTGCCATTACATCTGTCAGCATATAGATCCGTATATAAGATTGGCCCACTGTCAGGTTGTTTCCATTCATAAATTCATTGGCACAGTTCTCTTGCCCCAGAGCCCAGGATACAGAATAGTAAAGCGATTCAAAACCACATTTGGTACATGCGGCCCTATAAATTTAGCAAAGCTCGGAGAAATTCCTTTGAGGAGTTTTGGAGCATTCTGAGCAATGTGAGTCATGATGAGACTGATATAGTTACAAATATTTTATTAATGCCTATGAGGAATGAGCAGTCAGGATGTGCAGCCATCAGTGTCAACAGACCACATGCAGTAACCAACATCTCTGAATAAGGGAAATCATTTAGAAATGTTGCTAAATGTAACAGAGGAATTTATCAGTTCATTTAGAATTTTCTAGGTATGAAAAATACTGCGCTTTCAAAAGTGTCATGGCACTAAAGGGGAAGTGTCAAGTAACAAAGAAAATATTTAGCAAAATATATATACAGAAATATGATATGTAAAAACGCTACAATCCAAGTAAACAGTGAATACCACCAGCACATGCTGATGAGCCCATACATTCTGTGCATGTCACTATGGGATCTGTGCATCTGACATGGGGGTCACCATGTTAGAATGTGTGACGACTCAGCATTTATTCTTAATTACCGTATATACTCGTGTATAAGCCGAGATTTTCAGCACCTTTTTTCGTGCTGAAAATGCACCCTCGGCTTATACACGAGTCATAGGGCAGAAACCAGCGGGGGAGGGGATGCCGAGGCAGGAGCCGGTGGCTGGGATCATACTCACCCCTCCCCGTGCCATCGCTGAGGGTCCCTGCAATCCTGCGTTCTCCCCGGCTTCCTGCAGCTCTCCAGCACTGAGCGGTGATGTAATACCCGCTCATTAAGGTCATGTAATATGGACGCGATGCCACTCCCATGGGTGTGGCCTCCATATTCATGGCCTTAATGAGCGGTATTACATCACCGCTCAGTGCTGGAGAGCTGCAGGAAGCCGGGAGAACGCAGGATTGCAGGGACGCTCAGCGATGGCACGGGGAGGGGTGAGTATGATGGAGGAGAGGTCAAGGAGCACGGAGCTGGACTGGGGATAGAACAGTGGACGGGGAAGCATGGAGGAGGACGGGGGGAGAACGGAGGATGGGGGAAGCATGGAGGAGGACGGGGGAAGCATGGAACAGGACGGGGGGAGGACGGGGGAAGCATGTAGGAGGACGGGGGGAGAACGGAGGACGGGGGAAGCATGGAGGAGGACAATGAGCACGGAGCAGGATGGGGGGAGGATGGAGGGCACAGAGGAGCACGGAGCAGGACGGGGGAGAGGATGGAGGGCACAGAGGAGCACGGAGCAGGACGGGGGGGCACAGGAGGACGGAGAAGGAATGGGGGAGCACAGCGGAGGACGGAGCAGGAGGGGGGAGTACAGAGGAGAATGGGGGAGCACAGAACTGGATGGGAGAGCAAGGAGCAGGACGGGGGCAGCACAGAGCAGGAGGGTAGTTTATACACCTGGCTTATACACGAGTCAATAAGTTTTCCCAGTTTTTTGTGGCAAAATTAGGGGGGTCGGCTTATACAGGGTCGGCTTAAACACGAGTATATAGGTAGGTAAGACATATTTTTCAGTAGGTAAGGTGACATTGACTCTTGTTCATATGAGTCTCAATGTTGACTTTGTTGTAGATTGAATTAACCTATTATATCAGTTCCTACAGTTCACTGTGCTGCTGTCCTTGGAGGACACAGACTCAGGGTCATTGAACAATCAATCTTTGCTAATAAGTTGATTACCCATTGTATAAGACCATTTAGCTTGTTGACCTGCTGCTAACAGTGAATGCAGATTGATTAATACTCAAACAATGAGAGCTGACCTCATCCCACCTTATCCCTGACCTATGGATGATGGCCTGAAGGACAGATGTGAGTTAAAAAAGGATCTTTATCCTTCTGCAAAGACACTCTACAGAACAGCAGCAAGGACACCATGGCTCCAACTGGAAGATACAGATTTGAGACACTCTACATGAAGTCAGCTTAAACAACCATAGCCCCACCGGGAGGAATACAAATCTGAACCACTGACCATCATGGCACCCATGGAGACGTTTGGAGAAGCCAGGTTTGGACCATCTGGTCGCCTGACCCCATGGAGACATTTGGAGAAGCCAGGTTGGGACAATTAGGTCACCTGTCCATGTACTTCAATAGACTGTCAACTTCCTAAGCTTGTTGGTACCTCCTCTCTGTGGTTGCCCACCAAAAGCAGAGTGCAACTAGTGGGGGTAGGCAGCCCTGGAAGTCACGAAGTCACAGCTGCACTAAACACGGCGAGTCATTGGAAAGGTGAGACTGTAATTTGCACCATCTTGTGTATTTGCTGGGACTGTTCTGTATGTTGTCTGATGGTAGTTTCATAAAGTATTGTCATGCTGTTTTACTCAATATGTACAGAGCTGTACCTAGAGGACTTTTTGATTTGCTGATTGTAGGGGATACTTTGCACAGATCTGATATTGATTGCCCATCCTAAAGACATGCCATCAGTATGAGTGTAATGGAGAACCCCTTTAAATGCATTTTATTTATATACTCTTCATTAGTGTTGAGCATTCAGATACCGCAAATATCGGGTATCGGTCGATATTCGCGGTATCGGAATTATGTTTCTGAGTTCCGATACTTTTTGCATATCGGATACTGGAATCGGAAGTTTGCAGTAAAGTATATGGGGAGTTCCTGTGTCACAGAAGGAAGTACGTGACACAGGAACTTCCCGAAAGAGTCAGTGACAGTGTCTGTCGGGGCTGTCAGGAGTCAGTCAGCACTTACCTTACAGAGGATCCC
Organism: Oophaga sylvatica; assembly: GCA_033576555.1. Taxonomy (NCBI): domain Eukaryota; kingdom Metazoa; phylum Chordata; class Amphibia; order Anura; family Dendrobatidae; genus Oophaga; species Oophaga sylvatica. Next base: position 534,293,439 of record JARQOD010000003.1, on the reverse strand, counting down.
CGGTGGTCACGTTGTGGATGGATTTCTCTCGGCCATTACCCTCTCCCTGGCGGTCACGTGCAGCTTCTCGCGATAAGTGCACGTGACTGCCAGGGAGGACTGGGTAATCTCGGCCAGCTGTACTCTCGCAACAGCTGGCCGTGAGAAATCCAGTCGATGTCACGTGACTGCCGGGGAATCTCCTCAGGTTAGCAGCTCTGTTGTGTCTGGATGTCAGGCTAAGCCTGGCATCCAGATGTAGCAGAGCTGGACTCGTCGTGGGACACTCGTTATCTTGGACTACGTCGGACAGGGAGTATTTGTGTTGATTTGATATTTTTGGTTTTTTACAGGAGATCGATGGCGTCGCAGGATGAGCGTGAAATAAAAAATAATGAAAACTGTGTTGTGTATTATTTCATTAAAAGACTTTATTCTGGCTGTGTCTTTTTTTTAAACATTTTCAAACTTTATGATTAATAATGGATCGGTGTCTTATTGACGCCTCTCCATTACTAACCGGGCTTATTGTCATTGTTCAATCAAAGGTGACATTTACCCCTTATTACCCCATATCCCACCGCTACAGGGGAGTGGGAAGAGCCGGGAAAAGTGCCACAATTGGCGCATCTTTGGATGCGCCAATTGTGGGGCTGCTGCTGCCTGGTATTTTTAGGCTGTTGAGGGCCAAAATCCATGGGCCTTGACAGTCTTTTAATACCAGGCCGCAGCAGTCTGCTTTTTACTTGGCTGGTTAACAAAAATAGGGGGACCCCACGCCATTTTTTTTTTCAAGATAAGCAGACTGCTCTGGCCTGGTATTATCAGGCTTGCAAGGTTCATGGATATTGGATCCTTACCAGCCTGAAATACCAGTCCTCAGTAGTCTGCTTCATCTGGCTGGTTAACAAAAATAGGGGGGACCCCACGCCATTTTTTTTTTTTCGAAGGGATCCCCTATTTTTGTTAATCAGTTCACTTCAGGTCAGCCGGGATTCCCTCTGACGTCACTGATGCAGTGCGGTGTCCCCGGCTGACCTGGTGAAGGCGGGAAGCAATCAATTAAGCTTCCCACACTAATCACTTCCTCTCCTGTCAGCTGGGAGAAGAGATGATTCATTCGGGGGTTTACTGCGAGCCTGGCAGTATTAGCTGCGGTCCCTTCAGTAAACATTAACCCTTTCATAAGGATTACATCGGGGGACCTGACTGAACACCGGATAGGTAAGAATAATGTTGCTTTATTTTATTTTTATTACAGAAGAACAAGGGCTTCGCAAGGAATGGCAGTAAAATAAAAGATGGTTAAAAACTGAGTGATTATTTCATTAAAATGATTTTTAATTAAAGTGTGTGTGTGTGTGTGTTTTTTATTTCCTTTAATAGGATTAATAATTGAGAGTTGTCAAATTGACAACTCTCAATTATTAACCTGGCCTAAAGTCACATTTCAATAGCAAGGTGGCTTTAACCCATTATTAACCCATTCGCCACCGCTACAGGGCAATGGGAATAGACCGGCAAAGTGCCAGAAAGGGCGCATCTAATTATAGATTTTCTTTTTCTGGGGTGTCTGGGGGCAGATCTTAGTAGCCGGGGGGGCACAAAATAAATGCACCCCCCCTCGGCTATTATTACTTGCCCTCACTCGCTGGCTTTGTCTGTCTGGTTGAGAAAATAGCGTGGGAGCCCACGCATTTTTTTTTCAACGAATTTACACCTTTAATTAACCCCTAGCTGTATGAAATTTTGCACACATACACTCATGTAATTGTTAGTGAAAACCATATATCAAACTACATGAAATGACATGGTTAACTGTATGTAAACCATGTGTCATTTCATGTTGGGTCTGTAATTTCACAAAAGCCGGCAATTGAATTAGCGGCTATTTTACTATGTAGAAGTGTATGAACTATAAATATATGTATATATATATGTGTCACAATGACATGTATATATATATATATATATATATATATATATATTATACAGTGCCTACAAGTAGTATTCAACCCCCTGCAGATTTAGCTGGTTTGATAAGATGCAAATAAGTTAGAGCCTTCAAACTGCAAACGAGAGTAGGATTTATTAACAGAAGCATAAATCTTACAAAACAAAAAGTTATGTTGCTCAGTTGAATTTTAATAAATTTTAAACATAAAATTGTGGGTCAATTATTATACAACCCCTATGTTTAATATTTCGTGGAATAACCCTTGTTTGCAATTACAGCTAATAATCGTCTTTTATAAGACCTGATCAGGCCGGCACAGGTCTGTGGAGTTATCTTGGCCCACTCCTCCATGCAGATCTTCTCCAAGTTATCTAGGTTCTTTGGGTGTCTCATGTGGACTTTAATCTTGAGCTCCTTCCACAAGTTTTCAGTTGGGTTAAGGTCAGGAGACTGACTAGGCCACTCCAACACCTTGACTTTTTCCCTCTTGAACCAGGCCTTGGTTTTCTTGGCTGTGTGCTTTGGGTCGTTGTCTTGTTGGAAGATGAAATTACGACCCATCTTAAGATCCTTGATGGAGGAGCGGAGGTTCTTGGCCAAAATCTCCAGGTAGGCCGTGCTATCCATCCTCCCATGGATGCGGACCAGATGGCCAGGCCCCTTGGCTGAGAAACAGCCCCACAGCATGATGCTGCCACCACCATGCTTGACTGTAGGGATGGTATTCTTGGGGTCGTATGCAGTGCCATCCAGTCTCCAAACGTCACGTGTGTGGTTGGCACCAAAGATCTCGATCTTGGTCTCATCAGACCATAGAACCTTGAACCAGTCTGTCTCAGAGTCCTCCAAGTGATCATGAGCAAACTGTAGACGAGCCTTGACATGGCGCTTTGAAAGTAAAGGTACCTTACGGGCTCGTCTGGAACGGAGACCATTGCGGTGGAGTACGCTACTTATGGTATTGACTGAAACCAATGTCCCCACTGCCATGAGATCTTCCCGGAGCTCCTTCCTTGTTGTCCTTGGGTTAGCCTTGACTCTTCGGACAAGCCTGGCCTTGGCACGGGAGGAAACTTTCAAAGGCTGTCCAGGCCGTGGAAGGCTAACAGTAGTTCCATAAGCCTTCCACTTACGGATGATGCTCCCAACAGTGGAGACAGGTAGGGCCAACTCCTTGGAAAGGGTTTTGTACCCCTTGCCAGCCTTGTGACCCTCCACGATCTTGTCTCTGATGGCCTTGGAATGCTCCTTTGTCTTTCCCATGTTGACCATGTATGAGTGCTGTTCACAAGTTTGGGGAGGGTCTTAAATAGTCAGAAAAGGCTGGCAAAAGAGATCATTAATCCCCACATGTGAAGCTCATTATTCTTGGTGCCTGAACTACTTCTTAATACTTTAGGGGGACCAAACAGAATTCTTGTGGTTTGAGGGGTTGAATAATAAATGACACTCTGAATTAACTTTTAACGTTTTTTAAAAAAAAAAAAAAAATTAAAACAAAAATTTTTGCTGCAGTGCATTTCCCACTTCCAGGCTGATCTACAGTACAAATGTCACAATGCCAAGTTAATTCCGCATGTGTCAACCAGCTAAATCTGCAGGGGGTTGAATACTACTTGTAGGCACTGTATATATATATATATGTATGTATTCTATGTGTGTATATCTAGTGTTTACAAGGAAAGAAAGGGTTTATTTTAATTCCGATATTTCTGTCCCATTGACTTGCATTGGTTTCCGGTATCGGAATCGGCGATACCCGATACTTTTTGGGTATCGGTCCGATCCAATCAGATCCGATATTTCATGATATCGGAAAGTATCGCTCAACACTACTCTTCATATTAATCACTTTTTTATTCTTTGAAGACATTTTGAGATATTCAGTAAATTATCTAATTAATTTCCAGGATGTAGATCTAGTGTTCACATGTCTCATGTGCATGCACTAATGCATAAGTATATGTAATTTTTATACGTTTTGAATCTTTATTCTGATTGCTTGACAGGGCACTCATTTGGCTCCTAAAAAGTCACCTGTGGCAACTATTGGCTGAACTGAAGTCTTTTGAAACTAGCGTTATTGTACTTGATACCTTAGCATATGGCTCAACATATAGATGATTGTAAGGGGTTAAGCGAAACCTTTCACATTTGATCACAGTTCCCCATACAGAAATAGAAAGTGTTAATATGCTATTTCTTCCAAGCCGCTCTTGCGCAGGTCATAGCTCGGGGCTCATTAACAGTATCACAGCCCACTTCTGGAGCATTGTAACCATGCTGGGAGACTACTGAGACAAATGTTAGGAATCCATGAGAAGGATTATCAGTGAGGAATGCAGTTTTCTGTAAGACACATTTGTACGTGAACTGTCTGGTCTTATTAAACTGAGCTGAGAGTTTGCGATAACTGGAAGATGGATAAAATACTGATAATCTAAAATACATAAAAAATAATTAAAAGTGCTGTCCATAAGAAACTAAAGGCACTGCCACACTTAGCGATAAGAATAAGTCTGCAGTCATTTTATGTGAATTTAGAATGCTGAATCGTGATAACGCGCAATGCGCCCACTCTTACGATTCCTCTGTGTGTCCCGTGCAAGTCATCAGTCATGTGACCGCATCTGTGCCATTTGCATGCTCTATCCATTGAAGTTAGATAATCCAAGTTGACACCACAAATATGCAAATTGCATACATTTGGCCATGTGACCGCCCACCCGCATGGCGAATGCAGAGTAATCATGACAGTGGACACATCGCACAATTTCACAATTCAGCAGTCTGCTGTCACAAAGAATGTCTGCAGTCTTTGCTAATAACTCAGCTACAGCAGTGTCGGTGGGACTACTCAAATCACTCCCTTTGATCCCCGGCCCTGGATCTTCAAACATACCTTGCAGCAATTGTGCAGCCAGGCTCAGATTCATGCTTCCCGTGGTTTGGACAGCATGAATTGCTTGACAGTTTCCTTTAAAGTGTAGGCTTCTCTTTACGCTGCAATAATATATTAAAGGGAACCTGTCAGCTGATACATGCTGCCCAAACCATGGGGAGCATGTATCAGCCACAGGATGTACGATCACACACATGTATGCGTGTCTCTGAAATGTTGCGGCGTCTCATAGAAAAACATACTTTTAATAGCCATATGCAGAGGCTTGTCAGTCACTGTCAGCGGGTGGGGAGAAGCCGCTGGGGACAGAGCTACGCTATTGACTAGTTGTACAGGCGTGTCTCCTGCAGATTCACCCCAACCTCTCACAATGACTGACAAGCGGCTGCTTACATGCACATATAGGCAGAGGCTTGTCAGTCACTGTCAGTGGGCGCGGAGAAGCTGCTGGGTACCCGCCTCTATGACTAGTCAATAGCGCGTCTTGGTCCCCAGGAGTTACTGAAAGTATGTTTTTTCTGAAACGCTTCAGCATTTCAGAGACACTCATACATGTCTGTCATTGTACAGCCAGTGGCTGATACATGCTGCCCGCGGTTTAGGCCTAAGGCCTCTTCCACAAATCCGTTTTTTGCAATCAGGCACAATCCGGCGAATTGTTTAAAAGACAGATCCGGCGTAGATTGTAAAAACTGATGTGCCGGATCTGTTTTTTAGCTGGATCCGTCCTGACCTTTTTTTGCCCGGAAAATGTGTAGTAGTAGTGTAGTAGTAGTAGTAGTTTTCCAGAATCCGGATCAGTCTTTTGCCGGATTGCACAAAAGACTGATCCGGTACCATAGACTTCTATTGTTTCCGGACGCCTGATGCGCCGCTTCAGGCACTGTCAGGCGTTTCCGGCACAAAAAAAAAAACATTACATGATGCGTTCTGTCCGGCCGCCGGAATTAAAATCTATGACGGATCCGGCAGAAAACGGACTAAACGCAATGACATACGGCGCGATCAGGCGCTAATGATAGTCAATGACAAAAAAACGCATCCGGCGGTTTAAAAAACCGGATCCGATTTTTTTAAAATGCGCCGGATCGCGCCTGATGGCAAAAAGCGGATGTGTGAAAGAGGCCTAAGACAGACAATAACTCACCTTAACTCAAGCAATGTGCGAATGTGAGTGTTTCTTCCTTTCTGCTACCTTGTCTACTCCAGTCTCCCATCGGCACCAATTCTACACTTGACCTAGTCTTAATTCTGTTGCCCGTTGGTGACAAATGTGCGGTATGCAATCCTAACAGGATGTTATCACATCACATACTGTAATTCTATCGATTTTTTACTTGTTATTGATGGTTTCAATTTTTTACTGACTACAGCCTTCCATTGTTATATGGCTGATCTTCTGGTCTGCTGGTAAACCTACATAGGGAACGGTCAATATTTACTGGAATCTGTTACAAATTATTATCTATCAAAAGATGAGGTTATAAGGATCTGAAGGACTCTGACGAAAGACAATGTTATGATGGCAAATTTACAGACCGATGCACAGAGCATTTACAAAACAAAAGATCTTTTGTAATGTTTCCAGTATACATTGGTTATCATCTACAAAACGTTCTCCTAGAACAATCAGTGATAGTCCTAGTTGCCCAAGGTTTATCCGACAGAAGATTTACTGTATGGATATATAATTGATGCCAAAGTTAATTCTGTATGATAGAAAGTTTTCACAACATACAGTGCGATGTGTCTTGCTACATATGGAGCTGCATAACTTTGTAGTAAGCAATACTAGGCAGGTGGTTAAAATTTTATGCCTGATCGGTGGAAGATCGAACAGATCGTACTGCACGTACTGCAAATTCAGTCCTTGTTATTTACACACTTTTCTTATGTTATATCAGATAACAACCTCACTTTAATCATGTTCTTTTATTGGATCAAGCAGAGTTTCTCAGCACAGGTCTTCTTAATCCTTTATATTGTGAATTAAGCGAACAAGCCTGATCCATCCTTCCAAATACGCACAACGTATATGACAAAAATCTTGGTTTTATAAGTACATTTGGGTCATACTTGCATTTGTATTTTACATGAGTAGGATCAAGATTAATCCTTGCTTAATTATAGGAATATTTAGATGTGATATTTAATGCTTTTAGTTTCTCTATGGACTGTTGAAGCTTAAAGGGAACCTGACAGCAGATACATGCTGCCCGAACCAAGGGTAGCATGTAAAAGGCACTGGTTGTATGATTTCAGCCATATATGTTACACTCTAAAATATTCCAGTGTTTCAGAAAAAAACATTCTGTACAATCTGCCGGGGACTAATCTGCACGAGTGACTACTCAAAAAGGACGGTTCCCAGCAGCTTCTCCCCTCCCACTTCCCTTGAGTGATAGGTCATGTATAGTGAGAGAGATGTCAATCATTGGCAGGCGGTTGGGAGAAGCAGCTGGGGACCCACCTTTATGTCTAGTCCCCCTTGCAGTTTGTCTACAGCAGCTTTTAAAGTTTTGTTCTGAAACCTGCAGTGATTCAGTGTCAAATGTGTGTGGTTGGAATCATACAGCCGGTGTCCGATCCATGCTGCCCGTGGACTAGGCAGCATGAATCGGTGGTGATGTTCTCTTTAATAAACACTATATATAGTGTGCATTTATAGTACTAGACGACCACCCCTTCCATGAATGTGAGTGGGTGGATGTTACATCAGTGTTGGGCCCTGTGCTGCCTCCACCTTTATCATGGGGCTGCTGCATCTTGCAGTGCATTAGTATTGTGACCAAGTATTCGGAAACATGGTTTCATGTTCTGTATTTTTGTAGCACGTAGTTTATTTAATTCATGTACCAAAAATTATTACCCTATGGTTTGGACATTAGGTGGCTTATCTATTTTTCTAAAAAATATTGATTACTGACATTAACTAAAATAGAATAATATAGCGTGGCACTACTGTGAAGTGCTCAAGTAGGAACCCAACCAGTGCAATATCAAAAAGAACTTGGCACTCAACTTTGTGAAACGAAAAATTTTTATTGCAGTCAAAACAACGTTTCGGTCCTATTCGACCTTCATCAAAGTACCGACTGCTTGTAGAATGGTACTCTTATAGGTAGGTAAAGTAATGTCCGAATACTCTTTACATGATCTACAGGAGATCTATGAACTATGGTGGAAATGAGATTCGTATCAGATTAATTAAGATCCCAAATATACTGATATATATTTCTTGATATATATTTTTCTATTAGTAGATAAGCCAGTATCCACTGGAAAACAAGCAACCGGATGTCAGGACTGGATTATGACACCCGAATAGCAATGGAGATGAGAATAGAGAGACAGGTCCTCACTGAACGCGCGGACACCGCGTTCAGTGAGGACCTGTCTCTCTATTCTCATCTCCATTGCTATTCGGTGTCATATCCAGTCCTGACATCGTTGCTTTTTTTCCAGTGGATACGGGCTATATCTACTAATAGAAAAAATATATATCAAGAAATATATATCAGGTATATTTGGGATCTTAATTAATACTGATACGAATCTCATTTCCACCATAGTTCATAGATCTCCTGTAGATCATGTAAAGAGTATTCCGGACATTACTTTACCTACCTATAAGAGTACCATTCTACAAGCAGTCGGTACTTTGATGAAGGTCCGAATAGGACCGAAACGTTGTTTTTGACTGCAATAAAAAAAATTTCGTTTCACAAAAGTTGAGTGCCAAGTTCTTTTTTGATATTAACTAATAATAGACATGTAAATATCCTAGTATTAGGATGTGTAACAGTATGATATGTGTGACTGTATGTCACAGTATATACAGTATGTATATATCACATGTACTAGGCAAGAGTGTCCATATTCATGCCCCCTTTAAAAGACAGTCACGAGGATACCGCAACAGAGAGTCGTCTCATCTATTTCAGGGGTCAGAAGATCGCAGAGTTTGGCCACACGCACGATTGCACTGGTTGAATCTACTTTGATTTCCGATTAGCTGTGCAGATATCCCTTGCTCTTTTGTTGCAAGGGTTAAGCAATTCTGCTCGTCTCCTAAAGCTTTCCATCCTGGGTTATCTCAGCTGTTCTGATTTCTCCACTCCCCTCTGGCGTAAGTACTCACTTCTTGATAGCTTGCTATATCTTGATATTTTTATGGAGGTGTGAGCTGTGGAAAGAGAAGTCGTCTAGGAGTCGTCTCCAGATATTGCTGTTTTAAAGTTTGGTGTCTTCCTTTTCTTCCTCTTACTTTTGGGTTACCTAATCATTCCTTTCCTTTTAAACCTTTCTGTAATCTGGGTGCACATTGAGTGATTGCTGTTTCCTTTACCCTTGTCTGTTTCCCTTTGTGTTTAGATCATAGAACAGGACAAGTGTTCCTGCTGCCTCACACACTAGTCAGGGTCATGCTTAGGGTAAGATAGGAATGCACGGGTAAAAGAACCTGTCTTGAAATGTCAGGGAGCTCCGGGTTGTACAGGGCAAGTTTCAGAGTGTTCCGCTTCCCATCTGTCTCACCATGCACCCTCTGGCTCCTTGGTGGAGTGTAGCATCTTGGGACTGCCGGAGTGGTGCTTGGTGTCTGCTGGCAGCCAAGTCTCACCTCGCCACCAGAGGGCTGATGAATACCCAATAGGCACTAAGCCCTGCCCCTCTGGGGAAAGCCTGGTCCATCATGCAGAGGGTCTATACCCACCAGTGTGACAAAGACCCTGTGAACAACCTTATTTTGGATATATCAATACAACTAAACCTAAATAATTTGAAACACTAAATATACTTTCATGCAATCACCTTGTATAGATTGTACCCAGATTTCTACTATATGAGTTATGACTTCAATTATTCTTAGAATTACCATATCGCCTCTGGCTTCGTACTGTGTGTTTGGGGTGAATTACCCATCATAAGTATTACTACAATATAGCCTTTGGTCGTAACTAGAAGGTCACTAGTAATCACCATAGTGAATGTGTTTCCCTTTATGGCCGTCATTTTTATTGCTGACAAAATATCACATTGCTTATAGGGAATAAATATTACTACTATAAATCCGCCTAAGGCTAATTACTGGAGTAGAGACAGATAACCGATAACTTGTTCAATTGGGACCAGAAGATCTGTACAAGAACACTTCAATAGACAATTTGAGTATATCTGGGATATTTTTTTAAAAAAAATTGCAATGAAAAGTTAATCAATAACTTTTTTTTTTGCAACTACTGTAATTTTGTTGGGCAAAGAAAAACACCATAAAAATCCTGAATGTCATTATTATTCTCTATATCCAAAGAACTGGTTCTAGTTTATACAAAATTTCTTTGTAATATTTAATGCCTTTATTCCAGTGTTACTGTTAGCTATGAAGATTTTTAGTTAACTTCACATTACCCCCTACCGTTATGTAAAAGGGAACACAAAAGGCTCTATGTTAGCAATATGCCCATAAATATATGAAAGTATAGCGTAGCCTTTCTAGAAGAGTCCTGCAGAGAGGAGAAAGCACTTGGAGATATATTAGTTAAGCTTCTCATATAAATAACACTCTTTCATTTACAGTCTGGTATTGTTAACCTCGGCGGTAGAGAAGCTCCAATCTATCATGTTCTAATCATTGCTTCCATCGGATTCATTATTTTAAGAATGGCATTAGTGTATCTAGGTTCAATCTCTTCTACAATGCTTGAATAAATGGCCACGGAAAGACATCTATACCACACAGTACAAAACCCTCTCTACATAAGCAAACACTAAAAACAGCATAAAAGGGTAAAAGGGTCTTAACGGTATTAATACCATTTTATTTTATTGATAAAAAAAAGGAACAAAGGTGGGGATTATTTTGATATAGGATCGGTCCAGATTTAATTTATATAGGATCTATACAAATATAACGTAGAGGCGCACAATCTGCACACACGGTGTCTAACAAGGATGTACAGAGGCAGAGCATGAGATGGCTTTAGGAACCTTGGGAAAGGAGTGCCATACATGGTTGGTCCAATTCATGCTCTATACCATATGGCGGTAATCCTCATCTCTCCCCAATTCTCAAGAACCACCAACAGATCATGGTTTCAGGGTTTCCTTAGTATTGCACAAGTGATGGAATTATTGCCTGTGCAGGTGATGCAATTATCACCTTGGGCAATACTAAGGAAACCCCCAAACCATGATCTTTTGGTGGTTCTTGAGGACTGGAGGTGAGGACCACTGCAATATAGCAAGAAACTGTATATCAAGAAGATCTATATTGTGGGTCCCCTGAGGAAGAGGTTCGCTAAACCTAGAAGTACGTTGGCAATAAACTGCAGCCAATTTCTATTCACCAGAATCCTGTGAACTCTTCCCCTGGTGCGCAGTACACCAACATTTCTCCTTTTTGGTGAAAATCAAGAAGGGCTCTTTTCTCTATAAGAAGTGGATTCTGAGGAACTGACTGGAGGGTCATGAAAATAGTTGGAACAGGAAAAACAAAAGTTTTTCTGTTTCAGATGACAAAACTGGACCATAATGAGAGGCCAATTTTATTTTTCATACCATGTCTTTATGGACCTTGCTCTGGGCACTGGGGCACAGTCATACTAGAGCAGAACAGGGCATTTCTCCAACTGTTTCCATTAAGTTTACAGCTACAATTGTCCAAAATAGCTTGGCATGTTGAAGTATTACAGTTTTCCTTCACGGGAACCAAGGAGTCTAGGTCAATGCCTAGATAAAAAACATAGCAGTATAACTCCTTCAACCAAAGTTTCCACTTCCACTTTTCAATAATCCCACTTACAGGTGATCGTGGAATATTTAAGAGGGAAAAAACACGATGACCTGACTTGTTATAATGGTGGCTCCTATTATACGTCTGATCTGGTATCAAAGAGCTTTTTAGCATGACCCATTCTAGCACTAATGTTAGTATTGGCAGAGGGCATGAGGGACTGGATTTATACATTGGTGGCAATCAGACTGAATGAAAATCCTGAACTCAATAATTAAGACGTGTGTCCCAACACCTATGTCCATATGGTGCATTTCCCTAGACAAACTGTCAAAATTGGTTCCTTTCTATATTGAAATAGGAGGCCGATGAGATCTAGGAGTCTGCAATAAAAATGGACTTTATTGATGACAATTTTGAATATCCATGTGTAACCCTTCATGTGTCACCCTACTGGAGATATCAAAGAAATATTACATCATGACTTTAATTACAAGTGGTAATCTTGCCTGTGATCCAAACCTGTTTACCAATAGTACATACCTAATAATCTGCACCCTGGTAATGCTGCCATTAGCTGATAACACAAGTCACACTGATATCTGTGTAAAGCAAAGCATGGCTGCATAATATGTTTGGCAGTCAGCCCAGCCTGTGATAAAGAGGCCCGGTAAAGAGCAGAGCAAGGTGACACAGGTTTATTGGAGAAAATCACATCCAATTGTGATAGAAGAAATAAGCTGCCAAATAAGACACACACAATACACAGCATAGCTCCCGTGCACAAAGAAACAAAGGCTACATTTCCTTACCAGCTGCCTATGTTCTAGTTGATTATGTAATGTATAGCCTGCAGGGGAGATCTGAAGAACTACATTAACATGAAAAATGTCCATAAAACTGACAAATCTTAGCCATCACTAGAAATCAGGGATAAAAACCTGATGGTGAAAAACATATATTGGTACAGTAGTGTTTCACTCTTTCTAGTAGGCATTAGGCCTTAGTTCACACAGGCAATGCAGTTTTGGCCCAAAAACGTGCAGTTTTTATTGCTTTCCACAGGTTGCACAGCACCAAAACAACCAAAACATAAATCCATAGCCTTGTCCAGGTACTAAACAGAAGAGACAGTGGCTACTCATACACGGCTGAGCTAGCCCCAGCTCCGTCAAACAAAAACTCTACTGTTCATTGCAACCACTGATACTTTTTGGGTCTGAGCACACGGCCTGTGCAGACTCTTCTCAGAGATAGATTCTTGCATCTCTTCAGCTCCAAGTCTGGTAATCGTGGTCTGAATATTCAGAAGCTAACACATTTTTCCTTGCTATATCCAGCAGACTGACTGACTCCTTAGACACTCCATTCAGAGAGAGATCTTGGCATGTCTCTCTCCTAGATACAGCTCACATTTTGGCTGGACACCACCAGCAGCACACTTAACTCTGCTTCATAAAGCAGACTGACACTGCCTCCAGTATACTGCCACACAATGAATCTACTTCTTGATTCTTGGAGAAACCACTGCAGGTGCTTCTAAACAAACACTGTAGAGCTGGAATTTAACCCTGTCCTTCCCAGCTTTGCTACAGTATGTATAAAAGACATAGATAGAAGATAGATAGATAGATAGATAGATAGATAGATAGAATAGATAGATAGATAGATAGATAGACAGATAGAAAAATAAGAGCAGTACTAGTAAATGTTATTTGTGTGCCAAGCCCCTAGGTATCCACCAACCTTCAACATACTTCAACAGATTGGAGCCAACACAACTTTCAGACTGAAAAAACTTCTGGTTAATGGCCCATCTTGGCAAACTTTCAGTTCATAAGTGAGAACCTTTCTAAAGCATGCTCAAAGATAACATACGCCAAATGTCTGACTTAAAGAGGCTTCCATGTTTTGGGATATTTTTTCTTAATTTAATACATGAAAATAGGGCTATAAATTATTTTTGCATTTGGGCTTGCTAAACACTTTGCGCCATTTGCCATCTGTAGCCTCTGTGTTGCATCTATAGCCTCGGTGTCTATTGCAAGACTGCCGGATGAGTTAATGAAGAATCTTTCAGTCAGCCCATTAATAGGGGCTAATGGTAAGTTGGAATTCCCAATCAGCAATACACTGTAGCAGTGGTACACAAGGAAGGTAAATAGTGCAAAATCAGAGAATTCCTGCCACTCACGGTAGGTGTATCTAGGTTTTTCTGGCACCCGAGGCAAGAATTCAGCTTGGCGCTCCACCTTCCCAAGCACATTTCCAATTTGCACACCTACAGTCACGCGCCGATGAGCTGCTTTTCCTAATTTTCTCAATGTTCAATGAAAAAGAGTGAGAAAAGCAGGAAGAGAAGTTCGTTGTCATGTGGCAGTAAATATGGAAACCACATATTTGTGAAGCTGACTGTGATGACTGCATCAAACTGCAAGCAGAGCTGAATCCTGACAGTGAGTATATTTCACACTGTTAGGATTGGCATGCTACTGTACTGTACTGTTTTTCCAGGTTTGAGATGAAAGTCTGCAGTCTCTATGGCTTCTGAATTCTCACAGTGCATGCACTGCACACTTTTAGGATTCTCCCTTGCCAGTGGCAAAAGTGACGGTCATGTCAGCACAAGTATGCGATTTGTATACTTCTTGCCACATTCCGACTAGATGTGTCCGCCTCATTCAATTTATTTTCATTGAATTAGGCTATGCATATCTAGTCGGCATGTGATTTCATGTATGAAAATTGCTGGCATGAGAGAATCCTGATAGCGTGCAGTCTGCAGACTTCCATCTTCTCCGATCTTCCGCAGTACATCCCCACACGATACCCTTAAAAATAGCTGTGTCATTATAATGGTCCTGAATAAAAAATATCTGCCCTACGCTAAGCCCCTGTATAAAAATTGCCCCTCACTATATTCCCTGCACAAAATATGACCTCGACACTGCCTCTCTTATGGTAAATGATCTCCAATCTGCCCTCTCCTTTCCATATTTGGCCCCCTCTTCACACTGTCCTCTCACACCGTGTCCCCCTATAGGACCCAGTCTCTATACTGTGCCCCCTCATCAAATTCCCCCTCCTTGACTTACTGTCCCTTCCTGGCTGTGACCTTACACTTTCACCCCATGATACCCCCATCACACTACTCAGTCTCTATTCTGTGCCCACTCACACTTTTCTCCCCATACTGTTTTTTCACACTATTCCCCTCAAGTCTCCTCACACATTTCCCTTTCCTCCTCATACAGTCTCCTCTCTCAACCCCCTGCTAACTGTAGTCTTCTCATGTATTTACCCTGTCACTCTCCATACTGTCTCCTAACACATCCCCCAATTCCCCATATTGTGTTTGCACCCAACCCATCACCCTCAATCTGCATACTGTGTACGCATACATTTTTCCTCTCACTACTCATACTGGGTCCACACCCATCCCCACACTCACAGTACTGTGTCTTCACCCTTCTCCCTCTCACTCCCCATGCTGCATACGTACACATCCTCCCCATTCTGTGTAAGCACCTATCCCCCCCACTCACCATACTGTGTCTGCACCCATCCCCTAATACATCACCCGCTCGCTCCATATACTGTGTCTGCACCCAACCCCCCACTCATCATACTCTGTCCACACCCATTTCCCCACTGACCATACTGTGTCTGCATCCATACTGTTTCCTCATACATAAATATCTCCCATCATTCTCCTCACACTGCCTCCTTTTTTAAATTAAGCTGTGGCACCATCCTTGCTGTGGGCGGCATTTGCGCAGATTAATCTGCTGGCAGTCTTCAGTGAAATGGTGGTGAGACATGCGCAAATTGATCATAAGGGTATTCAGTAAAATGGCACCATATTGGGGCAAGCACAGGTTTAAAATTTGGCTTAACGCTATTTGACAGAAAACTGCCTTGAGATCAATCGGCATAAGTGCTGCCCTCGAAGAGGGCAGCTCCATCGCAAACTTTAAAAAGGAGGCATGTCCAGACACTAAAGGCAAGAAGAAAGGCTAGGGCAGTGCCGAAGACCCTAACAACAGCCCTTATGCACTGAAAGGTTATTACACACAAACTTCAAATGCTGATTAAAGAACAACTGAGGCCACATTCACACGTTCAGTATTTGGTCAGTATTTTACATCAGTATTTGTAAGCCAAATCCAGGAGAGGAATAATCAGAGGAAAAGTATAATAGAAACACGTCACCACTTCTGTATTTATCACCCACTCCTGATTTTGGCTTATAGATACTGATGTGAAATGCTGACCAAATATTTATAGTGTGACCATACCCTAAAGGTATCTACTTAATCTGTATAGCGTGGCAACCCCATTATCTCTGCATCCACTATACCTTTCTCCAAGGAAGTGAATGGTCCAGCAGATGGACCACCACAATCTTTTCAGAAAGGCACTGTCTAATCTATACAATAACTAGTAGAAGCTGCATGTTTACTTGAAAGTGACTGTAAAGAAAAAAGCCTTTTTACGCTATTCATGTTATTATAAGAAGAGTAAAAGCCACTTTATACCAGAATTATGTCAACTATTGAATCACAAAAGGCTTAACTATCTTTTCTACAAGAGATGTTGAATGTCTCTGGTTTCTTTCAAATCATAAGAGAGCGTAAGCATTATCTTACTATCATTAATCCGTATCATCTCCCATATTCATCTAGATCTAACAACCAATACACCAGAGAAAAGTTAATTCTATCTGATAAAAAAAACATGGAATCCAGCAAAGAAGAGATTTCACACGATACATTAGTATGAGTAAGGCTATATTCTTGCCAGATGGAAACGGAGAAGACTTTGACATGACAATTTTCAAGTATTCGAAGTTATTTCAGACACCGCTGTGCAGCCAGTCATTAGACACATGGCACAATCGTCTCAGTGTGACATTTTCCGAAGGCTGCATATTTATACGCTGGATTCATGACTGGTGAACCAGGGAAGTAAAAATGGACATTCTAGAAATTGGGAAGCTGGGACTGTAATGTCTACTTCCCTTGAAACCTCTTAAAGAGCAATGTTTTCAATCAAAGTTCATCTTACATTGTGCCCAGTTATAATCTTGTAAAGCTTCAAAGATTCAACAAATGTCAAAGAGGGTTTTAGTCCAAGACAGCTCATTACTTGCCGTAAAAAATATGTGAAGGCTTTTCCCGCTCTTTGGAAAATTAGAAGCTGTAACACATGAATTTTGAAGACATGTTACAGGTTGCAATTTTAAAGGTTACCGTACACATCATGTTCTAATAGTGCCACATAGTCCTAAGGACGGTATATCTTCATATAAAAGCCACATTATATCCAGGCATATCTGGAAATTTGTCTCCTGGATGTGCTGAAAAGTAACAGATTCTAATAGGAGCTGCCATGAGAGAGGATTCTCCAAGCTAAAATTGATTCCATCCCTCATAATGCTTGATGAGAATCTTGGAATGGTTTCACTTGTGCCAAGCAGCTCAACATGTTTATTTTCAAGGGAACTGATATCACAAAAGCATCATAAGACGGTGGCCCATTTATGCTTTGGACGTGTTATTTTAAACAATTTTGAATCAAATTTTTATTTCCTAAAGCCGCCATTCTCCATTTCAATGGTCCTCAAACTAGGTCCAATTAGATATTTCATGCATGCCATGCAAAAGAATCTTACTGCTTCATTCGTTGACTTGAGGCACAATAGGAGACATTTTCAAAAGTACTCCACCAAGTCTTTTTTATTCAAAAACTCACAAATTTTGTTATTTTTATATAACAACTTGTGACATTATTATAATTTTTGCCCATTCTTGCCACTAATATAAGAGGGTATGGTTAGCTAGGCAAATAGGTTTAAACTAAACTTATGAATTTCCAACTTTAAAAAAAATATATAAAATATATATAAATTGCAATTCTCATTCTAGTAAGGAAGTGGTGTAAAAATTGTAGAATCAGCTTCACGCAGAAGTGTCATATTTAAAAAAGTGACAAATTTATCACAAATTATGTAAAAATATTTAGACTTGAGAGTAGTGTTGAGCGATATTGCTCGATATCTAAAAATATCGTATCGAAATTGTATCGCCGATAGCACTAAATATCGTCGATATCCGATTTCGATACCGGAAGTCCCATGTAAGTCTATGGGAACAAAATATTGCAACAAAAAAAACCCTTTCTTTCGTTGTAAACACAAAATATACACACATAGAATACATATATATATATATACATGTCATTGTGACATATATATATATACATATATTTATAGTTTATACACTTCTACATAGTAAAATCGACTCTAATTCAATTGCCGGGTAAAGACTTGACATACCCCATAGAAGTCGACGGGCTCGGTGCCGAGTACCCGAAAACCTCTGGCTCTGTGCGACTCAACTTGGGCGTCACGAACAGGATTCTGTAGCTCGCTATAAGCGAGTCCTGTGTGCCTGAATTGCACTGGTTTTGTGCTTGAGAATTGCTAAAATCATCAGAGAATGTATTTGCCATTTTTCCGCCATATCTGCGTCACGACGAGGCACTGGTGAAGAAGAAGGGCGTGCTCTTCGTGGGTGTCACTCACTCAGTGGCGTGAAAACGATGGCCGCCCACTGTAAATGGTACTGCAATGTAACATCGTGCCCCACAGCTCTGGAGTTCCGCCTCCTCATCCTCCTCAGTGTGAGGAGGTCCCGCCTCCCTACAAAAGAGGGGCCCTCTCCAGATGCTAATGACACATGTGACTTGGCAGAGATGGCTAATGGACACGACGAGCAGAAGTGGGAAGGGATGGAGCAGTCAGAGCTCTCCCCCCACGGAAGCGACCCGATCGCCACGGAATCACCGTTGGGCACCCGGCCTGTAAACCCTCCTACGCTGCAAGAAGCGGAGGATACCCTGAGAGGCCTGGCCCGGCACCGGGAGGAGGTCGCCAGGATGGAAGCCAGCTGGCGTGCCCTAAAAATAAACTTGGAGCGGTGCCAATTAGTGTTGAGCATTCCGATACCGCAAGTATCGGGTATCGGCCGATATTCGCGTTATCGGAATTCCGATACTTAATTCCGATACTTTTTCCATATCGTATACCGGAATCGGAAGTTCCCATAATTCTTTGAGACAGGCAATGTGATTTTAGTCAGCCAATGAGGAATCCTACGAAGTGTGGGCACATCCTGTAATGCTGCGGTCATCTTAACTAATGGCATGGCTGTGATTGGCTGCTGAAATGATGTCAGAATGCACTATAAAAGGCGCCGCCGCCATTTTAGCGTCACTGTGCTGTGAACTCAGTAAGGGACAGAACGCTACTCTGCTCACTCTGAGGGACAGTTAGATATTGCGATTTTGTGTACTACTGTGCTTGAGGCAGGCTAGTTTACCAACCGCTGTGTAAAGCTTCATTTTGCCAGTGTTGTTTTAACAGCTCTGTGCAAGGTGTGTGTGTGACAGTGCAGGTGACGCTGCAGTTTGCTCTGCATCCACCGCTGTTTGTAGGCATCTGCACGTGTCACTGACTCTTTTTTTTTTTTTTTTTTTTTTTATTTTGTGGAATTGGTGCAGCTCCATTATATTACAAAAAAAAATCAAATCTATTAGTGTGACGTGCTTCCATCCGTATACAATACATTGGTTGCAAACACTATAGAACTACACAAAGGAGCTTTTCACAGATTGTGGACAGTTGTGTTTCAGTGTTCACTTCAGTCTGTGTTTTTTACTTTTTTTAGTGCAGATCACGCTCCAGTTACATGTTCAAGCACTGCTGCTTGTACTCTGCTGAGCGTGTCTCAGTGTCTCATCCTTTTCATTTATCTCCAATTGGTTCTGCTACATTCCATTTAAAATAAATGTAATCTATTAGACTAATAGATTAGATTTATTTTAAATGGAATGTAGCAGAACCAATTGGAGATAAATGAAAAGGATGAGCCACTGAGACACGCTCAGCAGAGTACAAGCAGCAGTGCTTGAACAAGTAACTGGAGCGTGATCTGCACTCAAAAAAGTAAAAAACACAGACTGAAGTGAACACTGAAACACAACTGTCCACAATCTGTGAAAAGCTCCTTTCTGTACTTCTATAGTGTTTGCAACCAATGTATTGTATACGGATGGAAGCGCGTCACACTAATAGTATTAGTGTGACGCGCTTCCATCCGTATACAATACATTGGTTGCAAACACTATAGAAGTACAGAAAGGAGCTTTTCACAGATTGTGGACAGTTGTGTTTCAGTGTTCACTTCAGTCTGTGTTTTTTACTTTTTTGAGTGCAGATCACGCTCCAGTTACTTGTTCAAGCACTGCTGCTTGTACTCTGCTGAGCGTGTCTCAGTGGCTCATCCTAATAGTATTAGTGTGACGCGCTTCCATCCGTATACAATACATTGGTTGCAAACACTATAGAAGTACAGAAAGGAGCTTTTCACAGATTGTGGACAGTTGTGTTTCAGTGTTCACTTCAGTCTGTGTTTTTTACTTTTTTTAGTGCAGATCACGCTCCAGTTACATGTTCAAGCACTGCTGCTTGTACTCTGCTGAGCGTGTCTCAGTGGCTCATCCTTTTCATTTATCTCCAATTGGTTCTGCTACATTCCATTTAAAAAATGTAATCTATTAGTGTGACGCGCTTCCATCCGTATACAATACATTGGTTGCAAACAATATAGAAGTACACAAACGGGCCTTTCACAGCTACTGAACATGGGTTTTTAATTTTTAACTAAAATATGTATTTTTTCAAATGACACAAATATAAGTAATGTTGAAGAGGAATAGTCCTACATCCATTGTTTGCACAATATTACAGGTGTACATCATGTCCCTTAATCAACAATGTATTATTATATTTACTTGTATGCTTTTATTTAAAAGCCAAGAACACAGAAGGATAACCTTCGCACTGCAGCTGTTGTCAAAGTTCAACCCACATTATGCACTTCCAACATTGCAGCATTTGAGGCATGATGTGAGTTGGATTGGTCAAAGTTATGGAGTGAGAAGGTTCACCATCAGTACCCTATAGCATAAGTATGCTTTTGTGTTAGACATGTGGATATCTGCCATAATATGTCACAATTATTTAGTTACAGATTTGTTACCAACACTAATCATTGAATGGTTTTAAATTTGACGTTTCACTTGTTTACAGCTTAGAAATAAGGGTGTAGCCTGATATCTATGTGTAGCACTAGCCACTTTAACATGTCATGTTTTTTTAAACATGTGTAGCTAGGTAGCAGTAATTTTTGCCGGACACACAGCAGGGGAACAGCAGGCGTTACTGAACCCCACTATTACTATAGCTTGTGTATTGGTCTGTGGACACGACACTTCTGAGCAGCAACTGGCAGTGTTGTAGCCCAGGGAGTATAGCTCAGGTGGTAGAAAGATGAACATAACAGGAGACATGGAAAACGTTGTCAACCAGTTAGTTAATCTGAAACCGGACAGGCAAATTCAGGCGAGATCCATGCCTAGTTCATTTTCAGAAAAGTAAGCCGTTGTACATTATCGTAGGATAGTCGCATGCAACGGTCTGTTAGTACACCACCTGCAGCAGTAAAGACGCGCTCCGATAATACACTGCCAGCAGATCAAGCCAGCACCTCCAATGCATACTGGCTAAGCTCTGGCCATGTATCCAGCTTAGAGACACAAAACTTGAATGGGGAAGAGCCATCTGAGAGTACACTGAGAGGGCAAGACATGTAGTCTGTAACCATCTTACGGAAATGTTGCCTCCTGCTGACTGGAGCCGTCTCGGATGGTGTAGACATTGGTGGCGCTGCCACAAAACTTCGACACATTTGGAACATACTGGTCTTGCCCTGTGCAGAGGCGCTGCTTGTGCTCCCTCTTGTTGCAGAGCTGTCTCCACTGCCTCGACGCACAGAGCTGCTTTGTAAATCAGTAGCAGCAGCAGTGCTCTTGGCTGGAATGGAGAACATTATGGATTGCACCAGTGTGTCTTGGTACTTCCGCATTTTACGCTCCCGGTTCAACGGTGTGATGAGGCTTTGTAAGTTGTCCCGGTAGCGAGGGTCTAGGAGGGTGTACACCCAATAATCAGACGTGGTGTGAATGTGTTCGATGCGGCGGTCGTTTCTCAGCCACTGCAGCATGAAATCAACCATGTGCTGCAGACTCCCAACTGGCCAAGAAACGTTGTCCCCTGCAAGAGGCGTCATCTCCGCCTGCTGTGCATCACCCCACCCTTGGTCTACATACTGACTAGAGCATTGTCTACCTCCCTCTGGAGCGATGTCTTCCTCCTCCATTGACTCCTCCTCACAAAGTCCTTAAAATACATATAAATTTACAAAATTTAAAACTCAAAATTTAAAAACTTTGTATCATAATTCTGTAACATCAGTTTATGGAAACACAATAGCATTACAAAAGGATAGACAAAAAATGTACATTATGTGCTTTGTAAATACATTAAAAGTTTGTAATGGTTATGAAAATATAGACAGCGACTCTGGAGGTTCAATTGTTGATACAGCATGGTACTTTGAAAGTCCTCCAGCCCTTTGTGAAGAACCACGTTGCGCTGACTGTCCAGAAGGTGATGGAATTTGTGACTCCTCATCCTCCACCTCTTCCAAAACCTCATGCCTTAGTGCTTGCAGTGTTTTTTGAAGCAGGCAGATAAGGGGGACAGTCAGGCTGACTAGTGCATCATCTGCACTCGCCATCCGCGTTGACTCATCAAACGCACGCAAAACGTGGCAGATATCCTTCATAGAGTTATTCGCCACTCATTACACTGGCAGTGGCTGCCCATTCATTATAGGATCCAATTCTAATTACTGGTTCTCACCAACATAGCTCTCCACAGCGCAGCACCCCCTACATCTCCTCCCTTATTTATATTTATCGGCCTAACCGACTGCTGCACTCTGCAAACGACCTTCGACTAACCTCTGCACTAATCCGTACCTCCCACTCCCAACTCCAAGACTTCACCCGCGCTGCGCCAATCCTCTGGAATGCTCTACCCCAAGAAATTAGGACTATCCGCAATTTGGATGGTTTCAGGCGCTCCCTCAAAACACATTTGTTCACAGTGGCCTATCACATTCTCTAATCAAAGTCATTCTATGTGTAATTCTGTGTGTGTAGCCCATTCACTATCTCCATGCATCCCTCACTTCCTTAAAATGGCTGGACCATCATTGTAAAAACACCATTGTATATAAACACCTGTACTTTGTATCTCCCACACCTCATTGTAGATTGTAAGCTTTCACCAGCAGGGGCGGCTGATTTTGCTTTAATTATTGTATTGTTAACGTTGTTACTTATGACTCGTGTTTTGAAACTGTTAAACTGTAAAGCACTGCGGAATATTATGGCGCTATATAAATAAATAATATTATTATTCTTATTATAGAGGCCCACTCAGTAGTGGTGAAGTGTGAACGCCGCAAATTGCGAGTTGACTGCGCCTGATGCAGCTGATACTCCATTACTGTTGGCTGCTGCTCACACAACCGCTCCAACATATGTAACGAGGAATTCCACCTGGTGGGTACGTCACATATAATGCGATGTTCATGAAGGTGAAATCTGCGTTGCAGAGCTGCAATCAGTGATCTGGCCATGCTGGAACGTCGCAAGTGAGCGCACTCTAGGCGGACCTTGTGCAGCAGTGCATCAAGATCCGGATAGTCCCTCAAAAAACTCTGCACGACCAAGTTGAGCACATATGACAGACATGGTATGTGAGTGAGGTTGCCAAGGCCCAGAGCTGACACCAGATTTCGGCCATTGTCACACACTACCAAGCCTGCCTGTAGATTCTCTTCCAAAAACCACACGTCGCTCTCCTGCTTTATGGCATTACAGAGCTCCTGCGCTGTGTGGCTAAGATTCCCCATGGAAATTAATTTCAGGATGGCCTGTTGACATTTGGACACGGCTGTGCTCATATCGGTCGCAACAGGTAAACGTTCACGGGTCCATGTGGAGGTAGACCGTGACGGCTCCTGCAGCGATGATTCTGAGGAACTGGAATAGGAGGAGGAATCAATGTGTACAGACTTGATTCCTGCAATCCTTGGAGTTGGCAGAACACGTACAGCGCCACTCGCAAGATCAGTACCCGGCTGCACAACATTGACCCAATGGGCAGTGAGGGAAAGGTATTGTCCCTGGCCATGGGTGTTAGAACCCTCTTGTTAGGTTTTGTTTCAGTTTGCTGGTCACATGACCTTTTTTCCCTATTTAGTCTGGCTCCGCCCTTCTGGCTTTGCTTGACTTCATTGTATTATCTACTGTTAAGCTAGCCGGTGCTTAGGTGCCTTAATCTGTGAGTTTTGCTTGATGTTAGGATCACAAAGTATTTATTTTTCTGTTTATTATCCATGCTACAATTTATGTTAGGACTAGAGGTGTCCACCTTTTCTCCCAGTCCCTAGATCTTGTAGGGATTACTCCCTCGCAACTATAGGTCTTCGTTCACACTAGATGAGGACTTTAGCGGGTCTGGTCGCAGGATCAGGTTCCCCGTTACATCGTAGGGATTCAGCTTAGTTGTATTGTAGGGACAGAATTCCCTTCTTTCCTTACTGGTTGTAGCAGATCATAACAATGGGTACTGGTCCACGCATCGGTGGTCAGGTGACCTTGCTACTGAGGGCTTTTAGTAGCGCATGTTTAATTTTTCCCTCAACATGCTTTTGCAGACCAGGGACGGCTTGCCTGCTGAAATGAAATCGGCTTGGCACATTGTATTGTGGGATTGACAATGATATTCAGTTACGGAAACTGTCTGTCTCCACCAGCCTGAATCACAGCATTTCAAGGGACAGGAGTTTTGCAATGCAGCATTCAGAGCCTGTGCTCGTGCATGGTTTGCGGAGTATGGCCGTCTTTTATCCCATGCCTGTGCTACCGCTGGCTGTTTTGTGGCCTGGGGGTGTGAGGATGACAGGGAACTTGCTGCTGTGTGTGGAATAACAGTTTGTCTCTGGACAACAGTGGCCGAGGTTCTTCCATGGCGATCCTGTGAGGAAGCATACCAGCTGTGTGTGAGCTCGATGAAGAGGCTTCAACACAACCTGAAGATGTAGGTGCTGCTGTAGGTTGGCCTACATCTCCAGTGTGTCTTTGTAACTCAACTACGTGCTTTGTCCGCACATGTTTCCACATATTTGTGGTATTGAGGTGACTGACACTTTTAGCTATTTTTAATTTTTGATTACACAGCTTGCATTTCACATAGCAAATATCATGTGCAAGTGTGTGAAAAAAGGACCACGCAGTGCAAGTCCTGGGAGCGCACGTTTTGACTTTTGGAACACAACTGCTCCGAACAGGTGCCAAACTGGAGGCTACAGGCAACCGAGTCTGCAGCCTAACTCTCCCTCCTGTTTGTACCGTTGGGGCAATGTCTTCCTCTATCTTCCTTCTATCACTAACCATTTCTCTAGGCCTCTCCCAGCTTTCAACCAAAAGTACTGGTTCTCACCCACAAAGCTCTCCACAGTGCAGCACCCCTCCTACATCTCCTCCCTCATTTCTATCTATCGGCCTAACCGACTGCTGCGCTCTGCAAACGACTTTCGACTAACCTCTGCACTAATACGTACCTCCCACTCCCGACTCCAAGACTTCTCCTGCTCTACCCAATCTCTGGAAGCTGTACCCAAGAAATTAGGACTATCCACAATTTGCATGGTTTCAGGCGCTCCCTCAAAACCACATTTGTTCAGAGCGGCCTATCACATTCACTAATCAAAGTTATTCTATGTATTCTGTGTAAGTGTGTGTGTGTCTCTAGCCCATTCACTATTCCATCCCTCAGTCCCTTAAGATGGCTGGAACATCATTGTAAATGCACCATTGTATATAAACACCTATACTTTGTATCTCCCCCATCTCATTGTACATTGAAGCTGTCACGAGCAGGGGCGACTTATTTAGCTTAAATTAAATTGTATTGTTAACATTGTTACTTATGACTTGTGTTCTGAAACTGCTAAACTGTAAAGCGCTGCGGAATATGATGGCGCTATATAAATAAATATTATTATTATTCCTCTGAGCTGCTCCCACCACCTTCCTGTTCTTCATGCCATGTTGGGTATTGGACCTCATCATCTCCACTACCCTCTTCCAACACCTGCTGTTGGGTGGTCTGGCCAGCACCATGCTCAACAGAAACTGGCACCTGGGTCTCATCATCATCATCAGATGCGTTCTGCGGTGTGCTGACCATCGGCACTGTCTCACCCGCCTCTTCAGATTCAGAGAGACACAGCTGTTGCGCATCACTGCATACTCCCTCTTCTTCACATTACAGAATGCTGCTTGGCTGGGCCCCTGTTTGCAAGCCAATAGATTCTGAGAACAGAAGCAGACACTCAGCTGGCTCCTGTACACAACTCTTGACTGCCTGGGCAATTTGCCAGGCGTGAAGAGACAGATGGTTGCCCAACAGTGCTGTGGTCCTGAGAGGAGGTGGAAGCAATTGAAGTCGATGCATTGGCTGAGATCCAAACAACAACGGCTTTATTTGTTCTTCCCGCAGCAGGGGGTACTCCGAGCTCCTACAAAAGTGCGCATAAAGGAACGCTCACGGGGAAAACTGGTGGATGCTGTGTCACTGGGGCCGCAGCAGCCACAGAATCCCCACGTCCTTCCCTGAAAAACTCCACGACCACGTGCCTTACTCCCTGCCTTCTTCTCTTGGTAGATTGATAAAGAAAGTCTGAAAAGTTATAAGGCCTAAGTGTGGTTATTCGCAGAGACTGCAGTGAAACTGCACAAAACTGTTCAGTAGGTGTGAAAGGGCCCTTTGTGTACTTCTATAGTGTTTGCAACCAATGTATTGGTATACGATGGAGCGCTCCACTAATAGTTTTTATTTATTTGTAATAGATGGAGCAGCAAACAATTAGAGAAAAAATTTTCAAGGATGTGCCAGTGACACACCTCAGCAGACTACAACCACAGTGGTTTGAAGAACTAACTGGAGCGTGATCTGCACTCCAAAAAGGAAAACCTCAGACTACAGTGAACACTGCACACAACTGTTCACTACCCAAGCGTCTCAGCAGGAAGGCAGTCTGTGCGTCAAAACAAAGGCGCAAGCATACATCCACGTACCCTGTTTATAAAGCTATATAAAAAAAATTATGTAGTAGTACGCACACTTTATTGAGGTACAGTATTACATCCCATTCACCATCTGTGGCATGCAGTCTCATCTATATATACCTTATCTATCCGTTTCATGCTTGCAAGTCGACAGTCAGGCATAACTAGCAATTTTCATATGCACTAGCACTTTTTAAAGGTTATGTTTGTTAATAAACATGATTATTGCCACATTTTGAGTATTACATGATGGAAATTGTATAATTTTGTATAAACTGTTTAGTGACATTATTCAGCAAATGTAACATTTTAGTAATGTCACAGATAACTGTAATGCTGATGATGTTTTGAAGTCAGACATTCATTGTCTTAACAATAAAAAAGGTGTACATACTGTTACTTATCCATCATTATGGATTCAGATATGTACTTGTATCTTTTATGTACAACGTATAGCAGATTCCTTAAACATTTATTTTGTGGTTGCATTGCGTTCAACATGTTAATGTATGTGTTTATGTTTGTCAATTCTTTATTTATCTAGATATTAGTTTAAATGAAATCATCATCTTATGGTAGTAAAGGTTATCTTTCTCTTGTTTGAAGTAATAGACATTTAAAATTGACAGGTAACAAGGAAATTACTTTATCTAGTATTTAAACATCCTCCTTGACCCTGGCTCCAACACCGCCAGTTGTTGCTCGGAAGTGCTGTTAGCACAGTTCAACACTTGCACCTGTTTACTGGGGTTCATAACGTCAGCTGGTCCTCGGTTGTGCCATTGGCTCTTTTCCTTCTGCTGCCCCTCCGGGTTCCAGTACCGTCACTGGTTCCCGCATGCCTTTGGCTAGGTGCCTCCTCTTGGTACCGAGTTCCAGCAACGTCTGCTGTCCTTGGTAGTTGCTTTGGAGCACAGGTACCTCCTGCTTATTAACCTGTCCCAGTAACGTCACTGGTCCTCGGTTGGCCAATGGCCTCTTTTCCTTCTGCGCCCCTCCGGGTTCCATACCGTAGCTGGTTCTCCGCAGGCCTTTGGCCTAGGTGCTCCATCTCGGTATCCGATTCCAGCAAGTCTGCTGGGTCCTGGTGTGCTTTGGGCAAAGTCCTCCTGTTGTAACCGTTTCCCAGTAACCCCTCAGCTGTCCTCGGTTGTGCCATTGGCTCTTTTCCTTCTGCTGCCCCTCGGGTTCCGACCTAGCTGGTTCTCCGCATGCCTTTGGCCTAGGTGCCTCCATTCGGTATCCGATTTTCCCCAGCAAGCTCTGGTCCTTGGTAGTCTTTGGAGACGGTACCCTCCTGCTTAGTAACCGGTCCCATAACATCAGCGGACAAGATTGTGTTCAAATACAAGAACGGAACAAGGACACAAGAACAATAAGAGAAGACTAAAGAGAAGAAAATGAAGTAAAGACCAAAATGAAGAGCAAAATAATGCTCTAAATTTAAACAAAGAAGACAAGCAGTGTATGGGGGGGGAGTCCGTTCCTCCTCGTGGTGCCCCTGAAAATGCCTGCTGCTGCAGGCTAAACTGAACACGGAAAATACGTTGTAATTTAAAAATCTTTTGTTGACGCAAGAACGGAAGAGAAAAATTCAACTTTTGACAGATTACAAGTACAGGATTCTCTGTCCAAATAAGATATGAGAAGAAGAGAAGCAGAATAATGAATAAAAAATATTTTTATAAGAAGAATTGAGTAAGTTAAAAAGTGAATAGCAAGAAGTTTAAGAAGAAGATAAAGAAGGTGAAGATGAAAAAAAAATTTATGAAAAAGAATGCTGCAGAAGATTATGAAGGAGAAAGGGGTGTTGAAAAGTTAAAAAGTGAAGTTAAGAGATGGAAGTTTGTAAAACATATTTGCCAAAAAAAAAAAACGTTAACATTGTCAATTTCTTCGCAATCCGAACATTTAAAAAAAAAATATTTATGCTTTCCATTTTTGGGTTAAACATTATGCCTTTAATGTCTCCTCAACCTTCCACAATACATTTACATTACTCTTGTTGTTTTCCTTCATGACAATAAACCAACAAGGCAAGAATGGTTTTTTTTAATTTCGATATTTTGTTCCCATAGACTACGGGATTCCGGTTTCGATACGGGTATCGCCGTATTTTAGTGAATCGGCGATACCATTATTCCGATACTTTAGGATATCGAAAGTATCGCCAACCAGGCCAATCCTCTTACCTAAGTGTCTGTACCGGAAGGTGAGGCCCTGTTTAGTAGAGGGCCCTTGCAAGTGATCCCGTTGCGTTGTCGCAGTGGAGGCACCCTTCCTGCAAAAACCGCAGCACCGTCACAGCACCCCAGATCCCGTGTCGCCCCGGTTGCGGACGAAGAACACACCCGTCCTCATTGAAGGCCCCCAGGCCCAAGCACTACCTGCCTGTCCGGAGCCCCGATGCATTGATTAAGGCCTCGCTTCCCTCCGCAGGGGAGCGCCGCCAGGCTGGGGGCGACAGGAGCTGCCGCAACCGGCACTGTTAATGCGTGGGGTGGGGAGACGGAGGAACGGGGGGGGAAGGGGGAAATTTCAACCCGTAGGAGGGGAGTGGAGCGTTTGGGCGGAAAAAACGACAAAGGGAGCAGCGAGAAACCCTAAAAAATTTGCCAAAACACCGGAGAAGGACCGGGGGGATAAGGCCGATGGAAAAGGGTAAAGGAACCCTATGAGCCCCCGGGGTAAGGGTGCATACGGGCTTTAAATTGAAAGGGGGTGGGGCTTCATCAAGGGCCCCGGGCTTTTTTTTGAATCTTTGTGACCCCCGGGGGACGTGGGGCTCACCTCCCAAAAGGGCACCCCGGGGGGGACCTGTTGCCAGGAGACTTGGTGACTTCCCCGACACTGGGTTACAATGGTGGTCGCCCAAAAATTACCATGCGACCCCCATCCCCGTGTGTCAGGAACCGGGGGCCCCGAAGCCTTCACCTCCCACATCCCGCCTCTGCAAAAAATGCCCCCCCACGCCGTAAAAATTCCCCCCCTCCCTCGTGGTTCCCCCGCGCCCCGCTTTTGGCATGAAAAGTATAGCGGCCCGTCCCGGCGCCTTTGGCCCCTGGGGTTCTACAGTCCCCCGACATAGGGGGCCAGACCCGGGAGGATAAAAGGTGGGGCCCAACCCAGATTGCGGTCACGACTTGACTGTACAGGCCACACGAGTCCAGGTCCCCGGGGCCCGGTGCTCGGTTTTGGCAAGCAAGAAAGTACCGGTGGTACCTGGAACACCCCTGCCAAGAAAACTAAAAACCCGGGGAGGGTCCCCGTATGAAAAAAATAGTTAAATTTTTATGTACCCCACGGGTGAAGTTTTCCAAAAAAAATTTTTTTTAAAATTTTAAAAAAATAAAAAACACAGTTTCATTTCTTTTATTACGTCTCACCTGCTGCGACGCCACGAACTCCTTAAAAAAATGAAAAAAAAAAAAATAACCACCTACCACGCAGTCCATAGTAAGATTTTCCCCCACATCCAGCTCTGCACTCAAATGAAGGCAGACCCCTCTCCCCCGGGAGCACAGCGATTTTCCCCTTCCCCGGGGGTACGCATCGGACTGATGTTTACGGCCGGATTACCCGCAGTCATGGCGGTTATCGCGAAAAACTGCATTGACCGCCAGGGGGAAGATAAGGCGGCCATCAAGCAGTCCAGGGTGACCGCCCCGGAGATCTTGCCAGGTAAGTGCCGCTGACTCCTCCGACCCCCCCTACGGGGATCCCAGTGACATGCAAATCCATTCCGGTATTCGATAAGACAAAATATCGAAAGAATTATCGAAAGGCCGATGAGCAATATCGGCGAAGCGATTTATTATGTAGCTAAACTACTTTAGAGTCCTCAGGGTTTTACTTTAATGGCTAACTGAAAAGAGGGGAACAAATTGAAACTTTCGGAATCGGTCTTTATCTTAGCCAAACTTGCAATTTTTTACCATCTTTTCAGTTAGCCATTAACAGGTATCAACCACGAGGATCTCAATTCTAAATATTTTTCAATCAATGGTAACATGGTACAAAATATACATCTTTCCTGTATCACAAATTATTGATTTCATAAATTTGGTGAAAAAGGAACCAACTTAAAGCAAAATTGACATTTACAACCAAAAAATATATGAAAAGTTTCAGGTTGGGGAAAAGCACCATTCCAACTTTTTTGGGGGGGTTTTACGATGGAGAGTGTTTCAATCTAACCCCCCCTTGGCCCAGTCTTATAATCATTCTAGTTCTTTTTTTTTTTCACCCCCAATCCCCTCATCTTTGTGGGGCATGGACGCCCCGTGTTTCATGACGAACGGAGGTGACTTTTAATGCAAGTAAGGGGAGCCTTTTTCTGGCCCCCCAAGAACTTGAAGCTTTTTTGCACAACGTTAACTCAGCCCTCAGAAATTGTGGGCACAAAACGGCGCTTGGGCAGGAGCAACCCCCAAAAAAAAATGAAATGCAGAGGGTGAGTTAAACAGGGGGCGGGGGCCTTTTTTTTGTAGCATCATCCATGTATTTTTCTAAATGTATATATGAGGGGACGCCCCATACTTTTTTTTATAGAGAATTTTTGGATATAAGGTTTTATAATACAATTTTTGTGCTCTATTAATTGAGTATTTCACCATCATCAAGGGTTATTCCCCCTTTTTTTATGTAATTTTTGTATTTTTTGTATTTTTGGTACTAACAATTTATGCTGTTTTTATCTGTGTAGTTTATTAAAAAAAAATTATATTTTTTTATTCACATTTGGGTTTTTCAACTGACTTTTTGTTACTGGTTCTGCCACTGGTGCCCTTTTCCTTTATTTCTGGTTTTCATTTAATTTCCGGTGGTCTGCCATCCCCACTTTTGGGGGGGCTGCCAATTAATTGATTATTAATTTTGAAAATTTTTCGGGGGATTTTATTATTTTTTTTTTGACATAGATCACCATTTTTTCTTCTGACACGTGGCGTGTACAAACTAAAGGGGGGTATCTGGGGTGCTAGCTTAGCATAAAAGTTAGAATCATGCTGTATTTCTAGCAAAAAAAAATGCATGGGCAGAAGTTAACTGAGAAAAATGGGGAAGACGTAAAAAATTTAAAATTTTTTAGAAGTAAAAAAGTTAATTAGTGGTCTTGTGGGAAGGTTTCAAACAGGGTCACCTTTTAAAAAAAATTTTAAATTTTTTGCGTTTTGGAAAACCCCAAAAAGGATCATTAGTTAATGCTGCCTGAACCACAAACAGAGCCTTTGTTTTAAAAAAAGGTATATTTTATATACATCCTAGGGAGAGCTATTTTTAGAGACCTGCTGTCCCCTGACATCCCGGCGGGGGTTTTTTTCACCCTCTCCGATGATTGGCAGGTTAAGTGTGACTAGAGGGGATAGTCAAAACCTGGGAGAGGAGGGAGAAATCGGCCTGGGGGGTCATCGGGGTAGTAGGGGTCCACTAGGTCCCAGACAGCTTTCAAAGTAGGTTTTCCTGAAAAGCACGGTTTCAAGTAAAACAAAAAGGCCCCTTTGCGCAGCCGGTCTGATTGATGCTGCTTTGGGGGTTGGGACATAATTTAATGATAGGTTTTTATTTAATAAAACATATTTTTAAAAAATTTTTAAAATAGTTTTTGTCTACTGTTCTAATTAGTGTAAAGGGGGGGGTTCTTTTACTTGGTTTTGTACTTTTACTGAAAAAAATCAAAAATTTTTTGGGAAATTCTGTTTTTCCTTTTTTTTCATTTTTCAACTCGCAGTCTATCCATCCTGGATTTCCAGAATTCCATCTTTTTTCCCTTTTTTTGTGCACAATTTCAATGTTGAGAATTGTATAAAATTTTTATCCCCGGAATATATTCAACGACATCCCCAGAAAAAACTTTTCCATTACCGTCCCCAGAGCTTGGCCTATATTTTTGGCCCAAAAAAGACCTCAAAAATTTTTTAAACATTTGTAAATTAAAAAAAAAGGCCAATAATTTTTCTCTGCATAAAAGATTTTTAATGCCCCCAAACATATTTGTTTGCAACCAAAAAGATAAATGTTAAATGAAAGTAACATTTGGGAGCGCCTGCACAAATCAGTAAAAGACTCCTGGGGAAAAAATAGGCCACAAATGGGACTGCGGGAAGGAAGCCAGGATCGGTTTTTTGTGGAGGTAACACAAACCATCCAAATTTTCCTTTTAAACTGATTTTTTCCTTTTTTTTGAAAAATTTAAAAGAAAAAGATTCGGTAATTAAATAGTTTTAAACACAAAAAATAGATGGTTTTAAAATATTTAAATTTAAAAGGGTTTTTTTGGGATTGTACCGCAAGTATCGGGTATCGGGGATTTCGCGTTATCGGTTTCCCCAATTTAAATTTGATCTTTTTCCTATCGTATCCGGGAATCGAATTTCCCCAATTCTTTGAGAGGCAATGGTTTTTTTTGTCACCAAGGGAATCCTACAATGTGGGACCCTGAAAACGGGGGCATCTTAAAAAAGGGAGGCTGGATTGGCTGTGAAATGATGTAGAATGCCTTAAAAGGGCCCCCCGCCATTTAGCAAAATGTGCTGTGAACTCAGTGGGGGGGAAAAACGTACTCTGCTCACTCTGGGGGACTTTTTGTATAGCGATTTTTGTACTACGTGCTTGAGGGGGGTAGTTTAAAAAACCCTGTAAAAAATTCATTTTGCCTTTTTTTAAAAGCTCTGTGAAGGTGTGTGTGGACAGGAGGTGACGCTGCGTTTGCTCTCACCACCCTGTTTGGGGGTTGCACTGTCCTGACTCTTTTTTTTTTTTTTTTTTATTATGGTTGGTGCAGATCCTTTTATTAGAAAAAATCAAATTAAATTGTGTGATGCTTCCATCCGAAACAATACTTTTTGCAAAAAATATAGAAGTACCAAAGGGGGTTTTCACAGAAGTGAATATTTTTGTTTCAGTGTTTTCTGCAGCTGTGAGGTTTTGATTTTTTGAGTGCAGATCAGCTCCAGTTTTTTCTTTTAAAAACTGTGGTTGTATCTGCTGAGGGTGCCCTGCCCATCCCCTTACATTTTTCTTAATTGGGCGCTCCTTTTTTTTGGAAAAAAAAATAATCTATTAGTGTGACGCGCTTCCACCTTTTAATCATTGGTTGCAAAAAATATAGAAGTACCAAAGGGGCTTTAAGATAGTGAAAAGGGTTTTTAGTGTTCACTGTAGTTTTTAGTTTCATTTTTTGATGCAGATTACGCTCCATTTGTACTCAACACTCCGGTTTTTAGTTGCTGAGCGGTGTCACTGCCTCCCCTTTACATTTTTCTCTAATTGGGCTGCTCATTTTTTTGGGGAAAAAACTAATCTATTAGTGTACGCGTCCCTCCCCATACAATACATTTTGGTTGCAAAAAAATATAGAAAAACACAAGGACTTTACAGATAGTGAATGTTGGTTTCAGGTTCACTGTAGTCTTGAGCTTTTTTATTTTGTGAGGCAATTACGCCCCCTTTTACTTCAACCACTGGGTTTAGTCTGCTGACGGGGTCCTGCCTCCCTTCACATTTTTCTCTAAAATTTTGCTGCCCTTTTTTTTGGAAAAAAAATCTAATCTTTATTTTACGGGGTTCCCCCCCTTACAATACATGGTTGCAAACACTTTTAAGTAACAAAGGAGCTTTTCACAGATAGTTTAAAGTTGTGTTTAGTGTTCACTTAGTCTGTGAGCTTTTCATTTTGTGAGGCAGATTTTGCCCAGTTTGTCTTTTTAAACCCCGCCGGTTTTAGTCTGCTGGCGTGTGTCACTGCCCCCTCCCCTTACATTTTTCTCTAATTGGGTGCTCCTTTTAGTGGAAAAAAACTAACTATTAGT
>JARQOD010000003.1:534236555-534258849 GCA_033576555.1 Oophaga sylvatica | reverse complement strand
TTATTGCATGTTTTCTGTGTTTTTTTATGCATTTTCTCACTTATTTAATGCGATTTGGGGGCAGATATGAAGCAGAGTTTTTAACGCTTTTTTTAATAGTACAGAAAAGCTTTAATTCTGAGCTTAAATATACAACAGCATTTTTTTTCATGCGTTTTTTTTCTTTGTGCGTTTTTTTCGAAGAAGCCTATAGAGAAAAAAAGCACCAAAACTGCAGAATTCAGCAGCATCTTCAGATCACTGAGAGCGGAGATTTCATGGAATCACGTCCACTTTTCTTTTAAAATAAGACCTTGTTCACATGTAGCGTATTTTCTGCTGCTTTTTTTGCACAAAAATTCTGCTGTGTTCAGCTGTCCAAGCAAATTGGATGTGATTTCATGAAAACTGCGACCACTATTAGAACTCAGCAAACAGTATTTTACATGATTTAAAAAATCCTATTTATCTCGACGCTTACCTCTCCACCTGTTTGTATAGGTTTTCTTCATGTCCCTTTTCTTTCCTTGACTTTCCCATTCCTTTTCTTCCCCTCCTACCACTTAAATGTTTTATATATAAGGTGTCTTATATGTGTATCGTCGTAACCCCTTTCCCTTGCCTATCCTGTACATACCAATCTTTTTTATTTTCCTTCTAGCCCTTTATTTGTTTTTCATTTTTTACCCATTATTCTTTATAAACCATATTTTTTCTTCTTCCTTCTGTGACGATCCACACTGTGTGTGGACGGGGATCACTCGCTTAGCTGGTCTTAGAGGCAAAAACTAGCACGCTCAGGGTTCAAACCACAGTCCTTTAGGTTTATTTTGGCATCATGAAGCACACGGTAGGCCCTGTTACATGTCACAGGCCTACCACTGTCCATAACATTTCAACATTTGGCTTTAATTTGCAGCAAACAGTTCCTTAACGTTCATGGAACAATACAAGCACCAACAGTCTGTGGAGTTATCTTACAGGAGCTCCTGCTCCTCACAATGACTCCTCGTCAGACCTAAGTTCCCGGGGAAGCTTCCTAACTGGGATCACCATCCTTGGCCACCTGACAGTCCAGACCCTCAGAAGGTCGTTAGCTTCCCCCCAGGCAGTGCCGTCGCAGACACCTGGCCTCTACGTGCACTATTCAGGACATCCATCCCAGGACCGTCCAACACACAGGCCTCCAGGTCCATGGCCTCTCCATGTGCTCCAGGAATCCAATCCTACTCCCAGGATTTTCCAACACAGGCCATCCAGGCCTTCACACAGATTCAGTCTCAACATGTCAGAGACTCTCCACAGTCTCAGACAGACTACACTCACCATGTGCCAACCACTTGCTTACATACCTGTAGCCACTCCCCCAGCTAAGGTATGAAGCACATGGTCTGGTCACATGTTCATGACCTCATCACAGGTCCTTCACAAACTCACACCACCTCCAGTGGGCGGTGTATGTGTGGTTAGCCCATCCCACCCAGCTCACAAGCTAACCCTGTAAGCCACCCTAAAAAATAAACAGATCTCTTGTAGGACTATAAGTCCCAGAACAACATTCCTGGCTTACAGCGCAGAGGAGCTCTGCGACACATACCTACCATTCACAACCATGCCAGGGACTGTTTTCCCATCCATATCACGCCTCCATACATAACTTGAGGAGCATATGCAGCGCCCCCTAGCTGCAGCATGAGTCACTACACCACACTTCTCATCCTTAACCCTTCCCACCCTTTATTTTGCCTATATCTTTCATCCCTTTAAATTTAGCTGTTGTGATTTTATTTGGTTCTTCTTTGTCAATCAAAGCTTTTCTGTACTATGAGAGTAGGTGCACACGATCAGTAAATGCTGCGGGTTGGACGCTGGGTACTTGCACAGCATCTAGATGTTACAGCACACTATGTATCCACAGACACCCGCAGCTCACCTGCGGAGACGGACATGTGGCACGTCTCTCCAGACGGCAGCATGTCTATTTGTCTTGCGGAGACGCGAGCCTCCGCAAGATAAATTTCACCCGTACAATATATGAAAAGACGTACAAAGACTCATGAATCGATCCGCTCATCTCAACTCCCAACTGTCCTGGATACAGTGGATAGTCCTGTATTCTCGGGCGTCTGCTAAGCTTCCCTCACTGCCAGCACCCCTCTGACATCTCCTCCTGTCAGGGAGAAAGAAATGGTAAATGGGTGTGGATTGGGGTATGGGCGAGGACGTGACAAAAAGTTGCAGTGACACGCTACGCACGCCGCATTATCTGTCCCTCTTTCTGTTCTTCAAAATTTGTGAGATATGGGAATGAATATAGTGAAGTGGATGGCACACTAGTACAGGAAGTTAAATGGCTTTAGCATAGAAATAGTTAAGGCTTTAGGGATTTTTCCAGTTAGAAGGGGTCGGAGTAGATATAATAGGGGTACTTCCTGGTTTTTGGGGAGTCAGAAAGTGATAGAGTTGGAGATAAGAAAAGTGACAGAGGAAAGGCAGATTAGGCCAATGGGCTGGATAGTACTGAAAAACAGAGGACTTTTGGGGAGCAGCATGTGGACGACCGCCACTACTTTCAATGGCCCTTAACAGGATATCTAGGTACTAGGTATGGGAGCGAGTGCCTTTTTCATCTCCTAGAAAGTGGAGCCAAATGGGAAACCAGGACAGAGAAGTGGGCCAGAAAGCATGGGAACGGAAAGACCGTCTCAGGGGCCAGAAATGCTAGGAAGCAAAGAGAGATTTCAGGCTGGAAAAACTGAAAAAGTGGACACATGCTGTACTGTAACTGCCATGGAACCTCTGAAATTGTTGAGTAAAGTGACAATGTTAAAAATGGACATGGAGTCTGTCGTTCCATGTGTGGTGGCATCTGGATCCGGGATTGTGGAACTAGCAAAGACCTCCAACGTAAAAGTGAGTGTTATACATTTCACCCAAACCACACAACAGACAGGACCCTTTTTACTTGTTGGGTGCCAGGGCTTGGGAGAACAGTTGCCCCTCGCCCCCCCCGACTACTACCCTGCGCCCCTCACATGCACATGTCTGATTTTTTTTCCTGGGACCAGAAAAATGCACAATTTGCCTATGAGAATCAGATTGCATTCACCTGTTCATGTCTACGGGTCTATGAAAAAAATTGTACTGGACTCAGATAACATCCAAGTGCTGTCCAATTTTCAAGGATTGACAGAATGGAGAAACATTTTTTTTTCTCTCTGTCTTCAAGAAAATGGGATCCCACTCTGATCAGAGTCTGATTAGCATAGTCGGACCAATTTTCTCAGATGGAGAGAAAAGGAAACGCTCGTGTGACAATAGCCTACGACTGAGTTTCCACATGCAGTTCTTGCTGCATTTCTTTTAACCTAAAGTCAGCAATGGAGCCATAAATAAAAAGAATGTATGAAGGAATGATAGATGCTTACCATCTCCTTTATATCCATACCTGTATTTGCATAAAAAAAAATTTCATGAAAAAAAATTAAACTAAACCAGCATCAGAAACTGCATGTGTGAATCATGGTCACATATTAAAAAAAATATCGGCTGAGTCTAAAAGGCTAATCACTGACTGACACGCTCTTGAAAATAAGATTTGCCATGATAGATAATCTGACATTTATGGTACAAATGGCTAATCTGATGTTAGAGTGTACAGTGCAGACAGCTGTCCTTACTCTGGGTAAAAAACTGTATTTAAGGCATCATTCACAATGCGCAACGCTTGTAGGGGAGAATACCTCATACGACATAATTTTGAGCTTTGGGTTTTGTGTTGATTTCTTTATAAAATGACCTTGATGTTCAGTAACTCCCATGAAACCAAAGGTTTTTGGAGATAGATAGGGTTTGTACTGGAATTAGACGCATTTTAAAAAGGTTGTCCAGGCATCTAATAATGATGACCAGTTTGATTGATAGATCATCAATAATAGATCGGCGAATGTTCTACACCCAACTCCCACACCGATCTGCTGTTGGTAGCACAAGCGATGACCGGATGTAAATATTGAATGCAGCTGAACAACACCATGTGTCATGGTTGCTGCGGAGAACTGCAGATCAGCGCCTATCAGACATGGGAGCTGATCTGCAGTTATTGGAAGCAGCTGTGACACATTTAAATGAGCTATTTGAGAGTAGGCGCTGATCTGCAGTTCTCGGCAATGGTCTCTACACATTGAACTGAGCTTCAAGAGAATAGGAGCTGATCTGCAGTTCTCAGCAATGGTCTCTACACATTAAACTGAGCTTCAAGAGAATATGAGCTGATCTGCAGTTCTCAGCAACGGTCTCTACACATTAAACTGAGCTTCAACAGAATAGGAGCTGATCTGCAGTTCTCAGCAATGGTCTCTACACGTTAAACTAAGCTTCAAGAGAATAGGAGCTGATCTGCAGTTCTCAGCAATGGTCTCACTCTCTACACATTAAACTGAGCTTTAAGAGAATAGGAGCTGATCTGCAGTTCTCGGCAATGGTTTCCACACATTAAACTGAGCTTCAAGAGAATAGAAGCTGATCTGCAGTTCTCAGCAATGGTCTCTACACATTAAACTGAGCTTCAAGAGAATAGGAGCTGATCTGCAGTTCTCAGCAATGGTCTCTACACATTAAACTGAGCTTCAAGAGAATAGAAGCTGATCTGCAGTACTCAGCAACGGTCTCTACACATTAAACTGAGCTTCAAGAGAATAGGAGCTGATCTGCAGTTATCCGCAATAGTCTCTACACATTGAACTGAGCTTCAAGAGAATAGGAGCTGATCTGCAGTTCTCAGCAATGGTCTCTACACATTAAACTGAGCTTCAAGAGAATAGGAGCTGATCTGCAGTTCTCAGCAATGGTCTCTAC
Source organism: Oophaga sylvatica (assembly GCA_033576555.1). Lineage (NCBI taxonomy): Eukaryota > Metazoa > Chordata > Amphibia > Anura > Dendrobatidae > Oophaga > Oophaga sylvatica. The sequence continues at coordinate 534,254,013 of JARQOD010000003.1, read as the reverse complement.
ACATTAAACTGAGCTTCAAGAGAATAGGAGCTGATCTGCAGTTCTCAGCAACGGTCTCTACACATTAAACTGAGCTTCAAGAGAATAGGAGCTGATCTGCAGTTCTCAGCAATGGTCTCTACACATTAAACTGATTTTCAAGAGAATAGGAGCTGATCTACAGTACTCAGCAATGGTCTCTACACATTAAACTGAGCTTCAAGAGAATAGGAGCTGATCTGCAGTTCTCAGCAATGGTCTCTACACATTAAACTAAGCTTCAAGAGAATAGGAGCTGATCTGCAGTTCTCGGCAATGGTTTCCACACATTAAACTGAGCATCAAGAGAATAGAAGCTGATCTGCAGTTATCAGCATGATCTGCAGTACTCGTCAACGGTCTCTACACATTAAACTGAGCTTCAAGAGAATAGAAGCTGATCTGCAGTTATCAGCATGATCTGCAGTACTTGTCAACAGTCTCTACACATTAAACTGAGCTTCAAGAGAATAGGAGCTGATCTGCAGCTATTGGCAGCAGCCGCGACACATGGAACACGTGCTGTTTAGTGTTTGCACCCAGCCACCACCAGAGCTAATGAAAGCTAATTGGTGAGGGTGATGGGTGTTAGACTCATATTGATTCAACATTGATTTCCTGTTTGAAAGATAGGTCATCAATATTAGGTGCCTGTACAGTCATGGCCAAAAGTTTTGAGAATGACACAAATATTATATTTTCACATGATCTGCTGCCCTCTGGTTTTTATGTGTGTTTGACAGATGTTTTTATCACAGACAGAAATATAATAATTGCAAACATATGAGTAACAAAAGCTTATATTGACAGTTAGAATGAGTTAATGCAGCAAATCAATATTTGCAGTGTTGACCCTTCTTCTTCAGGACCTCTGCAATTCTCCCTGGCATGCTCTCAATCAACTTCTGGACCAAATCCTGACTGATAGCAGTCCATTCTTGCACAATCAATGCTTTCATTTTGTCAGAATTTTTAGGTTTTGTTTGTCCACCCGTCTCTTGATGATTGACCACAAGTTCTCAATGGGATTAAGATCTGGGGAGTTTCCAGGCCATGGACCCAAAATCTCTATGTTTTGTTCCCTGAGCCATTTAGTTATCACCTTTGCTTTATGGCAAGGTGCTCAATCATGCTGGAAAAGGCATTGTTGATTACCAAACTGCTCTTGGAGGGTTGGGAGAAGTTGCTCTTGGAGGACATTCTGGTACCATTCTTTATTCATGGCTGTATTTTTAGGCAAGACTGTGAGAGAGCCGATTCCCTTGGCTGAGAAGCAACCCCACACATGAATGGTTTCAGGATGCTTAACAGTTGGCATGAGACAAGACTGGTGGTAGCGCTCACCTTGTCTTCTCCGAATGAGGCGTTTTCCTGATGTCCCAAACAATCGAAAAGGGGATTCATCAGAGAAAATAACTTTACCCCAGTCCTCAGCAGTCCACTGCCTGTACCTTTTGCAGAATATCAGTCTGTCCATGATGTTTTTTCTGGAGAGAAGTGGCTTCTTTGCTGCCCTCCTTGAGACAAGGCCTTGCTCCAAGAGTCTCCGCCTCACAGTGTGTGCAGATGCACTCACACCTGCCTGCTGCCATTCCTGAGTAAGCTCTGCACTGCTGGTAGCCCCATCCCGCAGCTGAAACACTTTTAAACCCTGCTGTTCTGTTCGGGTCAAAGTGACCCAAACAGACTTTTTGCGGCCCTGTAGATTTTTTTCTGTAAGTCTCTAAAACTTGAGACTCCTTGACTTTTCCTCATTTGGGGGGACCTACCTATGAGTATTTTTTTTTTTTTTCGTTTACTTTTTGCTACACACAAAAAGTTACACTTGTTGTGACACTTGTTGTGTTCGGGTCATAGTGACCCGACATCGTTTTTTGCAGCTGTGAGGCCATATTTTCAGTGAAATAAAGGAGTTCTAACCTCAGTCGGGTCTATTTATTGCATCTACTATTGTATATCAATTGATTTATTTCCTAAATTATTTCAATGGGGTCGTACACGCGCTCTAACCGGGGTATGCATTGAGATCTGCGCACCATAAAAATGGCTTTATATTGATTATTTTTGGTGCACAGTCTATTCTAAAATGTAGAGTGCATCCGGAGAGATCACTAGGTGTGCAAAAAAAAATAAATAAAAAAAATAATAATAATAATAAATAATAATAATAATAAAAAAAAAAAGTCATACTAATGAGTACTAACCACCATGATAATGAAGTAAGTACACGGGAAGATAGAAAACCAAATATGATCTTTTTACAAAATATGTGTAGTGTTCTATTTTCGTTTTGCTCATTGCTCTGTTTTTTCTGATAAAAAAAAAAATAAAGATTTCTATTTCATTTTTCTTTTTTTTTTACTACCAAACATGTTCACAAACAGTCTAGTAAGCAAAAAGTATAAAAAAAATTGAGTTAGAGTGTCTAAAATCAAGGTTTAATAAGCTGGGTCATAGTGACCCTGAACACTACAAGTGTATAGTAAATGCGAACAGAACAGCAGGGTTAAGAGACGGTCCTGGCGCTTGCTGGTCTTTCTTGGGCGCCCTGGAGCCTTTTTGGCAACAATGGAACCTCTCTCCTTGAAGTTCTTGATGATGCGATAGATTGTTGACTGAGGTGCAATCTTTCTAGCTGCGATACTCTTCCCTGTTAGGCCATTTTTGTGCATTGCAATGATGACTGCACGTGTTTCTTTAGAGCTAACCATGGTTAACAGAAGAGAAACAATGATGCCAAGCACCAGCCTCCTTTTAAAGTGTCCAGTGGTGTCATTCTTACTTAATCATGACAGATTGATCTCCAGCCATGTCCTCATCAACACCCACACCTGTGTTAATGGAGCAATCACTGAAAAGAGGTTAGCTGGTCCTTTTAAGGCAGGGCTGCAATGATGTTGAAATGTGTTTTGGGGGATAAAGTTCATTTTCTAGCCAAATATTGACTTTGCAAGTAATTGCTGTTAAGCTGATCACTCTTTATAACATTCTGGAGTATATGCAAATTGCCATTAGAAAAAGTGAAGCAGTAGACTTTGTAAAAATTAATATTTGTGTCATTCTCAAAACTTTTGGCCATGACTGTACAACCATTGTAAGTTCTGTCTAATTCCAGTACAAACCCTAGTGTACCATGCCTTCTCGTGTACAGAAAATCCTCTGCATTATATAGTGCCATCATTGGGCATCAGATTTTTGAGAAATCTCTTGCCCACGTTGTGATATGCTGTATATCCACAGTGTAAGTTTGACAAGATCTTCAGGTTTGATATCGGCAGCATGTCAATATATGCTGCGGATAAAGATGCAAATTTCACCATTTACAATGCAAAGATGAAATGTGCGAATCCCCTTCTCCTTTTTTGCAATGAGATCCACAAAGGAAAATGGTGCTACGGATACCTGTGCAGCTTCGGGAGGTGCGCAGCGGAGATGCTATGTGTGAATGTAACCTTAGAGTATGCTCACACCTGGCATATTTGCTGTCAGTATTTTCTACAAGCAATAACCTGCAGGGAAGTCTGCGGCGTCAGAAGTGCCCCAAAATGTGTGGGGTAGCAGCATTCCACAGTTAGTAAAAACAAGAAGATACTCAGTGATGACGCCTCCATCTTTAGCAGGGCTTCCATTCTGGTCTAGTAGGATCCTGACCCCAGGGGTCACATGGACCAGATCATCTCCACCGAAGGTCGTGATGCACCAAGATCAGCATGGAAACCCTGCTAAGAGCAAAGGAATCACCCAGAGGCAGACATATTGATGCAGCCTGTGCATCCGCACAGGGCCCAGAGGAAAGGAGGCTCATTCCTACCTCCAGTACAGGTGCAATTGTTCATTATGATGAGCTCATGGGCTGCAAAGGGCCATATACTGTTCTTGCACAGGGGCCGTTTTTCTGTCTGTGTCCGCCACTGGAATCAACAGCAGAGTAATTATTCTTTTTTTTTAATATATTCTCCATTTGTGAATTTTCTTGGAGCAAACATGCAATAAACTCAGCAGTATTGTGTTTTCACTGTGGATTTGAACCATGACCTCATTCATTCCAAAGGGGTAAACCAATCATAAATATGCATTAACTATGAAAATTGGCATCACATCCATTTTCATGCTACTTTCTAAACCTCCAGATGGAAAATCTACAGAAAATATGTAAGGTGTGAACAAATCCTTACAGTCAATCATGCTCGTTGGGCCTATTGTATAAGGCTGTAGTCAGGAAGCAATTTTCTCTGTTATTTGTATGTCGGCCTCTCATTGTGCTATTTGCCTGTGGAATAATACAGTAGGGTATAATAACTGCATTTATAGCCTTGACACACTGCTATAATGTGTCAGGAAAAGGGTTTAAGTAAATCTTGTAGTAATCATACCCTAGAACTAAATGGCCTGGGGTTAATATTCAGTTAGTGAACGCCGAGCTGAAAGTATTTATTAAGACAGATATAAAATGCTGTCACTGTACTATGCTGCCATCTCACGCCATGTGTTCTCCCAGTCATTAACTCTTCTACTCTGCAGGAGGTATTCCAGGCAATGACAGGGTTAACCACTCCATTCTGGCAGCAATGTGCTGCCTTTATTAACCTGATCACTGCTAGGAAGGTGATTAGTTAATTACACTCACTCATCAACTGAGTAGCATCCCCATTGTGACAAGTTGGCGAGCACACCAGGCAGAAAGTGTGCACCATAAACGACAGTAACATGAAACAAGTAGGTAAAATTATCATACGGGTTTGCAGATGGATTTTAAAACAGCTTTTTAACATAGTGGGATTTTCTAATTTTTCCAGTTTTTTGAGCCAAAGCCAGGAGCAGTTTCAACAGGAACATAAGGAAAATATAGAAATTATACAGTACTTCTAATACACCTACATCTAACACTACATCAAATATAATGACATTGCTTCCTTCTGATTGACTTCCCCTCCTCTACCCTTACTCAGGGCCAGTTTTAGACAAAGTGGGGCCCTGGGCAAAAGTTTAAAGTGGGCCCCAAATGCTGAAGACGAATAATGGGCACAGAACAATCACTAGTACAGTCATGGCCAAAAGTTTTGAGAATGACACAAATATTAATTTTTACAAAGTCTACTGCTTCACTTTTTCTAATGGCAATTTGCATATACTCCAGAATGTTATAAAGAGTGATCAGCTTAACAGCAATTACTTGCAAAGTCAATATTTGGCTAGAAAATGAACTTTATCCCCCAAAACACATTTCAACATCATTGCAGCCCTGCCTTAAAAGGACCAGCTAACCTATTTTCAGTGACTGCTCCATTAACACAGGTGTGGGTGTTGATGAGGACATGGCTGGAGATCAATCTGTCATGATTAAGTAAGAATGACACCACTGGACACTTTAAAAGGAGGCTGGTGCTTGGCATCATTGTTTCTCTTCTGTTAACCATGGTTATCTCTAAAGAAACACGTGCAGTCATCATTGCAATGCACAAAAATGGCCTAACAGGGAAGAGTATCGCAGCTAGAAAGATTGCACCTCAGTCAACAATCTATCGCATCATCAAGAACTTCAAGGAGAGAGGTTCCATTGTTGCCAAAAAGGCTTCAGGGCGCCCAAGAAAGACCAGCAAGCGCCAGGACAGTCTCTTAAAAGTGTTTCAGCTGCGGGATCGGGCTACCAGCAGTGCAGAGCTTGCTCAGGAATGGCAGCAGGCAGGTGTGAGTGCATCTGCATGCACTGTGAGGCGGAGACTCTTGGAGCAAGGCCTGGTCTCAAGGAGGGCAGCAAAGAAGCCACATCTCTCCAGAAAAAACATCATGGACAGACTGATATTCTGCAAAAGGTACAGGCAGTGGACTGCTGAGGACTGGGTAAAGTTATTTTCTCTGATGAATCCCCTTTTCGATTGTTTGGGACATCAGGAAAATGCCTCATTCGGAGAAGACAAGGTGAGCGCTACCACCAGTCTTGTCTCATGCCAACTGTTAAGCATCCTGAAACCATTCATGTGTGGGGTTGCTTCTCAGCCAAGGGAATCGACTCTCTCACAGTCTTGCCTAAAAACACAGCCATGAATAAAGAATGGTACCAGAATGTCCTCCAAGAGCAACTTCTCCCAACCCTCCAAGAGCAGTTTGGCGATCAACAATGCCTTTTCCAGCATGATGGAGCACCTTGCCATAAAGCAAAGGTGATAACTAAATGGCTCAGGGAACAAAACATAGAGATTTTGGGTCCATGGCCTGGAAACTCCCCAGATCTTAATCCCATTGAGAACTTGTGGTCAATCATCAAGAGACGGGTGGACAAACAAAAACCTAAAAATTCTGACAAAATGAAAGCATTGATTGTGCAAGAATGGACTGCTATCAGTCAGGATTTGGTCCAGAAGTTGATTGAGAGCATGCCAGGGAGAATTGCATAGGTCCTGAAGAAGAAGGGTCAACACTGCAAATATTGACTTGCTGCATTAACTCATTCTAACTGTCAATATAAGCTTTTGTTACTCATATGTTTGCAATTATATTTCTGTCTGTGATAAAAACATCTGTCAAACACACATAAAAACCAGAGGGCAGCAGATCATGTGAAAATATAATATTTGTGTCATTCTCAAAACTTTTGGCCATAACTGTAGATCAGTCTGTCCCCATACAGTATAATGTTATCAGCAGCATATCTGCAGTTTTCACTGGGTGAAGTGCTGCTGAGAACAACGATGTCTGTTCTGGCATACAGATTCCAATCACTCGATGAATATGCAGCATTTTGCTTGTTTATTATAATGCACTACATAGTCCTCCACATAGTATAATGCACACCGTAGTCCGCCATACAATATAATGCGCTCTCCATAGTCTTCCGTATAGTATAGTATAATACACTTCCCCATAGACCTCCATATAGTACAATAAACTCCCCACAGCCTCCATATAGTATAATGCACACGCCATAGTCCTCTATATAGTATAATATACTTCTCATAGTCCTCAATATAGTATAACGCATACCATAGCCCTCCATATAGCATAATGCACCACATCGTCCTCCATACAGTATAATACACTTCCCCATAGACCTCCATATAGTATAATAAACTCGCTATAATCCTCCATATTGTTTAATAAACTCCCCATAGTCCTCCATATAGTATAATGCACATCTCATAGTCCTCCATATAGTATAATGCACACCCCATAGTAACTCCATGTAGTATAATGTACCTCACAGACCTCTATACAATATAATGTATTCCCATAGTACTCCATATAGTAATACACTCCCCATAGTCCTCAATACAGTATCATGCAGTCCATAGTCCTCCATATAGTATAATGTACCCATAGCCTTCATATAGTATAATACATTCACCATAGTCATCTATACAGGATAATGCATTCCCCATAGTCCTCCATACAGTATAATGCATTCCCCATAGTTCTCAGGGTTCAATCCTATGCCCCTTCTCCTTTCTCTATTGACCGCCCCTATTGAACAAATTATTATCAGATTTCATTTTAGTACCATGTTGATGACCCAATAATACACTTCTGAAGTCACCTCTACAGTATTACAAGATATCATTGTCTTTCTGCTGTCTCTAACTTTATGTAATCACCCATCTAAAATGGAATCTGTCAAAAACTGAACTCCTTATGCTTCCTCCCTTTTTTAACCTTCTTAGACCTGAAATTGCCATTTTTGGGTGTGGTTCTACCGTAATTCCCAAGCAGCTCACTCGTTGTCTTGGGGTTATGTTTGACTTAGATCTTTTCTTCATTGTTTACATCCAATTGCTCACTTGCCCATGCCATCTATACCTCAAAAATATTTCTAGAATTCGACCTTTCCTTACATTTGACTCTGCAAAAACTCTAACATTAGCTCCCATTCATTCTCATCTGGACTGTTGCAACACTCTACTAATCGGTCTCCCTCTTGCTAAAGTCTCCGCTCTCCAATTTATCCTGAATGCAGCAACCAGGATCATATTTCTGTCCAGCTGCTACACAGATGCCTCCACCTTGTGCCAGTCACTGCACTAAATGCCCATACACAGCAGAGTCTAAAATTGTTGGCAGCAGATTATTCAGGATACTCTCCAAACGTGTGACAACAGAGCTTGTTTATTCAGGATCAATCAGGAACAATATATGATAAGCTTAATAGATCAGGAATAAATCATTTGTGTGTCTCTTTCTGTGCAGCATCTACAGCAGGCTGCTTCTCTCATACACAGACACAGGAAAACAGGAAATACAGTCCCTGTGTGAGCCTCTGGGGTTTTTTTTTGTTCTAACTTTATAAACAGCATACAAATCTAGCAACTAAACACTCATAGACAGGAATGGAGTTGTTGCACCAAACATATTCCAACAAAGATAAACTTTTCACTCTCACCCACAAAGCTCTTCACAGTTTTACACTATTCCACACCTCCTTCTTCTCTCTTTACCACCATATCCTTGCTCTCCATTAAGTTAACAACACAAGACTAACATCCTCTATAATCTGAACCTCACATACCCATTTTCAAGACTTCTCTCTTGCTGTGCCAGTTCACTGGAATGCACTACCCCGGACAAGTCAGTTACTTACCGGTATCTAGATATCACTTTAACTAACTAATCTAAATATTCATTGTTCTCCCTTCCTAAATTTTCCTTAGAATCTGGTCCCCTTGAGCTCCATATCACATTGTATCTGTACTTAGCTAGACACTCACTTGGGAGCTTTGTTTGAATTTCCCTATTTATTATGTTGATGGCTTGACCGTACATGACGAGACTTTTTTTACCTTTTGTGTCTCCCCCTATTTTTCATAGATTGTAAGTTTGCGAGCAGGGCCCTCACTCCTCGTGGTATTTGTTGAATAACAGTAAGTGTTACTCTTCAATGTCTTATAGTGTCTGTATGTGTCCTCTCTGAATTGTAAAGTGCAGCAAAATAAAGAAATAAAATACTATTTTTATTTTCTTTTACTCTGTCCTACTGGATCTGCTTCTGGATTTCACTGAAAGTATGAAATTAGCAGGAATGATTTATGATGTTGATGTGTCTGAAGCAAGAAGCATAACAATATAATCAACTATGACAAGTTGTGATGGCTAAAAGCCTGCACCAAAGCACCTCCAAAATAGTGAAAATAGTGGGTAATTCAGGGTATAATTGATATAAAGTCGTTAGTACCTTCCAAGAGTGGTGGAATGAAGGCCATCCAGGGAACGGAATTGTGGGTGCCCAAGACTCATCATCAATTGATTGATGAACATTGGAGAAAAGGCCAGCCCATTCCAGTCAGGTCCCAAAGAAAAGGTCCATTTCTGGCTATGATAGAAAAGTGTAATGATCCCAAATCTTCACAACGTTGTCTATGTATGCAGTACCTTAGCTACAGATCAGTAAGAGATCACCCCTGTCTACTAACAAAAGCTCCTACAACGAACATGTGAATCAGGGCTGGCTCCAGGTTTTCGTGGGCCCCGGGCGAAAGAGTCTCAGTGGGCCCCTTTAACACATACCACAATTCATGATGCTCCGATACAGCAGAGAAATATAGGTATAGTACAATGCCAAATACTTCACTTCTTACATTACATGAGTGATATCTATTGTAAATTCTACAATAGCTCAAAAACCGGACAGTATAGTCCTCCATACAGTATTATGGGCACTACATAGTGCGCCATACAGAATAATGAGCCCCATATATTGCTCTATACAGAATAATGAGCCCCATATATTGCTCCATACAGACTAATGAGTCCCATATATGATGCCCCATACAGAATAATGGGCCCAATATAATGATTCATACAGTATAACGAGCCACATATATTGCTCCATACAGAATAATGAGCCCCATATATTGCTCCATACATAATTGGTCCCATATAATGTTCCATACAGTATATGATGAGCTCCACATAATGCTCCAGTATATGATGGTCCCCATATAATGTGCCATACAGTATAGGACGGTCCCCATAGAGTATAATGAGCCCCACATATTGCTCCATACAGTATAATGAGTCGCATATAAAGCTCCATACAGTATGTGATGGGCCCCATATATTCCTCCATACAGAATGGGCTCCATATAATGCTCCATACAGAATAGGCCCCATATGTGCGCCATATGATGCTCCATATATAAAGAGACCTATATGATGCCCCATAAATAATGAACCCCATATGATGTTCTAGTATATGATGGGCCCCATATATGATGCTCCAGTGTATGATGAGCCCCATATAATGCTCCAAATATAATGGTCCCCATATTTAATGCTCCATATATAATGGGCCACATATGATGCTCCAGTATATGATGTGCCCCATGGATGATGCTCCAGTGTATGATGGGCCTATATAATGCTCCATATATAATGGGCCCCATATGATGCTCCAGTGTATAAAATGGGCCCCGTATATGATGCTCCAGTGTATGATGGGCCCCATTTATAATGCTCCAGTGTATTGCTCCAAACATTAAAAAAATGAAATACCTCTCCTCACGGGGCACTGCTCTACTCTGGACTCCTCAGCATCGCCATCTTCCAGCTCTCTGCACTGTGGCTGTTCAGGCAGAGGGCGTACAGACGTGACGTCATCGCGCTCTCTGACCTGAATGTCACTGTCAGGAAACAAGGAAGACGTCAAAGCGGTGGAGCAGAGAGAGGTAAGTATTGCAAGTGCTGGGGCCCTGAGCAAGCAGGGGGGGCACACTCGTGGGCACCGGAACTGGCACAGGGTCCCTCATAGTGCGCCGGTGTCTCTGATGGCGAGTGGGCCCCCCCACCTGTTCACGGCCCCGGCACTTGCCCGGGTGCGCCAGGTGCTGACGCCGGCCCTGATGTGAATATTAGAACTTGACCATAGGGGAATAGAAGAAAGTGTCCTACTCTGATTACTCACTTTTTCTTTTATTTCGTGGGATACCCTAGAGCATGTGCATTGCCTGGGGAAGAGATGACACAACAAGGCACTTTTGAAGCAGTATGATGCTTGTGCAATATTTTCCTGGGATACCTTGAGTCTGGGAATTCATGGACATGTTTGGTTCATACAACCAACCTAAACACTACTGCCAAGGAAACCCCTTCATAGCATAGGTATCACTAGTGGAAGTGACCAGCATTGATCAGCAGGATAATGGGCCCAACCGCACAGCAAAAATTCAGGAACGGATCGAGGAAGAAGAAAAAAAGTTTAAGTTGATAACTTGCGTCCAGATTCCTCAGATTTCAATCCATGTGGTCTCAAATGCAGTCCACCTAAGGTCCACCTCATAACTTACAGGACCTTGGTGCCACATCTGCCCCTACTGTTTTCAATAATACAGGACACCTTCAGAGATCTTGTGATGTCCATGCTTCAGTGGTGCACAGCTTTTTGGCAGCACCAGAGAAAACTATATAACATAGGCAGATTAGTGATTAAGAGGACACATTTTATGATCTGCAATTCTCGGCCTTACTGGGATCTTGTGAGCAGAAATAGCAGCCTCACATCAGCCGATGGGACTCTCAGATAGGAGACCCATAGTCAGGCCAAAAATTACTGTTGTAAAATGGACCGGAAAATGCCTCTACTTTACTGTCGCGTGAATAATGCCTTAATCCTGGTTATGACTTGTGTACTTTTAGTCAGTGATCTGCCCCTGTACACAACAAACTGCATATGAACAGTAACCTTACCAGTGCTATCAATGTGCAAGTTCACACTCGTGTATTGCTACAAGGACCTAAGGTCCGTATAGAAAAAATGACTTACTGTTTACCATTTTCCTCGGTTTTAAGCGCCGCTCTGCTCCTCTGCTGGATCACAGGGCCGCTCCTCGCCTCTGCTGACTCACAATGACACTGCTGTGTGGGCCGGAGCTTCTTTTAATAATGCAAGTAATGGAGCCTCAGAATGAGCCCCCATAGACCTACGTTCCGAAAGCAACTTTTGGTCTATACATAAACCCCCTGTGTGATCTGGTGACTGATTTGAAGTCACGGGATTCAGAAGAGGTGAGGAATGACGCTGGAAACTGGGGAAGATGGCGATTCGTTAATATTATTAATTAAATTAGTATTAAGGGATTGGTGGATATGATTTTTGTGTAGGTTCCTCTCTACGGGGCCTTGTTTATATAGCAGAACTGCAGGTCATAATGTGTATACTCAATATTCAGGTAGCTTAGTGTGCCACGGCATTTGTTTGTATAACGTTTGTATGATATCGCTTGTATTTTTTTGCATGCGTTCACATATGAGTCATTTCTCCAGGAGGTGCTGGTCAGTTTCGTTTTTTTGCAGTATGGGCCTGTATGCGACCATGTGCAAGGGATCTAAGATTGCTGTAAATACCAATGAAGTCTGTAGGATGTGCATCAATTCCTCTGTTTATTCCTATGCCTTATAATTAATCAGTTCCTCCATTACATTCACTTTTACCAACACAAAGATGAGAAATCCTCTTCATGGCAGTAGAAAAAAACTCCTGTAATTGACAGAATTGGATTAATTAATTGTCTCTGCTGTGCATTACTTATAACAGACCATATGTTTCTTTATATAATTTAGGCACAGTAGTCATATGTATGGAAATTATGCACCACTACTGTATGTGATGCAAGACCGACATGGGCAACTTTCTACCCCCTGATGTTATGTAGCAAACATGGCATTGAAGGTTTAGATTTTGTAGTTAATGCAAAACTTAATCAGGCGGGGAATACTCAGCTGACCAAATATGCACTAACATGTAATAGGTTTACATTGAAAATGTTCTTTTTGGATATTTGTTGACTGAAGATACGGGTATCACCTAATTCTCTACAGCTACAAGACCTTTACTACACAAAAGTCATTGGAACAGTGCCACATAGTGGTCAGTTGTAGTAAGAGTAAAAATCCAATGTGATCTTTTGAATAAAATATCGGAAATGCCTATTTGACTAAGGACTGAAATGTAACAATTAGTAAAAGTTTATTAGGAAGAAGGCAGAATGTATTGTCCTAATATATAATATGTTATTAGGATGCTAACGTAGTAAATTTATGACTATGAATTTGTGGTTAAAGGGAATGTGTCAGCAGTTTTTTGCTGTTTAATCTGAGAGCTGCATAATATAGGACAAGTAAGCCTGATTCCAATGATGTGTCACTTATTAGGCTGTGTATTGTAGTTTCATTACAATCAGTGGTTGATCAGTCACTGCCTGACTAGGTGTCACCTGCACAGCAGTCAGGCTAATGTGTCTAACCCCGCCTCCACCACTGATTGGAAGCTTGCTGACAATGTAGACAGGAAGCTGCCAATCAGGGGTGTGGGCGAGGTTATACACAGTTCAGCATTCTGACAACTGTCAGAATCCCGGTTTTCTCTGCTGTAGGTGTAACTATAAAAACTACACCAAGTGGGCCAATAAGTGACACATCTCTGTAATCAGGCTCTCTGACACTACATCATGCAGCTCTCAGATTGCATAGCAAAAACTCCCAGAGGCTCACACAGGGAGAGCATGTGACTGTATTTCCTGTTTTTCCTGCCAGTGTCTGTGTATGAGAGAAGCAGCCTGCTGTAGATGCTGCACAGATAGAGACACACAAATGATTTATTCCCTGCTCTATCAAGGTTATCATATATTGTTCCTGATTGTTCCTGAATATGTTGTTCCGCTGCCAACATTTGTACTGTCCAATAATCTGGCATTTTAATGATCCAAGGAGTTTTTTTTTTGCTGTATTAAATAGACTCTTTTACTAGCAGCCGCTGCTTTGGTGCTTATGGGATTTAATATATAAAACAAGTAAATAAGAAAGACAATTATTCGGGAGAAAGTCTAAGGGTCGTGTGCTCTGATGTTCTCAGCTTTGATGTTTTCTCACTTTCTGCCCAGCTCTGATGATATATTGGAAATCATTGTCTAGATATTCGGTAAATACAGTACTTATGGATTCCTCCACAACCAGAACGTCACAAACCGATCAGACGTGTTATCTTTTAAGTAAACCCTAGAAGAGGATCAATAAGTTGTGCATGCTCCCCCAGTATCCATCATGCACAAAGTGTAAAGCATAGATTTCCTATCAGAGGTTTAGGATCATACATGATGACCGGGCCGTGCAATGCTGCACAGTCTGATATGACCCATCACATTAACGTGTTTACAGGAATTACTTACAGAAGTTACTTTAGATGTCAAGCCGCAAGAAGACGTACCACTGAGCAGGATTTTATTGAATAGCATCAAGGAAAAAGTAAAAAAAATATACCTGAATTGGAGACATTGTGCACGGTGCCATCAGCAGGAAGACGGACAATAACGAGGGACAATGGGGGATTTTATTAAACACTTTGCACCATTTTAAAACAAATCTTGTGACTTTTTACATTTTTAGACCTCATTTTGCTTTACAAATTTGACTCAAATTATAGTGGAAGTTTTTCTTCGTTTATATCTGGTGCAGAATTGTTTTTCTGGTGCATGGACAGACAGAGATGTGACTATTTTATTAAGAGGCCTATGCAGTGCTATGGCACTAAAAACAATCTCCTGGTTTATTCTGCTGATCACAGTTAATATGTAATAGAACTGGTATTTATTTTCTACTGACTTCTGTAATAAATAATATTATTAGTCTAATTTCATTGTGATGTTTATACAAAGATGAGCAATTCTAAAGGAATTACTTATTTCTTCCTGCAGAGGAGGATCAGTCTCTGTTTTCTCCTGAGCCAGTCACTGTTCTAGTGTTGTGCTTATACTGCGTCTATAAAAAGAGGTTCTTCAGCAGCTTCAGTGTCTATAGTAGAGAACTGAATGCAGATCTGCTGACCATTAATTAATAAAAATAAAGGTGGGATTGTGTCATATCAATCATTAAGTAACTGGTGCACTGGAAGTTCGCACTTTTCTTTTGAAAAAAAAAGAGGTTCTAAAGCAGCTGAGTATCTCATGCAGAATAAATGATTCCCTATCACGCAAAGGGACATGATCTACAATATATGGTTCTCAGCGACTTCTAATATTTCCAGAATCTGCATGTCTAACATTTCTGCAATTGTATAATAATCAGCTTTTTAGATCCTCTGTTCATCAGGTTTTATAGATAGCTTAAAGGAAGTTTCATATTCTTTCTAAGTTACAATAAATAAAAGCCAAGATGAGATCAAAATCCAGAGTATACAAGACAATGATTAATAACACTTTAATTGCCACCAAATTGCAGACATTCATTAAAACTGGCATTTCATACACCAGTCCTAATGAGGGTGTGCAGGAATAAGATGCGCTGAATTCATTAGGAAGCGCACAGCACTTAACGAATCTGGTGCATTTAATCAGTGGCATGCACATCTGTGCACCTCGCCAGGAATGCTACTCCAGTTAAGAGACCGGAATAACATTTTTGGCATAAAAAACGCCACCACGTTACATGAATTTGACTGGAGGAGTAGCCATGCCCCTTCCCATGCCAGCTTCTCCTTTAAACTGGTTGTATTAAAAAAAAGCCACATTTTGGCACCTTAAGGCATAAAAATTGCACCAAAATACTGTAGAGTAAAGTTGCACCAAATTTTGAGACTTTCACCCCTGCCTTCTAGAGGCTGCCCATTACAGCTTGGCAGCATCTGAGACTGCTAAACTGCTAGATCAGCTGCTGAGTAGTAGCTAGGAGGAAGAGGTGAAAGTGCACCCCCGCAGAGAAAACTGTGAAGAAATGCCCTGTTGCACTACAAGCAGAGATTTCACATACTCCTCTCCAAAAGCAACAACTGTGAAAATCTCTGCAATTGATTGATGCAGCAAGAAAAATGGGAAAAAAGTGGCTGAATAAGAAGAGCTCAGGGATTTTTACTAGATCTTTTACTTAAATTTTTTGAGCAAGTGATAAGTCCTCATTATAGAGGTCCTGTCACTTAGTTAAGGATGGTGACAGTTTTTGCTCTTAATTCCTGCTGCTCCCCTGAGTATTTTTTTTTAAATCTACCATATTGTTCCAAACATAACAAGAATAAAATAAGAGCAAACACTCGTCACTTTCGTCCTGGTCACACTTCTTTAAAGGGTTAGCAAGTTACTACCTATCAAAAGAATGGGTGATAACTTGCTGTTTGCTGTGGGTTCTACAGTTTTGTGCAAATTAATTGTGACAAAGCAAAAAAAACATATTTTTGAATATTTAATAGTAAAATGCTATAATGCACTGTTACATACTAATTTTAGTAAGAAATATGTCCTCCTTTAGCAGATATGAGATTTTCAATGCGTTTTGGCATTGATTCTATCAAGTTTTTGCATAAATTCTTCAATTCTTCATCATGGAGCCACACCTGTATGGCACTGTTTATCATGCGTTCTTTGGTTGCACAGTCCATTTTGCCAAGACGTCTCATCATAATGCTCCACAAATTTGCTATAGGATTTAAGTCTGGTGAATTGCCAGGCCAGTCCAGCACTTTTACTTTATTTTCTTCCAGGAATTTCTTCACATGCTTGGAATTGTGGCATCAAGCCAAATCTTGTTGGATTGTCCCTTCAAATTTACGCATGAATGGCACAATAAAACGCTTTAAAACGACTATGTATTTGGATGAATTCATCATACCATCAACAGGAAATAAGCTCCCTGTACCATCAGCTGTAAAAAAGCCCCAAAACATCTGTTTATGAGGGTGTTTTACAGTTTGTTGAATATGATCAGCTCACAATGGTTCATTTTTGCCTCTTCTAACAACACTTGCTCTGTACCCTTGAACAAAAAGATGGGTTTCATTACTGAAAATTACCTTTTTCCACTGGCTAGTTGTCCAAGATTTATATTTTTTTGCCCATGCGAGTTGTTTTGCCTTCATTGGAGATGTCAGAAGTTGTTTCTTTACTGGCTTTGTTGCCCTCCGACCAACTTCCAGAAGACTGCGCCATACAGTCGAATCGCTAATATCAATACCTGCAGCGAACAAGTCTCTTTGGAGGTCTTTATTTGTTTTTCATTAATTTTACTATTTCTGATAAGTGTTTTATCAGTTCTTGGTGTCGTTTTCCTTTTTCTTCCACGTTTCCCTTTTCGTTTTGGAGAAAACGATCCAGTTTCATTGTGTCTGCGAATTATTCTTGAAACGGTAGATTTTCCTATTCCAACGGTGGAAGCGATTTCTCTTACAGTCAGACTTATATGTTCATTAAGAGTAATAATTCTAGACCTCTTCCGTGGAGTAACATCCATTTTTACAGGCACGAATCACACTGAGAGAAAAAGTACACTAAACCACTCCTCACAGAAACAAGCTCTCAACTGAAGCTGAGGGGGCAACCAGTCAAAACATATTTTGTTAACCAAAGTTGTACACTCACACCTGTTCAAAACAGTTAAACCTGCTTTGAATCACTGACTGGTAACCAACTTACGATTTTACTTAAAAAAGTTTTGTCCCAATTAATTTGCACAGCACTGTACTTCTGGGACCCCCACA
>JARQOD010000003.1:534184844-534236455 GCA_033576555.1 Oophaga sylvatica | reverse complement strand
AAAAGGGTATGACCAAATGGTAGCTACAATGAATCATGGAGCAAGATAAGACAATAAAGCATGACAGTATACATACAAAGTGCTACGGTGCAGAGTCTCCAGCTGACACGCGCTCCCATACCCTTTTTTCATGAGTCACTCACTGGCCTTTTTTACCCCATGCACTGGTCACTTTCATACATGGATCTAATCATTCTTTTTCTTTGGGAATCTAACTAGTTTATAATGAATATTTATTTATGCACTATGCATTTTATATTTCATTTATGAATTGGCACTCATTTATTCCAATATTACCTATATTTTAACATTGCAATTTAAGAATTTTGTCTCACTTGAGCACTGTTGAGTATTACATGTGCATTTATTTGTTGGTATTTACCATTTGTTTCCATGCTCTCGTGCTCCTTTTTTCCTCTAGCTTGATTTCTTATCATATTTTCATTTTTTCATATTTTAATTTTACTACAAAAATAAAGGTTATTTTAATCTTTCAAATATTTGCAATTTATCGTCGTACCTCGTCTCTCAAAATTGATGTGTGCACATAAAATTCAGATGAATGCCGCATTCCTGCAGACACATGGGCCTTGTAGTCTTTTTTCATAGCTTCATCTATAATGTTATTACAGATTGTTACCAAACACTCACTTCAGCCCAAGGCTTAAGGCGGTGAGCATACTGACATGGCACGGCCTGGTGAGCATCTAGGTCATACAGGTACCTTCCATCATTTTCCTCTGCACACAGCTCCGTCTCCTCCTTCCACTGTGCATGTCTGTGGCATCATGATAGTCTGAAATGGCAAAGAACTGAAAGCAAGGCAACAACGCTGCCCAATACAGGCATGAAGACAGCAGCCCGAAACCAACAATGACTATTCTGAACACAGATTCGCTTTGTGGTTCCAGGGTCACAGATTTTCTGGAGCCCAGGACACCATCTGCACAAATGTCACACACCCTACAGATATACAGTACAGCCATCAGAGAGGACTAACCTACTGAACAAGGGAGTGAAAACGGGAAGAGAAAACTCTGAAGGTCAAATAGTCTCGGTATCCGCTATACGACCTCCAAAATATGAGAGGGCCATCAGTGAGGGTATGGAACCATTATTAGTAGATGCCTGGTCAAAGAAGTGTGAGGAATCAGGAAAAGGGAAGCACAGGTCAAATATGTGTAACACATTGAAATGTGAAATTACCAAATATACTGTATGTTCAAGGTACGGAGAGATGGCACAGAAAAAACTCCCCATGATAGAGATGAGAGGATCAATTTGTGGATTCCTGTCCAGGTCAGTGGTACCTGGTAGCTAGACGGGAGACCTACTAATCTGTAACCTCTTAGATACACACAAAATGGAGTGCTGACTTCAGAGTATATTTCGAAAAATATATCAAAATTATTAATGAAACTACAATACAACAAGAATTACACATGCAAAAAGAAGTTCCAAAGATCCCAGGGATTAGCAGGCAATGGCCATAAACAGCTTAGTACTAATGTAATATACAATATAGTAACAGCAAGCTGGACAGAGCAACTGAATGAGACTAATAATTTTGCATAATAGCCCATTTACTCATTACCTAGTCTCCCATACATAGTAGCACAGCAGTTTTGCTGATGACAAAGTGTATGAACATATCAAATAAAGTGCTTACCTATAGAGTTGAGCAAAACAGGTCGTTCATTTTCAAAAGTTGCTGATTTTTGCCAAAGTCGGGTTTCATGAAACGAAAACCGACCGTGGAGTGAGTTCGGTCACATATTCAGCGACCATTTTGCTGGAGTCGGTTTTCCCTTACACTTTAAGAGCCTTTTCTCGGCCAATGAGCAAGGACGCAGGCTGTGGGCAACAGGATGACATAGCAGGCGGCCAGCACCATCTTAGAGAAGGGCATTGCAGCGATTGGCTGGCTTTCAGTGGCGTCAAAGTGCATATAAAATCCCTCAGCGCCGACCGCCATTTTACATCTGCCGAACTCAGTGTAGGGGAAGGTTGCTGGCGGTGCGTCTGAGCAAGGAGAGCGTTAGGCAGGGCCTAAAAAGAAAATTACTTTCTGCTAATAGCGATTAGCTGTACAGTGACTGTGCAGTGAGAGGGGAGGATTTTGCTGTGTGCAGCAACGCTGGTTCTTAGCTGCCCGCCTGCCAGTGACGCTGTAGAAATTGCTTGTGTGGAGCATCAGATTTGATTAGTAGGCTGCTTGCCTGTGATAAGGGGGCAATTAATTTGGTGGAGTAGCAGAGCTGCCTGCAAGTGATAGTATACAAATTGCTTGTGTGGAGCATCACATCTGATTAGTAGGCTGCCTGACTGTGATAAGGGGGCAATTATATTATATTATATTCCCCCTTTTATTTCCCATTGACTTGCATTGGGGTCGCATTTTCGACTCCGACCCAACCATTTCCGTTAGTCGGCCGACTTCGCTCGACTCGACTTTTGAGAAAGTCGGGTTTCACGAAACCCGACTCGACCCGAAAAACGGGAAAATCGGTCATCTCTACTTACCTATCATAAAGTTCCTGTGCAGAATCCTAGGGGAAAGTCCCAATGCATGTTTCGCATTCACTTTTCAAGGGGTATACCCCTCGATACCCATATATTACTTTAGTACTAAGCTGATTATGACCATTGCCTGCTAATCCCTGGGCTCTTTGGATCTTCTTTTGCCCACCTCTTTTTATATGCGTACTTCTTGTTGTATTTCTTGTTTCATTAATAAAATTGATATTTTTTTATATATATACTCTGAAGCATTTAATTAGCCAGGGCTGATGCAATGCCACATGACACACAGATGACGTTGTGCCAGCTCAGACAACTGAAATGCTACGCCGTGGATGCTGGAAGGGAAAGATTTGTGAGCCTCCCTTCTATCCGCCAGATACCACTAATCTGGAAACTGGACCAAAGTCCCACAAATCGATCCACTCATCTCTAGTGATAAATTACACATGGCAATTATTTCTAATCAAAGACTGCTTACTAAAACCACGAGATGCTAAGGGTGGGCACAACTAACTAGGGTCTCTATTTGGAGCCTTGTAATTACTTGTTAAACCCCTGCTTAAAGGGAATATGTCATCAGGTTTTGCAACCTCATCTGAGAGCAGGTTGATGTAGGAAAAAAGCCCCTGATTCCAGCAATGTATCACTTAGATTACTGGGTGCAGCGGATCTGACACATTCAGAGTTTTTAGATATAGCACAGCTCAGAAAGCTGTCCCCGCCCACACCAGGCTCTCTAAGTACAATGTCTATTGACAGTGAGCTGCTTATCAGAGGAGGGGGTGTGGTTAGACGACTTGACAGAAGGCAGCGAGTTTGGGCAACAGTAATAATGTTGTAGCGATGAAACATTAATTGTAAGTAAACAACAGCACATAGCCTGATAAGTAACACATCGCTGAATTCAGTGTTTAACCCTACCTAATGCTGTACTCAGATTACATGGCAAAAACCTGCTGACAGATTCCCTTTAAGAATCAGAAAAAAATCCATTGAGTTTAATCATATTTCAGACAGAAATGTTCACACTATCAATCGGTCAAAGTATCCTCTCAAAAGAGTAATATGGCAGATACTGTAAAAGTATGTGCACTCGTTGAGTATAGTAGTTAGTAGATTTTTCTACACCAAAAACCAGTTTTTGGAGGAAAAAATGCTGCATAAAACATGCACGTTTGTGATGTGTTTATACCTGCATTATTTTCCCATTCATTTGAATGGGTGAAAAAAACTGCAAAAATTAATAGAATTGAAGAATTGACATGCAGCAGATATGAAAAAGCAGTGATTCAAATCCGCAGTGAAAAAAATAAGCAGCATGAATAAGAAAGTTCATTCACTTTGCTGGTACTGTAAAGTGCAGCATTTTTTATCCTTGAAAAATATATGGAAAAAAACAGCATGTGGACAGGCCCTAAACTTTACTGGAACAGCCAGCACAATTTCAGAAATCCTCATGCTTCTAGATAAAGGGCATCTGGCAACATAAATGTCCTCCCTTTTTGTACCTTTCTATGAGCCAGAATGGAGAGAAACCTCTAAAGAATATAATCCCTCAAGGGCAGGGTCCTCTCCTTTCTGTGCCAGTCTTAAATTGTCAGTTTGTTCACCATATTTTATAGTTGTATTTTGTATGCAGGCTTGGACTGGCCCACTGGAGAACAGGAGAATCCTTCGTTGGGCCCTACTCATATACAGCACGATGTAATCAATGGTGCTTAGAAATAATAATAATAAAGTGAAAAAGTCAGACTAATATTAAAATTTAAGAGTCCTGCATTATTCTGTGTCTTGTGGAGTATAAATATCTGACTTATCAGATTTTGTGCTATTCTATGCCTGATGAAGAGACCTGAGTAGTCTCGAAAGCTTGCAGTTTGTTACCATCTTTTCAGTTAGCTAAAAGGTATCACCCACTGAGGACTCTCAAATTTTAATATTTTCCTATCTACTGTACAAAGATATATTTTTCCTGTATCAAAGTCTTAAACGTTGCTACTTGGTTCCTTGGAAATATCTTTAACGGGCTAGTCTGCTTTTTATAACTTTAGGGATCATTATTAAAAAGGAACAAATACCACTGCTCCAGCATTGCTGCCCCTAGGGTAGCCACCAACAGTGCTCACATTACGAACACCAGTCACTTCACCCGATTGGCTGCTTGGTAGAGTGATTGGTGGTCGAGACATGATCACTTCCAGCTCTAGCGGATACTAGTTGCATAGCAATTCTGGAGCTGGGTGTGGATACCAGTGGTAAAGAATATCTATTTGTTTAAGAGCAGGTACAGACGGACGTATATGCTCTCATCCAAGAAAATCGGGCCAATTATGCAAATTACACTACTCAAAATCTCATCATAGTGTCAGCATAGTGTGATCCGATTCTCTTGAATCTCTCATGTTCTCCATTCTGTGAGTCCACGGAAAGCAGACTGCACTCAGATATCATCCGAGGTCAGTCCAATGATTTCTACACACTCATAGACTTGCATGACCAGGTGTGATCCAATATTTGGAGCAAACTTGAACATGCTGCGATTTGTTTCCTTGGACGAGTCGGTCATGTTCTCTAGCCTCCTAGAATTACATTGGTCCACACTTGGAAGGAAAATACGTCAGTGTGAGCGAGCCTTTATAATGATCCCTACCCTTTGTAAACTTTTCTAAATCAATGGACATCTTCGAACAAGAAGAGTGAGTACAAAGAACTAGTATGTAAGTATAAAAGAAATGTGTCCTACTGTCTTCAGCCTGCTTTATTTCAGTTACCTAAAGCTTCATTCTTTGCAAGTGTATAGATAGAGCTCCTAGATATGCCGGGCCATGCAAATATTTAGGTGCATGGATTACTTCATGATTTATAGCGAACAGAATATTTGGCTGTGTTTGCTCAAGCTGCAATTCAAACAGCAGTTTCCAATTTCTGGCTTTACAATGATTATTCATTTTTGTTTGTACAGAGGTACAGTGGCTGCAATGCTCTTGAGTGATGTCAGTGGAAGCACGAATAATGCTGGAGTAGAAAAAAGCGCAGATTTTTCAGTTTTGAGGGGAAACACTTGACTAGTTTCAATAATGGATGAGTATTATTATGCATTAATGGATTTCAAGGGTTTCCAAGTGCACACAAAAATAAATATGTTATTAGATGTTTGGGTTTTTTTAGAAAGTAACTAAATAAAACTTTTTTTTATGCCCATACACAAGGCCATATTCGAAATTGATGAGACACAGAAAATTTTCATCTGGCGTTGATTCTTTAGTTACAAGCAGGTAAAAACATTGCGATGCAGGAGAAGAGATGGAGACAACGTAGAACTACGGCTGTTTCGCACTGCAAGCGCTTCCACAGGCCCAAGGTGACCTTGGCCTGTGAAAACGCTTGCACTGTGAAACAGCTGTAGTCCTATGTTGTCTCCACCTCTTCTCCCGCACCGCAATGTTTTTACCTGCTTGTGAATAAAGAATCAACGCCCGGAACAGTGAGTGCTGCCTCCTTTCTTTTTGGACAATTCTTCGCATGTGTTGCGGCTGACGAACAGCCGTGAGACATGCAGGTGCAGGGACTCAAACACAGTATTTTCGCAGGCTAAAAATACTCTACTGGCACACGAGCGTGAATGAATAACACCTTATCTGAGTATGCTCCCTCATCACTAATTCGTGGGGTTAAAATAGACACATTACCATGTCAACATACTAACTACTAACATATATTATTAGGAAGACGTGCTACTTTTATTCTTCCAGTCTGTCTTGAGAACTTTCCTAGTTCCTGGTTCCCAAGATTTACCAGTTTGCTCATACTAAGATGTTACAGATGTGAAATGCGGTGGTCAGTTCGTCCTAAAACAGAGACACTCCTATTGCAAAAACGACCATTTCCCAGTACAATAACACAATAATGGGAAGTGGAATTTGCTTTGACACAAGAAGACATTTACAAATGCCAGAGCCTGAACATCTAGCTCGCTGATCTCTTCTAGGAACTTGGAGCTATAAATTATCTGTAAAATGTAAATAATATTTTTTTGAACTATTTGGGGGATAGTAAAAATGAATTTCACTTCATAAAAATGATAAATTAAATAAAGGCTAAAAAACAATAAGAGAACAAAAAAAAGAGAAGAAAGGTCATGGAAGGATACAGAAGAAGAAGAGATAATACAGGCAGAATGAGCCTCCAACTCCATTAAACACGTCAATGCACAAGTCCACTAAAAGTACATGTGTTTTCAATAGACAGAGAACACTACTGGCAGCTTGAAAGCCAACATGCCCAATCCTTCTTTGCTCCAGGGTCGAAGAATCAGAATCATGAAGTTAAAGTTTTGAATGAAATTGGAAGAAAAATAACTTCAACCTCGGCTTCAAAATAAAAATATTCAAGATCATTATATATTAATTCATATTACATAAAGTGATGGTCTCCTAAACACATACTGTACATCTCTACTGTATCTAAACGATAAGTTATAATTGTGTGATTGCTGGGGGTCCAACTAAGTACAGGATCTCAAAGACTCCTGTGAAAATAGAGGAATACTGAGCACGTGTGAGCACTGCTCTATTCACTAATGGAGGGATACTGAGCACGTGCGAGCACTGCTCTATTCACTGATGGAGGGATACTGAGCACGTGCGAGCACTGCTCTATTCACTGATGGAGGGATACTGAGCACGTGCGAGCACTGCTCTATTCACTGATGGAGGGATACTAAGCACGTGCGAGCACTGCTCTATTCACTGATGGAGGGATACTAAGCACGTGCGAGCACTGCTCTATTCACTGATGGAGGGATACTGAGCACGTGCGAGCACTACTCTATTCACTGATGGAGGGATACTGAGCACGTGCGAGCACTGCTCTATTCACTGATGGAGGGATACTGAGCACGTGCGAGCACTGCTCTATTCACTGATGGAGGGATACTAAGCACGTGCGGATGCACTGTCACTGCGCACTGCTCTATTCACTGATGGAGGGATACTGAGCACGTGCGAGCACTGCTCTATTCACTGATGGAGGGATACTGAGCACGTGCGAGCACTGCTCTATTCACTGATGGAGGGATACTGAGCACGTGCGAGCACTGCTTATCACTGATGAGGGATACTAGACGTGCGAGCACTGCTCTATTCATGATAGAGGGATACTAAGCACGTGCGAGCACTGCTCTATTCACTGATGGAGGGATACTAAGCACGTGCGAGCACTGCTCTATTCACTGATGGAGGGATACTAAGCACGTGCGAGCACTGCTCTATTCACTGATGGAGGGATACTGAGCACGTGCGAGCACTGCTCTATTCACTGATAGAGGGATACTAAGCACGTGCGAGCACTGCTCTATTCACTGATGGAGGGATACTAAGCACGTGCGAGCACTGCTCTATTCACTGATGGAGGGATACTGAGCACGTGCGAGCACTACTCTATTCACTGATGGAGGGATACTGAGCACGTGCGAACACTGCTCTATTCACTGATGGAGGGATACTGAGCACGTGCGAGCACTGCTCTATTCACTGATGGAGGGATACTAAGCACGTGCGAGCACTGCTCTATTCACTGATGGAGGGATACTGAGCACGTGCGAGCACTGCTCTATTCACTGATGGAGGGATACTGAGCACGTGCGAGCACTGCTCTATTCACTGATGGAGGGATACTGAGCACGTGCGAGCACTGCTCTATTCACTGATGGAGGGATACTAAGCACGTGCGAGCACTGCTCTATTCACTGATAGAGGGATACTAAGCACGTGCGAGCACTGCTCTATTCACTGATGGAGGGATACTGAGCACGTGCGAGCACTGCTCTATTCACTGATGGAGGGATACTGAGCACGTGCGAGCACTGCTCTATTCACTGATGGAGGGATACTGAGCACGTGCGAGCACTGCTCTATTCACTGATGGAGGGATACTAAGCACGTGCGAGCACTGCTCTATTCACTGATGGAGGGATACTGAGCACGTGCGAGCACTGCTCTATTCACTGATGGAGGGATACTGAGCACGTGCGAGCACTGCTCTATTCACTGATGGAGGGATACTGAGCACGTGCGAGCACTGCTCCATTCACTGTCTGTAAGAGTGTTGGTCGCACATGTTCACTACCATTACATTCACGCAGGGTTCCCGGGATTGGTGGGGGTCTTATCAGCCAAAAAAACAGTGATCATATATTTACCATCTGTCTGGTTTGTAGGTTCTAAATGTTAATCAACTTCCAAAAAATATTTAAAAATATAAATATAACAATTACAAGAGAAACCCCACAAGACAACACAAAAACTCCCCCCTTAAAATACAAGTTGTCCCGGTAGAAAAGCCATGATCATAAAAATATCTAATCCACCATGGGAACGACGGGATGGGATTTCATATAATATTACTAACAATCAGTCACTAGTGGAATAGACGCTTGTAGACATAATAAGGCAGGCATACAGGGGATACCCGAGCAAAGCCCTTGATGTGCGTTTCATATATGCTGCTGGTAGGAACATACCAACCGTGGTTCCAAAGAGTGCGACTACGACCATGCCCATAGAGTCAGAGGGCCCATTGTCACCCGAGCCAAATTGTGTCAAATGTGCGTCCTTATACGTACACTCAGTTGAAATGTATTGTGGCACACAGAGCCATGGTCTCCCTGCCCCGCAGTCACTAGACACGCTGCTTACCAAATGGAAGCTGGCAGCATATGTTGGTGTGACCGTCACGTTGCGGTGACAGGCAGCGCATGATGTCACTGCCATGCACCGCTGTTCTCTTGCTTTAGCTATAGAAGAGGAAGAGGACACTGCATGACTTCGGATCAGGAGAGGTGAGAGGAATGGTTTATTTTTTTAAATCTGTTGGAGAAGAGCACCAGGATGAGGGACATTATACCAGGAAGGCACCAGGATGGTAAACATTATTATAGGAAGGGACCGGGATGGGTGACATAATTACAGGAAGGATAGGAGATATTATTACAGGATGGGAACATTATTACAGGAAAAGGCCAAGAGAGGGGACATTATTACAGGACAAGGGACATTATTAAAGGATGGTGGCCAGGATGGAGGACATTATTAAACAAAGGAGCCATGATGGGGAACATTATTACAGTTTAGGGGCAAGGATGGAGGAGCTTATTACAGGATGAGGGCCAGGAGGGAGGATATCATTACATCGATCTGATCAACAGGCTGGTGGGGGTCAAGGTCCAAATTTTGCACCAAAGCTAATAGGATGTTAGTCCAGGATGACTACAGAAGTTAACACATAAACAGAAGCATCTTCTAGTGAGAAGGGTTGAAGAAAATTGACATGCAAGTTTACTGCAGGTAGCTAAGGAAGTAGAAAGCTGAACCAGGGTGAAAACAATACATAGTGCACTATAGAAGAATGGCATGCATGGGTGTCATCCACAAGAGTAGACTCCCCTAAAGCCCATGCACAAAAAAAGCCCACTTACAATTTGCCAGGACCCATACTTATAAATATGAAGACTAATGGGACTCTATACTCTGGGATGATGAGACCAAGATAAATACTTTTGAAACTGATGGCTTCAAAACTATATGATGTGGCAAAGTTGAATATAAAGAAAAATGCATAGTGTCTACAGTGAGACCTGGTTTGGCAGTGTTCGTATATGGAGCTGCATGAGTGCTGTTGCTGTCGGGGAGCTACATTTCATTGATGGTATCATGAATTCACAGATTTACTTACTCTATATAGAAACAGAAGATGCTCCCATCACCCGGTGCTCTTAGTAGACGTACACTTTTCCAACATGAAGTTTGTAAGGTTTTGCCCTGAGGAAGAGGTCATGACTTCAAAACGCGTTGACTATTAATCTGTTTTGAAATAAAACTTTGAAGAATAGACATTTTTACTATTATAAGTCCGGCAAGTAGATGTTGAGGGCTCAATAAAACCTATCTGACATTTTTTTTTACACTTTTAGTTTTTGATGTATTTCTTGCTTATAAACTTTCTCTAAAAGCTCACTGATAGTGATGAGTGAACGTGCTCGCCACTATTCGTTACTCTCCTGAGTATCACGGTACTCGGTGTACTCGGCGAGCACCGAACATTTCCGGGATTACTCGGCTGGCACTAGGGTCTCCACCCAGCTTTTTTGGCTGACTTTACAGACCCAATCACGATACAGGGATTGTCTGCCAGGCAATGAAATTCCGCAGCCATCTTTGTTGTGGTCATGCAGTGATTGGCTGGCCACACAGCATCATCAGCGGTATAAGAGACCAGACGCCACCCTGCTCTGCGCATTGAGCTTTGGATTTAGATAGTGTAGGGAGAGCTGCTGCTAAAATAGGGTCAGAATTGGGGATTTATTAGTGTGTGGTCTACCATCATAAACTACTCTAATCCATATAAACCAACAGTCCTTCTAAGGACTAATTACGGAGTATATAGGTTCCAGTGTTAGGTAGGAAAGGGATTGTATGTCGCTCTATACACCTCAGTGCAAGGCCTGCAGGCACTGTATGTGTGTATATAGATCATTGCATACATCAAGAGGGTCCATTCCCTTCTTGTGTTCTGATGCTGCTGCTACCTGTAGGATATATTCCATTTGCTTTTTGACAGTTCACAATACAGACAGAGTCTTTTCCTAGCACAGGGTGAAAATCCAGCAATTTTAAAGGGGTCCCAAACATCCCTTTTGAGTGCACAGAGAAATATTTAATTTTTATGTGGTACAGTTGAGTAGATTTTTTTTGAGTGTCTTACACAATTTCTTGACACTATTTTGCTGAACCCCCCCAAAAAAGATACAGGCCACATATTTTACAGTGTGGTATATCTGTGACACGCCTCATCCATCCGTCTGCTAAAAATTTTGGTCTTTTTAGCCATAAGTCAATTTGTTTTTTGCTGTCTGGCACTGTACTTATATACAGCACTATTTAGCAAAAAAAAAAGGCCACACATTTGTCGTAGTGGTATTGCCGTGTCAGCTGATATCTGTGCGTGCTCAAAGTTTGGCCAGTTTACAGCGGTTTTCTTTTTTTGTCCTGTGTGTCACTGTACTTATATGCAGCACTATTTAGCCAAAAAAAACCAAAATTCAGGCCACACATGTTAGGGCTGGCGGAACGCACAAAATAAATATAAATAATAAGTGCGTTCTCAGCCCGGGGTCCACCGTGCAGGCAGAGCCTGCTGCTAGTAGGATGGCGATATGGCGAACTCTGTTACCTCACAGAGTCGCAACTATAGACACTGTGGCCCTATATGGCGGTATAAGCGAACTCTGTTACACCACAGAGTCGCTAAGGTAGAAACGCAGAAATATGGACTGTGTCCTGTTAACTCCACAGGTATGCACAGACAACTGCTGTGCGGACAGCAGTCCGTAGTAACGCAATCAGCAACGCAATCAGACAATCTCCTCACCGGAGAAGCCGGTATTCTAGGGGCTTATTTCAGCCGAGCCCTAAACATGTGCATACAATCTCCTCACCGGAGAGGCCGGTATTCTAGGGGCTTATTTCAGCCGAGCCCTAACACATGCGTGCAAGATCACCCTGGCGCAAAGCACATAATGTGATTGATACTAGCGCATGGCGGCACGACCATGCCACCCTTTTATAGTAGCAACTACAGGACCTGCCAGATAAGGACCAATAGGAAACTGCTCCAGAACACAAGTGATTTCAGGACCTTCCTGGCGGAGCAATAGGAGCTGCTGCAGTACCTGAGCATGTGACCCCTGATCTCCAATGAGAGATCTTACTCTGGGCATGCTCAGAAGGGGAAAGCAAGGACTTTGTCCTAAAGACGTCTGCTCGCCGCTAACCAGTACTGGCTACAATAGCAGAGCCTGGAGGAGCAGCAGTAATCCTCTGCACAATGTTAGGCTGGGCGAGACGCCAGGACCGATGTCTAAGCTGAGCAGAGTCCACTGCAGCCGGAGACGGATGGGAGACCGCAGCAGGGACGGCTCAAGATTCCCCTTGTGCAGAAGTGGGAACTCGACCCCTAACAACACATTTGTCATAGTGATATCTCTGTGCTAGCTCATATCTGTGCGTGCTGAAAGTTTACGGCAGTTTTCTTTTTTTGTCCTGGGTGTCACTGTACTTATATACAGCAGTATATTTAGCCAAAATATTAAAAAAAGCACAGGCCACACATTTTTCAGAGTGGTATCTCCGTGCCAGCTGATATCTGTGCGTGCTCAAAGTTTGGGCATTTTAGGCCGGTTTTACTTTTTTTGGCCTGGATGTCACTATACTTATATACAGCATTATTTAGCCAAAAAATTAAAAAAAGGACAGGCCACACATTTTTCGATGTGGTATCTCCGTGCCAGCTGATATCTTTGCATGCTCAAAGTTTGGTCAGTTTACATCGGTTTTCTTTTTTTGTCCTGAGTGTTACTGTACTTATATACAGCACTACTTAGCCCAAAAAAAAAAAATACAGGCCACACATTTTTCAGTGTGGTATCTCTGTGCTAGCTCATATCTGTGCGTGCTCAAAGTTTGGCCAGTTTACCGCGCTTTTCTTTTTTTGTCCTGGGTGTCACTGTACTTATATACAGCAGTAGTTAGCAAAAAAATAAAAAAATACAGCCCACACATTTTTCGGTGTGGCATCTCCATGCCAGCTAATATCTGTGCATGCTCAAAGTTTGGTCATTTTAGACCGGTTTTCCTTTTTTTGGCCGGGGTGTCACTGTACTTATAAACAGCAGTAGTTAGAAGAAAAAAAAACACATTTGTTGTAGTGGTATCTCCCTGCCAGCTCCTATCTGTGCATGCTCAAATTTTGGCCAGTTTTCCTTTTTTTGTCCGGAGTTTCACAGTACTTATATACAGCACTAGTTAGCCCAAAAATTAAAAAAAAAACAGGCAACACATTTGTCGTTGTGGTATCACCCTAACAGGCCTCATTTATCATTGTCAAAAATGTGGCCATTTTAGGCCTACACATTCCATTTGTTTTGCAGTCAGTTAACGTACTTATTAAATCTGATAAGGCAAACAACATTTTTACCTAAAGTCCAGATGAGTAAAATTTAGTTTTTCCAGCACACGTATCGCATACAAGTTGCCTCCCAAATCACCCTTTTGTAGTGAATATGTATA
This sequence comes from Oophaga sylvatica, assembly GCA_033576555.1. Taxonomy (NCBI): domain Eukaryota; kingdom Metazoa; phylum Chordata; class Amphibia; order Anura; family Dendrobatidae; genus Oophaga; species Oophaga sylvatica. Next base: position 534,222,809 of record JARQOD010000003.1, on the reverse strand, counting down.
ATATTCTAGTCCATTTACATTGGGCAAGGCACATGGCAAGGGACGGGGAAGTGGACGTGATGGTGATGGTGCAGACTGAGGCCGTGGGCAAGCTGAAAAAGACCCACCAAAACCACCCACATCTTCTCGCTGGACTTTAGTGTCCGAAGTCCTAGGGGACCGTGGCAAGACAGCACTATTGAAGTCCGAGCAGTGTGAAAAGGTTGTTGGTTGGATAGTGCATAACACTTCCAGTTACTTATCCACCACCACCAGCACCCTGTCTTCAACACAGTCAAGTCACATTAGCTGTGATGCTGGGCCGCATATTCCTTACCCTGATCCTCCTTCCTCCCACCATGCTGAGTGCCCTGAGACAACTGATCCCACACTCAGACACTCTGAAGAGCTGTTCAGTTTTTCATTTGGAGATTCGTGCCTCTCTGTAAGGTTCTTTGTACATGTTTCTTGAAACTCAGTTTTTCCGTCAGCCATTTTGCTTTCTGTCTTGCTGCAGCTATCTTGCCCTCAGTCAATATGGAGTTTCCAGCTTTCATGTTCCTGCCCTGATTCTCTCCCTCTTGCTTCTTAAGCAGCCTCAGCTGAGCAATCAGTGCTTCAGAATCAAGCCTGCAGTGAGCCTGTGACCTGACTCCTGGAAAACCTTGGACTTTGTACTCCAGCTATTTCCTACTGAGGAACTTTGGAACACTTGTGGACTCTGGAAACCTGCTATTTGATAAATCCACGTTTGCATGGAATTACGGTAACAGAGAAGAGATCCTGAACCTGTTGTGGAGAGTTATTGCTGAGCTTAAGTTACTCTGGCCTGCTGTGTCTCCTGCTTCTGTACCTGCAAACTGTGTGACTATTTTTGCCACTTGTATGAAGTAATACAAGTCCTTCTATATCAAACCTGTGTCTCATGTGTTTTCCTCGCACCCAAGAACAAGACGCTATATGAACTGTACACCATACATTACACTGTCGCCCGGTCCACTTGAAACGGGTCAAGATGATATTCCATGTAGCGAATCACAAATCTTTGAGCAGCCACGGTCATAAGAAGTGGACGATGATGAGACACAATTGCCGGAAAGTCAAGAGGAGGACCAGGGTGGGGAAGTGGAAGATGAGGTGGTGGATGATGTAGTAACAGACCCAACCTGGCAGGAGGACATGCAGAGCGAGGACAGCAGCACACAGGGGGAGGTAGACGTGGCACCACTTCAGGCATGAAGAAGCAATGAGGTGGCTGCAGACAGAAGGCGTGCAAACCGTTCCCCGCAAGACCAACCTGAGGGAAGTTGTCAGTACAACTTTTAGGTCTTCCCGAGTCTGGTTATTTTTTAAAGACTGCTGACAGTGATAACCCGAAACAGGCCATTTGCAACACCTGTCATGCCACCATCAGCAGGGGTATAAAAACTACCAGCCTTACTATCACCAACATGATCAGGCACATGGCAGCAAAGCACCCCACTTTATGGGCCCAACCACATGTTGCAGGAACAGTGTCTGCAGGGGCACCACAGCTTCTTCCAGTGTTGTGGGGCAAGCCAATCCCCTGTCCACGGTGCATGCGAAGATGCCTCCTGCCCTGCACCTGGCGTTGCACACAGTCAAATAGCACCATCATGAAGCACATCCACGTCCTTGTCCCAGCGCAGCCTTCAGTTGTCCATACCCCAGTCATTGGAACGTAAGCAGACATACGCAGCCAATGCCCCACAGGCCACAGTATTCAATTCTCATATTTCTCATCGGCTTGTGGTCGAAATGTTGCCTTTTAGGCTCATGGAGACGGAAGCTTTCCGCAAGCTGATGGCGGCTGTCCCAAGGTACTCTGTCCCCTGCTGCCACTATTTCTCCAGCTGTGCAGTTCCGGCATTACACAAGCACGTGTCCCACAACATTACCCGTGCCCTCAACAATGCAGTTACTGGGAAAGTACACCTAACCACACGTGGACAAGTGCTTGCGGCCAGGGATGGTACATCTCGCTGACGGCACACTGGGTTAACATAGTGGAAGCTGGGACCCAGTCAGACCTTGGATGGAACATGTCCTCCTGACGCCAAGGATTGCAGGCCCTACGTAAATCAGGGTTGCACCCACTGTGTACAGCTCCTGCACCTTCCCTTCCCCTCTTCAGCCTCCATGTCCAAAATGAGCACATCACTCACAAGCTGGAAGCACTGCATTACTGCCAAAGCAAAACGGCAACAGGCTGTGCTGAAGCTAATTTGCTTAGGTGACAAACCGCACAATGTCCCCACACGTTGGAACTTTACACTGCATATGTTAGAAAGGATTTGTAAGCAGAAGCGCGCTGTTGTTGAATACCAGCATCAACAAGGCCGTCGTTTGACTCCACACATAAGATCTCAGAAATGGACATGGATGTCAGACATATGTAGCATCCTCCAAAACTTTGAGGAGTCCACCAAGATGGTGAGCAGCGATGATGTCATAATTAGCATCACTATCCCGCTCATCTGCATTCTGAAAAGCTCTCTGCTCACAATGAAAGAGGAGGCATTGCAGGCGGAGCACGAGGACATGGATCAAGGAACCATACAGGATTATTACACACAGCCCAGCCTCGTGTCATCCCAACGTGGATTGGTTGACAATGAGGAGGAAGAACAACCAACTTTCATGCGCTATAGACGGGACTATAACCACAGCTGACATACCGTCTTTTCAGTGTGGATGGCCTGAGGACAGGGAAGAAGAGGAAGATGAGGAGGAGGAGGACACCTTGGTCTCTCGTCCTGTTGGTGAGGACATGGAAGGCTTGCCTGTTACCAGTCTTGCACGCATGGCTGACTTTATGTTGCGCTGCATTTCACGTGACCCTTGTATTGTCAAAATATTGGGTACCAGTCATTACTGGCTAGCGACACTTTTAGACCCACAGTACAAGGATAACTTTCAACCTCTTGTTCCAGAGGCAGACAGGTGTACCAAAATGGTGCAGTACCATAGGGCCATTGTTGAAGAATTATTAAAAAAATTACCATCTCAAAACGCTGGCGGCAGAGATAACAGTTCGTTGGCCAACCAAGCAGGACAGGCGAGACAGACACAAGTCCACTCCAGCAGAGGCAAAGGAACACTGACAAAGTTCTGGGACAGTTTTCTAAGACCCTCCCATCGCCCAAGGGTAATCTCACAAGGAATGCAATCTTTTCTAAGATGCTGAGGGAGTACCTTGCTGACCGTACCAATGTACTCCGTGATACATCTGTGCCTTTTAATTATTGGGTATCCAAGCTGGACACATGACATGAGCTGGCTCTCTATGCCTTGGAGGTCCTGGCCTGCCCTGCCGCTAGCGTTTTGTCCGAGCGGGTTTTTAGTGCTGCTGGTGGCAGACAGGCTGACTCATAAAAATGAACAAGGGATGGATTGGGCCTGACTTCTCGACACCACCAAATGATGACAGCGAAGTCTAAACTCCAATGTAGTGGTTTTTTGGAAGGTGTATTCCCATGCACCTCTTCACAACCAAAACATGGATATACGCTTCCTGATTTTGGCTAGTTGGTGTCCTCCTCCTCATTCTCCTCATCCTCACCATCCACCACCACTTGAACACCAGGGTGAACGTATTCAGTCATGCTCCGGTCACTCTATGTTTTGGCAAAAGTGTTATGATGCCCGTCACCAAAATCCAAAAAATATGTACACCCCCAAGGGTAAATGTTTGCAAGCCCATACAAGAAGTGTATGGGCATTCCAAGTCTAGGAGACCCACTCCTAGAAATTGGGCCTATTTCTTAATCAGGCCTTCCTCCAAGTCTCATCATCCACCGCCTCTAGATCAAAAGTGTTTACGTGGGTGGTTATGCTGTGCGTTAAATACTTGTTCTGAAAACGGTTGAGGTGTACCCCACAGGGAAAAATGTTTGACAGCCCATACACTAAGTGTATGGGCATTCCAAGTCTAGGAGACCTGCTCCCTTCAATTGGGCATAGTTTTAAATCAGGCTTTCCTCCACGATTCATCATCCGCCGCCACTAGATCACCAGCATTAACGCGTGCTGCTACATCCAGTGTCGAAATCCTAACAAGTGTGGGTGGTTATGCTGTGCGTAAAATACTTGTTCTGAAAAAGGTTGAGGTGTACCCCACAGGTAAAATGTTTGCCAGCCCAATACACATCTTGTATGGGCACTACAAGTCTAGGAGACCCACTCCTTTAAATTGGGCCTATTTTTTAATCAGGCCTTCCTCCAAGTCTCATCATCCACCGCCACTAGAACAAAAGGGTTTACGTGTTCGGTGCAACTACAGCCAGTGTCAAATTATTAACAAGGGTGGGTGGTTATGCTGTGCGTAAAATACTTGCTCTGCAAACGGTTGAGGTGTACCCCACAGGAGAAAATGTTTGACAGCCCATACACTTAGTGTATGGGCATTCCAAGTCTAGGAGACCCGCTCCTTTAAATTGGGCGTAGTTTTAAATCAGGCCTTCCTCCACGTCTCATCATCCGCCGCCACTAGATCACCAGCATTAACGTGTTCCTTGCTGCTACAGCCAGTGTCGAATTTCGAACAAGGGTGGGTGGTTATGCTGGGCGTAAAATACTTGTTATGGAAAAGGTTGAGGTGTCCCACAGGGGAAAATATTTGACAGCCCATACACCAAGTGTATGGGCATTACAAGTCTAGGAGACCCACTCCCTTAAATTGGGCATAGTTTTAAATCAGGCCTTTCTCCACGTCTCATCATCCGCCGCCATGAGATCACCAGCGTTAACGTGTTCCGTGCTGCTACAGCCATTGTCGAAATCCTAACAAGGGTGGGGTTTTTTGCTGGGCGTTAAATACTTGTTATGGAAAAGGTTGAGATGTACCCCACAGGGGAAAATGTTTGTCAGCCTAATACACTTAGTGTATGGCCATTACAAGTCTAGGAGACCCGCTCCTTTTTAATGGGACATTTTTTGTTAACAGGCCCTCCTACATGTTTCTTCCAAAGTGGGATTGGGGTTATTGGGGTGCATATGACTTGGTAGCAGGGCAGGCCTTGCAGTCAATGCATAAGAAAACAGAATGGGAGTACAAAATGAATAATGTGAAGTGGATTTTCATGTGCCCATCCAGTATGTGGGTTCAAAGTCTTATTGGGGTGCATATGACTTGGTAGCAGGGCAGGCCTTGCAGTCAATGCATAAGAAAACAGAATGGGGGGACAAAATGAATAATGTGAAGTGGATTTTCCTGGGCCCATCCAGTACCTGGGTTCAAAGGCCTGTTGGGGTGCATAGTACTTGGTAGCAGGGCAGGCCTTGCAGTCAATGCATAAGAAAATAGAATGGGAGTACAAAATGAATAATGTGAAGTGGATTTTCCTGTGCCCATCCAGTATGTGGCTTGAAAAGCTTTTTGAGATGCATGTAACTTTGGGGCAAGCCAGGCCTTGCATTCAATGCAACATTTTTTCTGGAAGCCGTCCTGTACCTCTCATGAAAGGGGTATTGTGGTGTGTCGTAATTCTTGGCAGCCCATCCACTTACTGCATAGGCAATAACAGTTTAGGAGACCCACTGTTCAATAATGGCCGTTTAAGAAGATTAATGCTGCCTGATGCCCCGGTAAATATAGGCTCTGTGACTTTGAGTCTCTCCTTCATAAATGAAACAAGATGTGTCTGCTTATGTGTCACACACCACATGGCCAGCTAGGGTTGTTAAATGTTACAATAATATTTCCAAGTAAATGCATTTGTATTGGTTGAAAAACACTTCAAAAACACTGCGTCTGAACATAGCCCAAGTGGGGGAGGAATATTTTGTTCTGAGGCTAATTATTTTGCCTTATATACAAGTCATTAACCTGGAAAGAATGTACCTTTACATGTTTCCCAGCAAAATCCGCTTTGGTTTCGTTTTGGTATGTTTTTTGGTGCTCCTGTAAAAATGGCATGAAACTCTGACAACATTGTTTAAAGCTGTGAACTAGGAGTCATAAATGCTTCCAGGGGCAATCCCCATGATGTCCCCGTGTCATTTGAGCAGTGTTTCCATCATTATCAGATGTTTTTAGACCTTAAAAGGTCCCCCAGGGGGTCCGCGGCAAAAATGCTCGGGTCTACCATAGACTTACATTGATCTTGTTGTTCTGTCCGAGTACCCGAGTATTCCAATTTGCTCGACAACAGCAACGAGCATCCGAGCATTTTAGTGCTCGCATCACTACTCACTTGAAAAAATAAAACCGTGTGCAACAACCAAGAAGGTGCCAGAGTAGTGTCCACACCGTATCTAATAGAAATGAACTCGCACTCAACTTTAGTATGTGAAATAAAGATTTTTATCACAGTGTAAAACACGAAACTTTTCGGTCTATATCATGGACCTTCATCAGTCCAGATACTACTGGGAAGGGGTTGACCACATAGGGAAGACAAGAAAGGGCTGGATATAGCCTGTATTGGTGGGGTGAGATAGGATGAGGACAATGCCTCTATTCACTAGTAACCTGTTGTCAAGGAGTCCGTATGAGATAGGTCTCTGCATTGACGCGGTGTCCACCGCATAGTCTGACTAGTTCTTTCCTTCCTATGTGGATCAACCCCTTCCCAGAGTATCTGTGACTGATGAAGGTCATGATATAGACCGAAACGTTTCGTGTTACACTGTGAATAAAAATCTTTATTCTCACTATACTAAAGTAGTGCCGAGTCATTTTCATATCACTACTCACTGACACATTATGAGTCCAAAGGAGATTATCTTTCAAACTCAATGATCAGTCTAGGAATCTTCTTCCAGCACTAGCGCTTTTCCAAGAACAGACTGTTCAGCCTGGGAGACAATAATTCCCAGGCATGCTGTGCTGAAGAAAACTTTTTACATTGATCCTTATGTCATAGCGGAAGATCAAGCCAGCTTCAGCTCCAATGTTTATTCACACGTCAAAGCAAAAGTCTTCCATATTGATTGTATGGATTATTTCTCTTGGATAAGCAATAAGGAAATTTACATAATCTAATTACTGAGTAATGAGTTTATTAAGTAGATATTTGCAGCAATACACATGACTTCCGTAGAAAAAAATCCCAATAAGATTACCTAAAGAAATAGCGGAGTCTGACATGCCACCATTACACAGAGAAGCCTGAAAAATGCGATTCGATAATGTAATTTACTTTTATATAATATTAACATACAGTTAATAATGGAAGGTTTTTGAGAGCAATGGGAATGATCCAGTTCCTGGGTCCAAGTATATAGTGGCATGTAAAAGTTTAGGCATCCCCTGGTCAAAATTACTGTTATTGTGAACAGTTAAGCAAGTTGAAGATGAAATGATCTCTAAAAGGCCTAAAGTTAAAGATGACACATTTTCTTGAGCTAACTGCAAACTACTATTTATTAACATAGTAACATAGTAACATAGTTATTAAGGTTGAAGGAAGACTTTAAGTCCATCTAGTTCAACCCATATCCTATCCTAACCTGCCCTAACATGTTGATCCAGAGGAAGGCAAAAAAAAACCCAAGTGGCAAACAGTAAGCTTCACATTGGGGGAAAAAAATTCCTTCCCGACTCCACATACGGCAATCAGACTAGCTCCCTGGATCAACGCAGTATCTAGGAAACTAGTGAATATAGCCTGTAATATTATACTTTTCAAGAAAGGCATCCAGTCCCTTCTTAAATTTTAGTAAGGAGTCACTCATTACAACATTAGACGGCAGAGAGTTCCATAGTCTCACTGCTCTTACAGTAAAGAATCTGCGTCTGTGATTATGGCTAAACCTTCTTTCCTCCAGACGTAGAGGATGCCCCCTTGTCCCCGTCACAGGTCTAAGAGTAAAAAGATCATTAGAAAGGTCTTTGTACTGTCCCTCATATATTTATACATTGTAATAAGATCACCCCTAAGCCTTCGTTTTTCCAAACTAAATAACCCAAGTGTAATAACCTGTCTTGGTATTGCAGACCCCCCAGTTCTCTAATAACCTTGGTCGCTCTTCTCTGCACCCGCTCCAGTTTTGCTATGTCTTTCTTATACAGCGGAGACCAGAACTGCACAAAGTATTCTAAGTGTGGTCGCACCAGTGACTTGTATAGAGGTAAAATTATGTTCTCCTCATGAGCATCTATGCCTCTTTTAATGCATCCCATTATTTTATTTGCCTTGGCAGCAGCTGCCTGACATTGGCCACTAAATGTGAGTTGTCATCCACCCATACACCCAGGTCTTTTTCAGTGTCAGTTTTGCCCAGTGTTTTACAATTAAGCACATAATTATACATCTTATTTTTTACCCAAGTGCATGACCTTACATTTATCCCCATTAAAGCTCATTTTCCATTTATCAGCCCAAGCTTCTAGTTTACATAAATCCTCCTGTAATATAAAATTATCCTCCTCTGTATTTATTACCCTGCAGAGTTTAGTGTCATCTGCAAATATTGAAATACTACTCTGTATGCCCCCTACAAGGTCATTAATAAATATGTTAAAGAGAAGCGGCCCCAATACTGACCCCTGTGGTACCCCACTGCTAACCGTGACCCAGTCCGAGTGTGCTCCATTAATAACCACCCTTTGTTTCTATCCATGAGCCAGTTCTTAACCCACTTACACATATTTTCCCCTATCCCCATTGTTCTCATTTTATGTATCAACCTTTTGTGTGGCACCGTATCAAAAGCTTTTGAGAAGTCCATGAACACCACGTCCACTGCATTCCCTTGGTCCAGTCCTGAACTTACCCCTTCATAAAAGCTTATCAGATTAGTCTGACAAGAACGGTCCCTCGTAAACCCATGCTGATACTGTGTCATGAGGTTATTCAGCCTCAGATACTCCAATATAGTATCCCTTAAAAAATCCTCCAGGATTTTACCCACAGTAGATGTTAAGCTCACTGGCCTATAATTTCCAGGTTCGTTTTTGCCCCCTTTTTGAATATTAATAATAATAAATAATTAATAAATCCTTAAGCAATGAGTTTTCTCCAGTGATGACTTCAGGCAGCCAAAATGTTCGTTTTTAAGTCCATGCCTTCTGGCGAATTTGCAGCTCAGTATCATAAAAAAATATACACAATTTTGGACCTAAAATCACGTCTGAAAATAGGCAACATTCACTTTACTCATCCCATTGGGACATCATTGCTTAATCAATTAAAATTTTATTAATCACATGATTAGGATAATCATCAGATTATATGAATAATAATTAGATTTTATAAATACATTTTTTAAACCAAGAAAACGATTAAAGTTCTATCTACAGACTGCTTACAATTTCATTTTTGGATTATGCCAAGGCCACACGTGTATATTAACATTTCTAGAATTCCTCACTCGCCTAATAGGACGGATAGGTATGTATTTAAAAAAAAAAAATGTTATTATCGACATGATTCCAATCTATCTGCCAGGTCATTGGAGGAAATTGATGAGATCCAGCCTGCAAGAACCTTGCATTAGGGGAAAACAAACCTCAGTCGGAGGGATTTCACACAGTAACACATGATGTGTCTGGGATAATCCTTTGTAGTACTGGAGCTGTTTGAACAACTATTGATTACTAGGTTTCAGCAACAACGCAAAATGAGAAAAAAAAACACTTAATCTACTGCACAGGGTATAAGAAGAATGCACAAGTGTAGGACTAGTTATAATAAAGGGATGATGCTTTGTGTCAAGACCCTCATGATATGTTCTGAGCACAGGAAGCACAGGTTTTCTTTGGGGTGTAGCCTCCACAGTAACAGCCCTTATGGAGCTAATATATTGGGCTTTCAGTCTGCTTGTTATTAAGGCTTCTGCTCTCCGCTCATGCAGTCCATTCACTTTTGGCATCAATCATTGTGAGAAAATGAATGCACTGTGCAGATGAGGTTTTTTTCACAAGAGATATTTATGTCATATTTATATTGGTTAGATCACAGATGTCGGATAATACAAGTTCTGTTCCTATCTCCAAAATGGGGTTCCTCAAGCTTTTCAGACAGCATATGACCACCAGTGAGTGGAGAGATGTAATGGGAGATGCAAATGCAGGAAAGATTATTTGGGACCAACATCTATCAGGCAGTAATTTCATATGCAGTGGATATGTCATAAATGTCTTTCATGAGACAACGCCTTTGAACTTCCCATATGCATGATATTATATGACATAATGTCAGAAGATCTGTTTTGTCATGACCCATATAAAACACCCCACTGACACATAAATCGAGAAACAAAAAACAGGCATGTTGGTTCCCCGGGAGGTCTTGGAGGTCACTGATTCCCATTGCAGAGATTTTGCATGCAGTAGGATGGGTATGAAGATACCTTTTCCCAGGAAGAATTGCTTGAAAGACTTCCCGTGACATTTGGTTCTCTCCAAGGAAATTCCCTCCTTGCTAGATCAAAGTTTTTCAACCAGTAGACTAATTTGTATAGCTGTCTACAGATCTCTCTTCTCTTTGAAGAAGATCTCAATTTGGCTAAAATCATTTCACATTTTTTTATGGGTCACCACTGACTTACAGGATGGCTGCTTATAGGTGGGATTAAAGAGGGCAGGGATTTTGCATATTTTCTTCTGGGTGAAAATCCACTGTTATCAGGCAATCTCCCTATTAAATTAATCATACATGCTTGGCCAACATGGTTTTTCCATGTTCACGGGAAGGCTGGAGAAAATAGCGGTTGTCCACCAACTTTTCTGTGTAATGCTTGTATGTCAGAGATAAGTGAATCAAATCTAAATGAATCGATTATGTGTCAAATTTTGAAAAATTTGTTGATCTGGTGAAATTGAATAAAATGTGATTTGCTTTGCACAAATCCCATAAAATGGCCACCGTTGTTTTACACTTTACAGAAAACAGCATCAAACAAAGAAGGCACATGTAAGGGCAGGCCCGGACTGTAGTCGTGACCTGGATTACAGTAACCTCCATGTCCAGCCCTTCCCCTACATGAAACAGTGTTCTTCCCTCTGGCGTACCTGTATCTCCAGACTCCACTTCCCCTGGGCACATCTCAGGTAACGATGGCCCCTCTTCCAGGCGACCCCCCAGTAATGGAGGCACAGTCCAGAACAATTTGAACACTCTCTTTACTGAATTCTTCACACATTACATCCACAGTTGGCACAACAGGTATTACATTAGTTTCCTTTGCTCTCCCTTCCTTGCTGTCACTTCTGTGCAGTACACGCGCAGACCGGACCGACCCAGACTGCTCCCCAGCTCCTTCCAGGCCTGACCCTAACATAATGACATCTCCTCCAACCTGCTTTGCCTGAAAGCTGAATTCATCAATCACTAGGTTGAGTGGCCCCCGATGAAGCATCCGGCCCATCTGCACTGAACTCATCAAAGCTCCAGCTCCCATCAGTTCCTTGGCACAGCCAACTTCTGCCCTAAAAGCATTGGCCCAGGCGGTAAGACGCCACATCTCTCCTCTTCTGTCTAGGCACACTGCGAGACTATGCAGCGGCCGGGGGTAACGTGGTTTGCTATCCTTGGAATGTTGCATGGCTGCCTGTTGTCCGGGCCTAAGCCCTTGTGGACACTTGGGCACGCTGGTTCCGTCTGAACTAACTTCCTACAAAACCCTGTCATACTACCTGGCAGCCCCTCCTACACTTAACCCTATGAAAACTATCTAGGAACTCTACCTAAGAAGGCCCACTAGTATGCCCCCACCTAGTGGCCCGTAATAGTACTATACTTACCCATATATATATACACTATATTCTAAAGTGCCCTCCAACAGGATGCACTAGCTTTCCCTAAACTATACATAAGTGTAACATAGCAGAACACATTATTATGCAATAAACATATTTCCACACAATAGTAACATAAGAATGTGGCAGTACCGTGAACATCAGAAGTAGTTCATAACATTATGTAGCAATACCACCAAATGTTATATTTATAGACTAGCTGAAGAGCCCGGCGCTGCCCGGGCATAGTACCTAACTACGGTTAGTTATAACAAATTGTAATGATTATATCTATATACAAGTATTCAGCTTTCTCCCCATTATGTAGATAGGGCCAAAATAGTTTGGCAATTTGGAACGTGCGGGGTTAAAATTTCCATTCAACACATAGCCTATGATGCTCCTGGGGTTGAGATGTGCGGGCATGCAAAATTTCATGCCCGTAAGTACAACGGTGCAGATTCCTATCCCGGGCCAAAATTATTTGCCGATTTGGAATGCGCGCGGTTAAAATTTCGACTAAAAACCTAGCCTATGACGCTCCCGGGGTCGAGACATGCGGGTGTGCAAAATTTCATGCCCGTAAATGCAGATTCCTATGCCGGACATACACACAAGCATTCAGCTTTCTCCCCATTATGTAGATAGGGCCAAAATTGTTTGGCGATTTGGAACGTGCGGGGGTTAAAATTTCCATTCAACAAATAGCCTATAATGCTCCTGGGGTTGAGATGTGCGGGCATGCAAAATTTCATGCCCGTAAGTACAACGGTGCAGATTCCTATCCCGAGCCAAAATTATTTGCCGATTTGGAATGCGCGGGGTTAAAATTTCTACTCAAAACCTAGCCTATGACGCTCCCGGGGTCGAGACGTGCGGGTGTGCAAAATTTCATGCCCGTAAATGCAGATTCCTATGCCGGACATACACACAAGCATTCAGCTTTCTCCCCATTATGTAGATAGGGCCAAAATTGTTTGGCGATTTGGAACGCGCGGGTTAAAATTTCGATTCAAAACATAGCCTAGGACTCTTTCGGGGTCGAGACGTGCGGGCATGCAAAATTTCATGCCCGTAAGTGCGACGGTGCGGATTCCAATCCCGGACAAACATACCCACATACATACACACATACATACATTCAGCTTTATATATTAGATTAACTATTTACATACTACAATATTATATACAGTCATGGCCAAAAGTTTTGAGAATGACACAAATATTAATTTTTACAAAGTCTACTGCTTCACTTTTTCTAATGGCAATTTGCATATACTCCAGAATGTTATAAAGAGTGATCAGCTTAACAGCAATTACTTGCAAAGTCAATATTTGGCTAGAAAATGAACTTTATCCCCAAAACACATTTCAACATCATTGCAGCCCTGCCTTAAAAGGACCAGCTAACCTCTTTTCAGTGATTGCTCCATTAACACAGGTGTGGGTGTTGATGAGGACATGGCTGGAGATCAATCTGTCATGATTAAGTAAGAATGACACCACTGGACACTTTAAAAGGAGGCTGGTGCTTGGCATCCTTGTTTCTCTCTGTTAACCATGGTTATCTCTAAAGAAACACGTGCAGTCATCATTGCAATGCACAAAAATGGCCTAACAGGGAAGAGTATCGCAGCTAGAAATATTGCACCTCAGTCAACAATCTATCGCATCATCAAGAACTTCAAGGAGAGAGGTTCCATTGTTGCCAAAAAGGCTTCAGGGCGCCCAAGAAAGACCAGCAAGCGCCAGGACCGTCTCTTAAAAGTGTTTCAGCTGCGGGATCGGGCTACCAGCAGTGCAGAGCTTGCTCAGGAATGGCAGCAGGCAGGTGTGAGTGCATCTGCACGCACTGTGAGGCGGAGACTCTTGGAGCAAGGCCTGGTCTCAAGGAGGGCAGCAAAGAAGCCACATCTCTCCAGAAAAAACATCATGGACAGACTGATATTCTGCAAAAGGTACAGGCAGTGGACTGCTGAGGACTGGGGTAAAGTTATTTTCTCTGATGAATCCCCTTTTCGATTGTTTGGGACATCAGGAAAATGCCTCATTCGGAGAAGACAAGGTGAGCGCTACCACCAGTCTTGTCTCATGCCAACTGTTAAGCATCCTGAAACCATTCATGTGTGGGGTTGCTTCTCAGCCAAGGGAATCGACTCTCTCACAGTCTTGCCTAAAAACACAGCCATGAATAAAGAATGGTACCAGAATGTCCTCCAAGAGCAACTTCTCCCAACCCTCCAAGAGCAGTTTGGCGATCAACAATGCCTTTTCCAGCATGATGGAGCACCTTGCCATAAAGCAAAGGTGATAACTAAATGGCTCAGGGAACAAAACATAGAGATTTTGGGTCCATGGCCTGGAAACTCCCCAGATCTTAATCCCATTGAGAACTTGTGGTCAATCATCAAGAGACGGGTGGACAAACAAAAACCTAAAAATTCTGACAAAATGAAAGCATTGATTGTGCAAGAATGGACTGCTATCAGTCAGGATTTGGTCCAGAAGTTGATTGAGAGCATGCAGGGAGAATTGCAGAGGTCCTGAAGAAGAAGGGTCAACACTGCAAATATTGACTTGCTGCATTAACTCATTCTAACTGTCAATATAAGCTTTTGTTACTCATATGTTTGCAATTATATTTCTGTCTGTGATAAAAACATCTGTCAAACACACATAAAAACCAGAGGGCAGCAGATCATGTGAAAATATAATATTTGTGTCATTCTCAAAACTTTTGGCCATGACTGTACACTTAAGGGGTGGAAGCAAAACAGGAATATTCTTTCACCTCCCTACACACACATGACATCGGACATGACCAGGAAGACTTCCCCATAATTCTTTACAGTTAAACATCACAAAGTATAGCACAACCAATCAGGAGGACTATCATAGCCTGTATAAAAGCAGAATCAGGAAATGCAGCACTTTATGGTGAATTTGGATAGTGAGAGGATGTCACAGTTCATAGATTACCCACAGAGAAAGTGATAAAACACTGAAGGAACTGTGCAGGGAGTGTGTGACAATACAGCAATGGAGATCAGTTACTATCCATTTTTCCATGCCTATATATATTGACATCACTTTGAAATTACTAAAGCTGTGTTTGCATTAAAGAACTTTAAAGAGGGTTTGATACAGTCCTGGGAATCTCAGAGTGTCATATATGTCTTTTCAGGACAATTAGAGGATTTGAAGCACCAAATTTTTCGATATATAAGAGGCACTGTTTTTCCTCCAACATTTTGGAGAAAAGTGGGGGTGCGTCTTATAGTCCAGATGTACCCTAGACCTAGATATATGTTCTATGTGGCTTTGGAAGCTAGATGAGCGGCAGCGCCGGAGGAGCGGGTGACAGGAGGCAGGAGCCGGCTGCTGCAGCTAACACCTGTGCCTGCTGTTAAAGAAAATTAATATTCACTGCTCCCCACGCCCATTATCCCGCCAACTGTCAATATGGCCATGTGAGGGCTTATTTTTTGCGGGACAAGTTGTACTTTTGAATGACATCATTAGTTTTAGCATGTCGTGTACTCGAAAACGGGAAAAAAATTCCAAGTGCGGTGAAACTGCAAAAAAAGTACAATCTCACACATGTTTTTTGTTTCTCTTTTTTGCTAGGTTCATTAATGCTACAACTGACCTGCTATTATGATTCTCCAGGTCATTATGAGTTCATAGACACCAAACATGTCAAGGTTCTTTTTTATCTAAGTGGTGAAAAAAATTTCCAAAATTTGCTAAAAAAAAAAAATTGCGGGATTTTCCGAGACCCGTAGCGTCTCCATTTTTCGTGATCTGGGGTTGGGTGAGGGCTTAGTTTTTGTGTGCCAAGCTGACGTTTTTAATGCTACCATTTTGCTGCAGATATGTTCTTTTGATCGCCCGTTATTGCATTTTAATGCAATGTTGCGCGGCCAAAAAAAACTAATTCTGGCGTTCTGAATTTTTTTTATCGCTATGGCATTTAGCAATCAGGTTAACCTTTTCTTATTAATAGCTCAGGCGATTCTGAACACGGCAATACCAAATATTTGTCGGTTTGATTTTTCATTGTTTTATTTTGAATGGGGGCGAAAGGGGGTGATTTAAACTTTTATATTTTTTTATTTTTTTTATATTTTTGAAAACTTTTTTTAATTTTGGCATGCTTCAACAGCCTCCATGGGAGGCTAGAAGCTGCCACAACTTGATCACCTCTGCTACATGCAGGCGATGCTCAGATCGCCTATATGTAGAAGAATTACTGCATTGCTGTAAGCGCCGACCACAGGGTGGCACTCATAGCAATCCGGCATCAACAACCATAGAGGTCTCAAGGAGACCTCTGGTTGTTATGCCGATGCACCTGATGGCCGGAAGCGCGTATTAAATGCCGATGTCAGTGTTCACCTTTTCTGCGTCGCACAAAGACACGGTGGTTGGAACCCAAGATCTCAAATTTGGACTCATCAGACCAAAGCACAGATTTCCACTGGTCTAATGTCCATTCCTCGTGTTCTTTAGTCCAAACAAGTCTCTTCTGCTTGTTGCCTGTCCTTAGCAGTGGTTTCCTAGCAGCTATTTTACCATGAAGGCCTGCTGCACAAAGTCTCCTCTTAACAGTTGTTGTAGAGATGTATCAGCTTCTAGAACTCTGTGTGGCATTTACCTGGTCTCTAATCTGAGCTGCTGTAAACCTGCGATTTCTGAGGCTGGTGACTCGGATAAACTTATCTTTAGAAGCAGAGGTGACTCTTGGTCTTCCTTTCCTGGGCGATCCTCATGTGAGCCAGTTTCTTTGTAGCGCTTGATGGTTTTTGCAATTGCACTTGGGGACACTTTCAAAGTTTTCCCAATTTTTCGGCCTGACTGACCTTCATTTCTTAAAGTAATGATGGCCACTCGTTTTTCTTTACTTAGCTGAATTTTTCTTGCCATAATACAAATTCTAACAGTCTATTCAGTAGGACTATCAGCTGTGTATCCACCAGACTTCTGCACAACACAACTGATGGTCCCAACTCCATTCATAAGGCAAGAAATCACACTTATTAAACCTGACAGTGGACACCTGTGAAGTGAAAACCATTCCCGGTGACTACCTCTTGAAGCTCATCAAGAGAATGCCAAGAGTGTGCAAAGCAGTAATGAAATCAAAAGGTGGCTACTTTGAAGAACCTAGAAATGAGACATCTTTTCAGTTTTTTCACACTTTTTTGTTAAGTATATAATTCCACATGTGTTTAATTCATAGTTTTGATGCCTTCAGTGTGAATGTACAATCATGGCCAAAAGTTTTGAGAATGACACAAATATTATATTTTCACATGATCTGCTGCCCTCTGGTTTTTATGTGTTTGACAGATGTTTTTATCACAGACAGAAATATAATTGCAAACATATGAGTAACAAAAGCTTATATTGACAGTTAGAATGAGTTAATGCAGCAAGTCAATATTTGCAGTGTTGACCCTTCTTCTTCAGGACCTTTGCAATTCTCCCTGGCATGCTCTCAATCAACTTCTGGACCAAATCCTGACTGATAGCAGTCCATTCTTGCACAATCAATGCTTTCATTTTGTCAGAATTTTTAGGTTTTTGTTTGTCCACCTGTCCTCTTGATGATTGACCACAAGTTCTCAATGGGATTAAGATCTGGGGAGTTTCCAGGCCATGGACCCAAAATCTCTATGTTTTGTTCCCTGAGCCATTTAGTTATCACCTTTGCTTTATGGCAAGGTGCTTCATCATGCTGTAAAAGGCATTGTTGATCGCCAAACTGCTCTTGGAGGGTTGGGAGAAGTTGCTCTTGGAGGACATTCTGGTACCATTCTTTATTCATGGCTGTGTTTTTAGGCAAGACTGTGAGAGAGCCGATTCCCTTGGCTGAGAAGCAACCCCACACATGAATGGTTTCAGGATGCTTAACAGTTGGCATGAGACAAGACTGGTGGTAGCGCTCACCTTGTCTTCTCCGAATGAGGCGTTTTCTCTGATGTCCCAAACAATCGAAAAGGGGATTCATCAGAGAAAATAACTTTACCCCAGTCCTCAGCAGTCCACTGCCTGTACCTTTTTCAGAATATCAGTCTGTCCATATGTTTTTTCTGGAGAGAAGTGGCTTCTTTGCTGCCCTCCTTGAGACCAGGCCTTGCTCCAAGAGTCTCCGCCTCACAGTGCGTGCAGGTGCACTCACACCTGCCTGCTGCCATTCCTGAGCAAGCTCTGCACTGCTGGTAGCCCAATCCCGCAGCTGAAACACTTTTAAAGAGGGTCCTGGCGCTTGCTGGTCTTTCTTGGGCGCCCTGGAGCCTTTTTGGCAACAATGGAACCTCTCTCCTTGAAGTTCTTATGATGCGATAGATTGTTGACTGAGGTGCAATCTTTCTAGCTGCGATACTCTTCCCTGTTAGGCCATTTTTGTGCATTGCAATGATGACTGCACGTGTTTCTTTAGAGATAACCATGGTTAACAGAAGAGAAACAATGATGCCAAGCATCAGCCTCCTTTTAAAGTGTCCAGTGGTGTCATTCTTACTTAATTATGACAGATTGATCTCCAGCCATGTCCTCATCAACACCCACACCTGTGTTAATGGAGCAATCACTGAAAAGAGGTTAGCTGGTCCTTTTAAGGCAGGGATGCAATGATGTTGAAATGTGTTTTGGGGGATAAAGTTCATTTTCTAGCCAGATATTAACTTTGCAAGTAATTGCTGTTAAGCTGATCACTCTTTATAACATTCTGGAGTATATGCAAATTGCCATTAGAAAAAGTGAAGCAGTAGACTTTGTAAAAATTAATATTTATGTCATTCTCAAAACTTTTGTCCATGACTGTACAATTTTGATAGTCATGAAAATACAGAAAAATCTTTGAATGAGAAGGTGTGTCCAAACTTTTGGTCTGTACTGTATATATATAATCATGATGGGGGATATTACCCCTATAGCATTGTCAGCAGCTGTCCCCTTCCACTCATAACGTGTGTCATGTCTACTGTACATTTTTTGCTTCATTTTTTTCTATTTTCCTCTTCTAAAACCTAGGTATGTCATATGGTCCGGTGAGTCTTGTAGTCTAAAAAATACGATATTTCTGATTTGTGTCAAATCAATTCAGTATGAATTTAATTCCCTCTCCAAATTTGGGAAAGCTGAAGAATTCAAATTTCACAAGATTCGCTCATCACTGCTCTATGTGCCTGTATCTTCAGTGCATCCGAGATTGAAAACAAATCTTGCTTATTACTACAGGGTTTTCTTATTCTCAGTGTTGTGAATAAACCTAAATTGTGTGTCAATGCAAAATACCGTAAAAAAGATGCTTATTGTTTCTGCATTTTCATCAGCATTATGTTCTGACATGGAGCAGCTGGAGAGCCGCAAACTGCAGACAATAGAAATATGTAAAGCAAACCGGTGCACTCTCGAATCACATTAGTCCAATAGAAGCCATGATACTTTAAATCTGTCTTTATACAGATAAACCCTTCAAGTACTAGACTCACTATACTATGTTATAGGAAAGATGTGTATCTTCGTACCGTGTTAGCCAGTAGATAGAAAATATTATAAATTTGAGAGTCCTCAGTGGTTGATACCTTTTAATGGCTAACTGAAAAGATGGTAACAAATTGCAAGCTTTCGAGACTACTAGGTCTCTTCATCAGGCAAAGACTAAAACAAAAACTGAAGAATCACATATTTATATATACAACAGGACACAGGAATAGTGCAATAGGTAAGACAAGTGACGTGAAGCAGAAGGGCAATAAAACTTTCTCTCCTTCTCTATGAACTGTTCCAATATTTATGTTCATCCCTCTGCCATAATGACAGTTCTGCTTCACGTCACTTGTCTTACCTATTGCACTATTCCTGTGTCCTGTTGTATATATAAATATGTGATTCTTCAGTTTTGTATTAGTCTTGCCTGATGAAGAGACCTGAGTAGTCTCGAAAGCTTGCAATTTGTTACCATCTTTTCAGTTAGCCATTAAAAGGTATCAACCACTGAGGACTCTCAACTCTAAATATTATACTATGTTAGCCATTTTTGTAAATAAAATTACAGGTAAACTTTAAAGTTAATTTTAGGAAAATACAAAAGTCAGGATTTATATTGTGTCATAAAACTGTAATCGCTGGCAAAACAGGCATTTATATAACAAAAATTGTATAGACATCTTTCCCAAAAGACTGATTGCCATCTGCCCTGTGAGAACATGTATTTTTAAACTGTCTGGTAATTCAGGGACTGCACAGATGCACTCTGAGTTGAGGGAATTCCAGAGTTCTCTCAAAGCTCAAATCATTTTTTCTACAAGAAATTCAACAGTTGACAGTTTTCGAAAGTGGAAATAAAGTGTTAATTTGTCTTAAATTAGACTTCATCAAATCTGTTCACTTACATGCATCCTAGCAACGGAAATAATCATTTTCTGTTTTTTATTTGCATATAAAATAAAGAAAGGAAGCAATTAAAAGATTCTCTTATTTTCTTGTCTAAACCTTCTATGCAGAGTTATCTGTATCTATGGTAACAGACTACAAAACTCTGGACGTAGTCTGATACTGTAGTTATATCTCAATCTGTTCTTCAATAAGTTCTTCTACTGTCGAAGGATATAGGAAGAAGGGAGATATGCAGAGTAAGGCCGGGGACACACTAGCGATGAATACGGACAAGTGCTATGCGATAAAACATTGCATAGCACTCGGACCAGTATTCATCTATGGGGCAGCTCCCATCACCGTTTTTTTTCTCGCCTGTATTTAGCCTGTATTTAGCGTGCGAGTGAAATAGCAGCATGCTGCGATTTTCACTCACACTCGGCCGAGTCTCGGCTCACTCGCACCCATATATGCGATATACGCTGACCCTGGCAATAATGGAGGAGATAGAGAAATTAGTTTCTCTGCCTCCTCCGCAGCTGTGCTCCGATTCTCTCTGTGCGAGAGTCTTGGAGCAGTCGCATGACACTCGGCTCCCGCTGGCAGCAGCGCAGGAGCCGAGGGTCATTAGCATATCGCATCCGATGCCATACGCTAGTGTGACCCCAGCCTAAAAGTCCTCATAAGCATTAACCCCTTCTTGACACATGATGTACTTGTCAGTAAGTATGTTAGTGTTTACATGCTCGATACCTCAAAGTATACGGAATCGGACTGTTATCGACCATATCACTTTAAAAAAGTGACTGAGCTCTGTCCCCTGTAACTCTTAACCCAGAACCCAGTAATAAATGAACAAAATCCAACAAACAAAAAAACCTCCTTTCACCTTTCCCCCTGTAATCGACTAAGTTGACACTTAATACATTTAGTATGAAGTAACATAGTATTAGGATTTTTATACTATTGTTGCTTAATGGTCACCTAAATACAGTACAAATTTTCTTTGATTCAATGGTGCAAAAACCGCAATCAGTGAAAAAACAGATCACCTCGACATACTTAATTAATGGTGTAAAAGATTTGACCAAGTGTCCTTTTGAATGACTCTTGTGTATCTGTCTTGCAAAACATTACATATCTTTTTAGCAAAATTCACACGAAGAGATTAATTAAAGATGTAAATACGTTGTATAAAAAAACTAGCAGACTGTTTTCTGACGAATGTCTGACATATCCTTAATTCAATAACCCTAAAGGTAGTGTAAAATTTGTCATCCTTACACTCATGTAATTGTTTGTGCAAATCAGATATCAAACTACATGAAAAGACATGGTTAACCCTATGTACACCAAGTGTCATTTCATGTCGGGTTCTGCATTTTCACAAAAGCCGGCAATTGAATTAGCGGCTATTATACTATGTAGAAGTGTATGAACTATAAATATAAATATATATATATATATATGTGTCACAAATTCAATGACATGTATATATATATATGAGGTGTAAAATTGCTGAAAAAAAATGCGTGGGCTCCCGCCCTATTTTTGCAACCAGACAGACAAAGCCAGTGAGTGGGGGCAGATAATAATAGCCCAGAGAGGGACCATTTTTTTTGGCCCCCCCCCGGCTACTTAACATCTGCCCCCAGACACCCCAGAAAGGTAAAATCTCTAATTAGATTTGCCCTTTCTGGCACTTTGCCCGTCTATTCCCATTGCCCTGTAGCGGTGGCGAATGGGTTAATAAGGGGTTAAAATGACCTTGCAATTGAAAGGTCACTTTAAGCCAGGTTAATAATTGAGAGCTGTCAATTAGACAACTATCAATTATTAATCCTATTGTATGAAAGAAAAATCAAACACACACACTTTAATAAAAAAGAAGTTTAATGAAATAATCACACAGTTTTTGACCATATTTTATTTACCTGCTAAAACCATTTCCTGTAATAAAAATAAAATAATAAAGCAAAATTATTCTTACCAATCCGATGCACAGTCAGGTCCCACGGTGTAATCCTTCAGAAAGGGTTAATGTTTACTGCAGGGACCGCAGCTAATGCTGCAGCCTCACAGTAAACCCCCAAATGAATGAGCTCCTCTCCTGGCTGACAGGAGAGGAAGTGGAAAGCTTAATTGATTGCTTTCCACTTTCACTTCAGGTCAGCCAGGGACACCATCAGTGACGTCAGAGGGAACTGATTAACAAAAATAGGGGTTCCCTTCGAAAAAAAAATGGCGTGGGTCCCCCCTATTTTTGTTAAACAGCCAGATGAAGCAGACCGCTGAGGCCTGGATTTTCAGGCTGTTAAGGAGCCAAGATCCATGGACCTTGCCAGCCTGATAATACCAGGCCACAGCAGTCTGCATATCTTGGCTGATTAACAAAAATAGGGGATCCCCTCGAAAAAAATTGGCGTGGGGTCCCCCCTATTTTTGTTAACCAGCCAGATGAAGCAGACCGCTGAGGCCTGGTTTTTCAGGCTGGTAAGGATCCAATATCCATGGACCTTGCAAGCCTGATAATACCAGGCCACAGCAGTCTGCTTAGCTTGGCTGGTTAACAAAAATAGGGGATCCCCTCGAAAAAAAAACGGCGTAGGGGTCCCCCTATTTTTGTTAACCAGCCAAGTAAAATGCAGACTGCTGCGGCCTGGTATTAAAAGACTGTCAAGGCCCATGGATTTTGGCCCTCAACAGCCTGATAATACCAGGCTACAGCAGCCCCACATTTGGCGCATCAAAAGATGTGCCAATTGTGGCACTTTACCCGGCTCTTCCCACTTGCCCTGTAGCGGTGGCAAGCGGGGTAATAAGGGGTTAATGTCACCGTTGATTGCACGGTGACAATAAGCCCGGTTAATAATGGAGAGGTGTCAATAAGACACCGATCCATTATTAATCCCAAAGTTTTTAAATGTGTAAAAAAAAGACACAGCAAGAAAAAAGTCTTTTAATGAAATAAAAGAGACAACACAGTTTTTCATTTTTTTTTATTACTCTCTCATTCCTGCGACGCCATCGATCTCCTGTAAAAAATAAAAAAAACAAACCAACAGTATACCACCTGTCCGACGCAGTCCATAACGACAGTCCCACGACGATCCAGCTCTGCTACATCGGAATGACAGGCAGAGCCTGACATCCCGGCGCAGCACAGCTGCTTACCAGCTTCCCCGGCGGTGACGTCATCGGACTGCTTTACGGCCGCGATTACCCAGCAGTCACTGCAGTTATCGCGAGAAACTGCATGTGACCGCCGGGGAGAAGAGGATGGCGGCCATTAAGCAGTCCGGGATGTGACCGCCGGAGATCTTCTGCCGGTAAGTGCCGCTGACTCCTGACAGACCCGACCGACGGACACTGACAGTGACAGTGACAATTCCGATTCCGGTATCTGATATGACGAAAATATCGGTACTCTGAATCGGAATTCCGATACAGCCAATATCGGCCGATACCCGATATTTGCAGTATCGGAATGCTCAACCCTACTTGTCAGTGATATATCTGGTTCCAGTGTTTCAAGCAGGCTCAGACACTGAGCCTGCATTATTACCGGCAGATGATGGCTGTTTCATTCAACCATCATTTGCCTCTAATAGCAGCAAGTGGAGCTGAGCTCTGTCCGCTGCTGTTAACTTGTTAAATGTCTCTCTAGAACCCAGAGCATAATAAATGTAAAAAAACAACAAAAAAATAATATTCACCTCACTGTTCACCTTTCTGGCCACCTCGCTACTCATGCTAGCTTGACCGGTTTTCTTCTTTCTAGGGTATCCAGAGAGGTAAGCAGTGAAGTATTAGGTTTTTTTCTCATTTGTTGGCCTTAAATGGTTCACCTAAATAGCAGCTAGGCATTTATTTTTTTGTGATTCGTAAATGGAATTGCAAATTGGAACCGCACCATTCAGGAAATATAATAGATCATCCGTGGATCGATCCATTCATCTTCTAATTATGGCCTATAAGAAATTTGACCAAAAAGTGTCCCTTTAGAATGACTCTAAACATGGGATGATTGTCTTGCAAAACATACAATTTAACTTTTTTCACATTGTCAGCCAAATTACAGCCAACAAATCGAACGACAGAAAAATAATTTTTTTTCTGAAAGATCTGATAATCCTATACGTTGTATTTTTATTAACAAAACGTAGTCAGAGTATTCGGGTGTTCTTCTGACGGCCATATGTCTAAGACAGTTTATTTTTCCTGTAGATTCCAATAATCCCTAGAATAAAGGGTCACTGCACTGGTCAAACAATTTGTCTCCTTCATGGATTTTCCGTACACAGCGTCTTTCCTGGCCACCTACTGTGCAGGGCAATATGGCACAGCTCCATTCATCAGAAAGCAGGAATGTCAAAAACGACACCTGTTCTCTAGATTCTGCAATTGACAGAGGTCATGGAGGTTGAGACTCGCATGTTCAGACTTTCATAGTTTATCACATATCATAACATTGTCACATAGGATTACCGTAACTCTTTCATTTGGATTTGAGAAACAGGACTTTAAATTGAATATCCCGTCAAAACATGCTTGTTTGCATATCATTATCATAAAAATTAACAGCTTTGCAAATACTGATAAGCTTTTCTCACTGATTGGTGGGGTGTTATACCTAGTTAACATATTTCATTCTCAATTCTCAGAGCAATTATCAGTAGAAAGCAATTAATCAAAGCATCTGTTAAGTAATAATTGCATGGTTCAATGTTTGTTTGACTGCTACCTGACACTCTGGCCTCAATTCTTCACCAGAGGAAATAGATTCAGTACTTAGATTAAGATCTGCAGGTCTCGGTTTCTACCAGCATTACATTTCACACACATGAAGCGAATGTTTGCTCGGATTGTCGTTACATGCAATGTCAGGGCTGGATACTCATACGCAGCCATGACATTCTTCTATCACTGGGACGCGCTAGAGGCCAAAAGTCACCAATGAGAATGCAGTAATCATATCGATGAGATGCACTTAGCGCAGATATTAAGGCAATTCTGGAAATTGAAGGGAATTACATATATTCCAAAGCTGTTGATGTTTTTGCAAGTCCCACAACCATTTTCAGAGATCTCCAATATATACTGGAGAACGCAATGCAGAATACGTCCAGTGTTCCATGTGGTATTACTAATTCAAGAAAAATCAATAAATGAGTTTACATATATGTCATGCTACTGTGAACAGAGGCACCTCTGCATAGTAATAGTAGCACAATATGTACATATATTAGGATAGGGCTACACGGTGTCCATGGGCGCAACATCGGCTCCATGACCAAAGTACGATAGATGTTGCTTCTACATAGAAACTCAATACAAGTGAATGTGGTTGCATTGTGACCTCGGAGGTACTACGTCTGCGACAAGCATTTTGTAAGAAGTACAACTGCATCAGAATTTTTGCAGTTTGCTTATCCAGTTGTAGAACCCCCGGGGCGTAATGTGACCCCACTCACTGGTATTCAACTGCGATGTAGCAGCAACTCCTAGCAAACTCTGGTTGGGTGACACATGTTCCTTCCATAGTTGCAGTGTAGCCCCAGTCTAATACTGGAAATATACATATATACATAAATATATATATACATCACCTATAGCTCACATGGTCTGATCCCTCAAAGGAGATACTGTTCAACAGATTGATGAAAAAAGTTAATACTAGCATAACAGAAACAACACACAGTGCATCTCAGATTTCTGTATATGGGTCTGTGCAGATGCAGACTGGTCAGATTGCTCATGCTGACCCCATTATCTGCAACTACAATGGACACTTGAGTATTGAACCATTGAACTGTATAAGACAGTGACCTGCTCTGATGATTCATGTTGTCTTGTACATACAGTGGGTGGCTGGGTGCATGTGCGTCACTTACCTGGTGCAGTTTTAGCACCAGGATGCATCAATAGCAAGAAGACAAGCCAGCAGAAACAGTGTGCCGATCTGGGTTATGCGCCGCTGCTAAACTTTTTGACACCTATCACCAACCTAAACACCTGCAGACGTGTCCTATTAATATGAGCTCACAGCTGTTTGCTTAGCCTTTACTGGTGGTTATTATAGGGGAGATCCCCCAAAAAATGACGTGGGATCCCCCTACTTTCACTAGCCAGCAGAGGCTATACAGACAGCTACAGGCTGATACTATCAGCATAGGAAGGGGCCATGGATATTGGCCAACTCCCAGACTAAGAACATTATTCATTAGATTGCCAATTCTGGCTCTTAGACTCCGCTCTTCCCACTTGTCCTGGTGTGGTGGCAAGTGGGGTAATAGTTGTGTGGTTGAGGTCAGCTGTTTTATGGCCCCTGACACCAAGCAAGGGGTTAGTAATGGAGAAGAGTCTATAGGACACCACGATTACTAACTCCACATTCAAATGTAATAAAAACACACACAGAGAAAAGCACTTTCATTGAAATAAACAGAGTCCTTTATTTGAAATAAAAACTCCACGACCCTATTTTACCCATTTATTCTTCAAAAAATAAAAAAGCAAAGTTATACTCAACTTTCGATCGATAATACATTAATGGACATGCCCCACAACATTTAGGATGGTTTGGTGAGCAGTCACATCAGTGATGTGGGCGCTCTCCACACCAGCCGGAACACAATGAGCTGAGCATGAGAACGCAGCTGCAGTGACTGGCAGGAACCTTAATGATATCACCGCCGATCACACTCAGCCATGTTCTCATGTTCAGCTCACTGTGTTCTGGCGGTCGCATCAGATCGTCGTGGGACATGGTCATTAATGGATTATCAGTGGAAAGGTCAGCATAACTTTGCATTTTTATTTTGTGTAGTAAAGGGTAAAAGTGGGTTGGGGAGTTTTTATTTTAAATAAAGGACTCTGTGTATTTATTTCAATTACAGTACTCTGTATGTGTCTTTATTACATTTGACTATGGGGTTAGTAATGGGGGTGTCTTCTAGACACCTCTCCATTACTAGCCCCAATGCTTGATATAAGTGACAATAAAACAGCTGACATCAACCCCACAACTATCATCCCACTTGCCAGGGCAACTTGGCAGACCAGAGGCTAAGCACCAGAATTAGCACATCTAATCAATGCGTCATTTCTGGGGCGGATGAGGGCTGATGTTCTTAGTCTGATAGGGAGCAATAACGATGTCCCCTTCCTGTCTACATAGCCTTTGCTGGTTAGTAAATATAGGGGAACCCCACATCAATTTCTGGAGAATCTCTCCTATAATAACCAGTAAAGCCTAAGCAAACAGCTGTATGATGATATTAATAGCCTGGGAACCTTTATGATTATTGGCCCCTTGTCAGCATATAAACATGAGCCCCCACCCTTTGGCTTTCCCTCAGCTGGTTATGAAAATTTCAGGGAACCCACACCGTTTTTTTTCAAGTACACAAAATAAGCACCCAAAGCACTGATTAGAAATCACAGTGACATATACCTATCTGTGAAACTATCTATCATGTATCTATCTATAATCTATCTATCTATCATGTTCCTCATCACTATCTCTATCTTTGAACATCTTTAATACATAAAACTCTTTCATTTCTATGCTGCATTTCATTCCATATATGTCACACTGACAGCACACGGACATGAACAGCACACAGACTCACGGATGTCACGTAAACACGGATGTCACATGGACCACGGATTTCACCAGTACTGGTTTTTCTAGTACAGAAATCACCAGGACATGTGAAGGAGGCCTTAGTTCAAGGCCGAGCTGACTGGTCCTCTGAATTCACCAGATATCATTCCGATGAATGTGGTAGAAATCCAAGTCTGATTGTTGGATATTAACCTCCCAATTTACAGAAGGATCTGTTGATAATGACTTGGGATCAGATACCAGAGTCTTGTGGAGTCCATGACTTCATGGAGAGCTGTTTTGGTAGTATAATGGGCCCCACACAATAATATTGTGTGAACCTAGCCTTAGAGCTGTATATCCTATATCATAGTTTGCCTCATGGCACATTTAGATGAGCCAGTAATCACCAAAAGAATTCATAAAAAGGCTTGCTTCTAATTATATGCAAAATGCATATATTTTGGGTGAGCAGATAGTTTATAGCAGCGTACAAATCGTTGTTATCAGCAGCATATTGCCCGGGAAAATAAGTAATGTTGGCCGACAATGTGATGCTTTATGGGACTTTGTATAAATGTTAAAAATGGCTGCAATATAAATGTTTTGTTTCCACCTCTGTTTTGAGACAGCGATGACCTGTCTTCAATATGTGGCGTTTTTGTGACTTTTCTGTAAAAATACACCCAGAAACATATTATCCACAACTCCTTATGTCATAATTTTTACGTTTTTTTGCAGGCACTAAAAACTGGTGTATTAAATAGAGTAGAACATTAATAAATTTGGCTTATGCATTTATAACAATGAAATGTTGCAAAAAGTTTGGAGCAAACTCAAAGATAATAATTTCATGCTATTCCCATCTATTGAGGGAAACTGAAGTCAGACAGGTTGGATTTCTGCCTGGCCGATGTTCCACTTCTAGACAAGGTTTGCGTTGCTATTTGAGAGTTGATGAAGCTGTAGGTTTCGGCTTTGCTGTTAGAAACGACTCTTTCTATATCACAAGTAGCAATCAGAGAGCACTTATTGCCTAAATGTTAGAACTAGGAAAACATTGCCGATGACTGGAAATCAAATGAGAATGATTTTTCTATGATCATAGTCACAATATCGCTCTTACTAAGGCACATTTACATCCCACACATTAGAAAACTTTCAGGACTAAAGAACTTTACTTACACTACAATCATGTAAAGAAAGTTAAATGAGGCGAGCTCTAAGCTATTACTTCTGTATGAAGTTTGATCCTTCACTTTACATGAGATTACACACATGCACAAAAAGACGATCCCTAACCATTTACGGGACTTTTTCCCATATAGCAGGGACAAAAGAAGATAAAAGTAGGGACAGGCAGATCGGTTCTCGGGTCTATCAGCCAGATCAATAGTCTCTAGAAGCCGGAAGAGAGGTTCGCGAAACTCTTACCTTTCGAGTTCACAGAAGCAGCGTTTGATTAACCGTTATCCGTGCATCACGGTACAATGATGATGTTGTGAAAGCCCAACTAATCTGGCATGCCATCCTGAAAGATAAGAGATTCACAAACCTCTCTTCCAACAACCAGGAACTACTGACCTGGATGATGGACCAAAGTCCCGCCAGTCAATCCACCCAATGCTAGAAAAATAGTAATTATCAAGGAAAAACATGGCTAAAATATTAGTACAAGTTCTTATGGGCAAATGATCGATAATGACTAATCAATTATTAATTATGCTTCAAAAACATTGTCATCACTCACTGGACACAAACTAAATTCCCTAGCCTACTGTCTTTGGGAGAAAAGACAGGACCACAGTAATGCAAAGCTAGGCCGAGGTCACACTTGCGAGAAACTGCCGGCGGCAGTGCCTGGTATTGAGGTGCGAGACTCATGCGAGTTTCTTGTAAGTGTGACCCCAGCCCAACAGTGATAACCACAGACCCACCATACTGAATACCAGGATATGCTCCTTTAGATGATATGTTGGACTTCTGCTGAGCCAATAACTAATTGCAAGAGTGGCTGGTTGCAGACCATGAGACATGGATAAATGAAAGCCTCCTTATGTCTCAGGCTACATCTCATAGTAAGCATGTGGTGTAGACAGGTACCGCACGACAGAGCTATTTTTCACCTTTGTGGCCAATTATGATTACTGATATATTAATTTATAGCTTCAGGAAATTTTCAGATAGTCTTGATTAATATATTGTATTGCTTGTGCAGACAGAATCTATGTAGACTGGAAATTGCAGATCTAGTGTAGTGAGATCTTATAGTCAAACTCTATCTCCTACTACTACATGCTAACATAAGTTTGGTACCTTGCTATGGTTTTGTAGTGATCAGCGGCCATATTTTTTTAAAGCACAATTTTAGGAAATATTTCTAACATAGCTTCTATGATGCAGATTTTCCCATGTTGTTTTGAAGTCAATTTATAAAAATGACACAAAAATTATTATTGAAATCATGGACATGCTGTGTGCCCAAAAAAAACAAATTAAAGACTAAGCAACTTAAGCTCGGATTCAAGCAGTTTACCCCACTTATCGTAGTTGAATTAAAATGATACGACTTTTTAGGTTTTTACACCAGCTCTGCAGTCTTCATGAAAAGTGGGTAGAGCTTAATTAAAAGGGATGTGGCTGCACACGGTTTGTCAGATTCAGCCAAAATCATGCCGCAAAAGTCATGTACACAAGGGAAATGTACTCCAGTCCCTTATGGAGGCGAGCAGCAGCTGAAAGATGCACCAAATTCATTAAAGGGAATCAGTCAGCAGGATTTTACCTTCCAAACTATTTAGATGTGTTAGCTCTTTAAAAAAAAGTCTTAAAAGCCTTTACCTAGTCAGTCTGCTCCTCTTTTACTGAGAAATTGTAATGTCTGTGGCCAGTGGCCCCCCCATGGTTCCTCTCCTTTCTTCATGCGGGGACATCGGCATACTCACCGTCCCGGCTGCAGCAGTGTCGTCGTAATCCTAGTGCCTAGTGCGCGCGCTCCCCTGCTCTTAAAGAGGCAGCACATGTACATAGTAAAATGCCTCAGCTAACAGCTGTGAGACATTTAAAGTGAACGCCTGCAAGATCTCTCCCAGCCAATAGCGGTGAGACATTTTGTTTATAAGGCACCCTCCCCAATAGGGAGGTGCCTGAGCAACCCCTATAGTTTAGTCTTAGTAGTGTTGGTGTGTGCAGCTGTATGTTGCCAGGTCCCCCATCCCTAGTCTGTTAAAGTTATTTCTGTATCCCATGTTCCCATTAATGCAGTATAGTTGGCTGCATCCTAATACTGAGACCGCATTGGCGGTACCTATACCCAAATACCCGGTCCCTGTGCGCCCAGTCCTGACTCTGTAGTCCCTGGTCTTAGCGTGGACAGCTCCAGAACTGTTTCCTGATAACTGCGTATGTGAACAAGAATCTATTTTCTAGATCCAAGTAGTCCGTACAGTCCATCTGTCTGGGTATCCTGCTCCGCAGAGTCTCTGGTCACGTCTCCCCGTCCAGCGAACCTGACCACATGGGATAGGCAGCTGCCGTACTGAGATCTGCCAGCAGTGGTCCCTGGGGCTACCTGTAGCCCAGTCTGTCTTCTCCATCAGGAGCTCCAGTGAACACTTGGTAGCCGCTTAGGTATGCCCTTTCCTAGGAAGGCCAAGCCCTGTGGCACAGTGAGTTCATGAACCACATGTGCCACCTGTGGGCGTGACAGAAATCAGCATTTAAATTGATATGCAAAATGATATGGTAGATCTGAAGCCTTTGTCACTCCAGCTTTATTCCCTGCCCAGTGCCACCTTCTCTTGCTTGCCTGAAAGCTCCTTTGCCTTAAGTTACACAGCATTGAGGCTGTCAATTAAGTGGGAGGAGGCGGAGCTGGGAAAATAGAGCTGGAGTGACAGAAGCTTCAGATCTAGAATAGCCATTTGCATATCAATTCAAAGGCTGATTTCTCAGTAAAAAAGGAACAGACTGGCCATGTAAAGGTATTGCTGGACTTTATAAAAACTATCTGCACAAATCCTTAGTGTGTGAAATCCTGCTGACAGTTTCTCTTAAAAAAGTGCAAGTACTCTAGTGTGATCTTCATCAAGATTGGCCTGCAAAATACTGGTGTGCCTATCTCCTTAGGTTATCCTACCACAAGTTATCTAAAATCCACAGGACACTGGAGGCTATAAATAAGTGTATGATAAGTTGATGTCTGGCCGCTGTGACCTGCCCCGATCCTTTGTTATCACTGTATGATTGAAGCAGTAGTCAGCATGTATGACAACTGCTACATTTATTAGAAGATTTATAGGGAAGCTATAATCAGAAAATGTTAAATGTATTTTTTTTATTTTGGCAGTAGTTTTTTTATATCATATTGTAAATAGTGGATCCTCTGTTATCAGATGTGTATAGAGGTGTAATCTGCAATTGTAATCCTGCCTCTGATGATAATTAAACTGCTGTAAGCTTCCTGAAAAGACAGGTAGTAAGAGTCTAAAAAATCCCTAGTGGCCAGTGTTCAAAATTGAAAGATTACTAATTTTGTTCTTTTAATAAAGATCACATTATAAAAAAAATTGCGAACGTAGAAAAAAATACATGTAACACAAAGACCTGATTTAAGCAATAGGTCATTTTTCTAATAATGGCTTCACTTTGAAAAAAAAATAAAAAAGAGAAAAGGAGTGAAAGTGGTAGTTTTAGTTCTTTCACTGTCTATGGTTGGGGTGGTCACTGAGGATGAGCGAATCAGTTCTGCATGTCTCAGGTTTCCCCAAATCGTAGATTCTACTCAATCAAAATTTTGGGGAATTCGATTCGCACAAATCCAGAAATGTGAATGGAATTTCTCAGCCGATTTTAAGAGAATCTGAGAAATGTAAATTTTGCCCGATTCACCCAGTTCTAGTGATCTACTACTGCTTCCATTGATCCAAACAAATGGCAGGGACAGGGGACCCTCGAGAAGTCCCAGTTGTTGGATCCCTACTGGCAAGAAAAACACAACTTGCCAAAAGTTTTACTCTTTATTTTGCAGATTGGATGACCTATGAGGATAGAGCATGACATATGGATTTTTGCTTTGGCGCCTTAGAATCAATGTCATACACAGTCCTTCACTTTTGCTTCTTTAAGATGCCTCAGGTATAGACCAGATGCTTTACTTTGGCAACACATCTAAGTGACAGAAGTAAGGAGCCGATTTCATGACCTTTCCACAATGACCGTTTACAAAACCAATGACCTCAATCCCAAACTTTAGGCTTTATATTTCATAGGAGCCGTCATTCCTCCGCCGAGACTGTTTGTTCTGTAGCTATTAAAAAGAATGAGGCTTGTGTGGAGAGCCATCTCTGCAGCCGGTGACACTCGCTCTGCGGCTGCCGTATCATTTTCAGCACTGTGTACCATTCCATAAACTGTATATTTAAGGAGTAGGTCAAACATTCCCCGAATTCCTCTGTTATGAAAGATTCTTTTCTTTCTACAAAGTGTTTAGTGAATAAAAGGTACAAATACGCCATCTACTGTGCAGACGTGGTCCTCACTGATAGAAGGACGGTCTAAGTTGCTTTATTTTTAATGAATATTTTATCATTTGTAGGCATAAGTTATATTAGAGAATTCAACCCAAAAAACACAGAGAGGGCTTCAATGGTGGGATGTATTGTCTTCTACGGGAAGACTGCACTGACAGGGCCAGGAAGGAAGCACTGCTGGACCAGCCTGCGGGCACCTGCATTGCATACACCTTATTCAATAATAAAGGAGTTTTCTGATTTTGGAAAACCTCTGTCCCGGCTGCTGTTTGTTCTTAAAAAATATTGTTTTCCTCAACCTCCCCAGGTCTAGTAATGAGTCTCCCCAGGAGTGGACACATCATTGGCAGCCGCACAGGATGCAAGAGGTAAGGGGGCCCATTTCCACCTCCTTATCATGTGGAATTGTGCATTATGATGGGATATTGGGCTGCAGAGGGCCCATATACTCAGGGTCGGACTGGCCCACCGGAGAACCGAAGGATTCTCCAGTGGGCCCTGGCATCTGGGGGGCCCTGGCACCTGCTGGCATACAGGGGCCAGTTGCCTAGGGCCCCCGCTGCTCCAGGGGCCCCCAGCCGGTGGCGTGTCGCTAATAGCGGCACACCACGCAGCTGACATGGGGGCCCCGTGCCAGCAGAGCAGCAGCGGGTGACAGGAGGCAGGAGCCCCTGTCCCCGCTGCTAAAGAGAAATGAATATTCACTGCTTCCCACGCCCACATGGGCGTGGGAAGCAGTGAATATCATTACTTACCTGTCACCCGCTCCAACCGCTGAGCGCCGCTGTGTCCTCGGGCCCTCTTGCTGCATGTTCAGGCAGAGGGCGCGATGACGTCATTTGTGAGCGCCGCGCCCCCTGCCTGAGCATTCACTGCCGGAGGACCGAAGACAGTGGACCCGTGACAGGTAAATATTGCAGGTGCCGGGGTCCTGAGCCAGTGGTGACACCGGCACCTGTCACCCATAGCGCGCCGGTGCCCCCGCCTGCTCAGGACACCAGCACCTGGCCCCCAGCGACGAGAAGTGGGTATGTCTTCTTTTTTTTTTTTGCAGCAACTATGGGGGCACAGTCTGTGGAGCATCTATGGGGGCATAATCTATGGGGGCATAATCTGTGGAGCATTTATGGGGGCTTAATCTATGGGGGCATAATCTGTGGAGCATTTATGGGGCATAATCTATGACGGCATAATCTGTGGAGCATTTATGGGGCATAATCTATGGTGGATAATCTGTGGAGCATTTATGGGGGCATAATCTATGGGGGCATAATCTGTGGAGCATTTATGGGGGCATAATCTGTGGAGCATTTATGGGGGCATAATCTATAGTGGCATAATCTGTGGAGCATTTATGGGGGCATAATCTATGGGGCATAATCTGTGGAGCATTTATGGGGGCATAATCTGTGGAGCATTTATGGGGGCATAATCTATGGGGGCATAATCTGTGGAGCATTTATGGGGGCATAATCTATGGAGCATCTATGGGGGAATAATCTAAGGAGAATTTATGGGGGCACAATCTATGGAGCTTCTATGGGGGCATAATCTAAGGAGCACTTATGGGGGCATAATCTATGGAGCATCTATGGGGGCATAAACTAAGGAGCATTTATGGGGGCACAATCTATGGAGCTTCTATGGGGCATAATCTAAGAGCATCAAGGGGGCATAATCTAAGGAGCACTTATGGGGGCATAATCTATGGAGCATCTTGAGTGGGGCATAAACTAAGGAGCATTTATGGGGCACAATCTAGGAGCTTCTATGGGGCATAATCTAAGTGCAATCTATGGGGCATAATCTAAGGAGCATCTATGGGGCATTAATCTATGGGGCATAATCTATGGAGCATCTATGGGGGCATAATCTATGGAGCTTCTATGGGGCATAATCTAAGGAGCATCTATGGGGGCATAATCTATGGGGGCATAATCTATGGGGCATAATCTATGGAGCATCTATGGGGCATAATCTATGGAGGCATCTTGGTATGGGGGCATAATCTATGGAGCATCTATGGGGGCATAATCTATGGAGCTTTATGGGGGCATAATCTATGGAGCATCTATGGGGGCATAATCTATGGGGGCATAATCTATGGGGCATAATCTAGGAGCATCTATGGGGCATAATCTATGGAGCATCTATGGGGGCATAATCTATGGAGCTTCTATGGGGGCATAATCTAAGGAGCATAATGAGGGCATACTTATGGAGCAATCTATAGGAGCATTTATGGGGGCACAATCTATGGAGCATTCTATGGGGCATAATCTCTATGGGGGCACAATCTATGGAGCTTCTATGGGGCATAATCTAAGGAGCATCTATGGGGGCACAATCTATGGAGCATCTATGGGGGCAAATCTATGGAGCTTCTATGGGGGCATAATCTAAGGAGCATTATGGGGCATTTATTTATGGAGGCATCTATAGGGGCATAATCTAGGTTAGGGCACAATCTATGGAGCTTCTATGGGGCATAATCTAAGGAGCATTCTATGGGGGCACAATCTATGGAGCTTCTATGGGGGCATAATTAAGGAGCATCAAGGGGGCATAATCTATGGGGGCACAATCTATGGAGCTTCTATGGGGGCATAATCTAAGGAGCATCTATGGGGGCACAATCTATGGAGCTTCTATGGGGGCATAATCTAAGGAGCATCTATGGGGGAATAATCTAATAAGCATTTATGGGGGCACAATCTATGGAGCTTCTATGGGGGCATAATCTAAGGAGCACTTATGGGGGCATAATCTATGAAGCATCTATGGGGGCATAAACTAAGGAGCATTATGGGGGCACAATCTATGGAGCTTCTATGGGGGCATAATCTAAGGAGCATCTATGGGGCATAATCTATGGGGGCATAATCTATGGAGCATCTATGGGGGCATAATCTATGGAGCTTCTATGGGGGCATAATCTAAGGAGAATCTATGGGTGCATAATCTATGGGGGCATATAATACTATGGAGCATCTATGGGGCATAATCTATGGAGCATCTATGGGGGCATAATCTATGGAGCTTCTATGGGGCATAATCTAAGGAGCATCTATGGGGGCATAATCTATGGGGGCATAATCTAAGGAGCATTTATGGGGGCATAACCTATGGAGAATCTATGGGGCATAATCTATGGGGGCACAATCTATGGAGCTTCTATGGGGGCATAATCTAAGGCGCATCTATGGGGGCAAATCTATGGAGCATCTATGGGGCATAATCTATGGAGCTTCTATGGGGGCATAATCTAAGGAGCATTTATGGGGGCATAATCTATGGAGCATCTATAGGGGCATAATCTATGGGGGCACAATCTATGGAGCTTCTATGAGGGCATAATCTAAGGAGCATCTATGGGGACACAATCTATGGAGCTTCTATGGGGAATAATCTAAGGACATCTATGGGGGCACAATCTATGGAGCTCTATGGGGCACAATCTAAAGGAGCTCTAAGGGGGGATAATCTAAGGAGCATCTATGGGGCACAATCTATGGAGCTTTTATGGGGGCATAATCAAGAATTAGGGGGAAAATCTATGGGCACTATGGGGGGGCATAATCATGAGCCATAGGCACAAACTATGGAGCATCTATGGGGGCTAAAACATGGGCACATATGGGGCCAATCATGGAGCATTTATGGGGGGACAATCATGGAGCTTTTATGGGGCATAATCTAAGGGGCACTTAAAAGGGGCATAATCATGGAGCATCTATGGGGCATAAACAAGGGGCATTTTTTGGGGCACAATCTTCGGCTCTATGGGGGATAATCAAAAGGGCACTATGGGGCATAACTAAGGGCATCTATGGGGATAATCTAGGGGGCATAAAATTTTGGGGGCATCAGGGGGCTAATCATGGAGCTTCATGGGGGGATAACTAAGGGGCATCAAGGGGCATAATTAGGGGGCATAACTATGGGGCATCTATGGGGGGTAATTAGGAGCACTATGGGGCAAAAACATGGACATCATGGGGCATAATCTATGGAGCTTATATGGGGGCATAATCTAAGAGCATTTAAGGGGGGATATTCTATGACTTATATGGGGGCATAACTAAAGGACATCATGGGGGGACAATCTATTTAGTTTCTATGGGGGGGACAATTATAAACTTCTAGGGGGCATAATCAAGAGCATCATGGGGGGACAACTATGACTTTTATGGGGGCATAATCTAAGGAGCTCTAGGGGGGTAATCATGGAGACTAAGGGGGGAAATCTATGGGGCACTAAGAGGCACAACATGGACATCAATGGGGGGATAAACATGGGAGCATATGGGGGACAACATGGGGCATTTTTGGGGGGACAATCTATGGAGCTTCTTGGGGGCTAATCTAAGGACACTTAGGGGGCATAATCTGGACACCTATGGGGGGATAAAATAAGGACTTTTTTGGGGCACAATCTTGGGGCTTTTTATGGGGCAAATCAAGGGGCATCTAGGGGCTAACTAAGGACACATGGGGGGGATAATCTATGGGGGGATAACATGGGGCATCTATGGGGGGATAACATGGGCTTCTATGGGGGGAAAACTAAAGGGGCATGATGGGGGATAATCTATGGGGCATAATCTGGACATCTATGGGGCATAATCAAAGGAGCATCATGGGGGGAAATCTATGGAGATCTATGGGGGGGGAAAAAAGGGGCTTTATGGGGGCATAATCTAAGGGGCATTTATGGGGGATAACTATGGGGCACTATAGGGCTAATCTAGGGGGGG
>JARQOD010000003.1:534083197-534184744 GCA_033576555.1 Oophaga sylvatica | reverse complement strand
ACAATCTAAGGAGCCTTATGGGGGGGAAATCATGGAACTTCTATGGGGGCATAACTAAAGGGGCATTTTTTGGGGGCATTAAATTTTTGGAGGGATCTATTTGGGGGATTTTCAAAAGGGGGCAACCCTTTTATGGAGCTTCTATGGGGCATAATTAAGGGGCAACTATGGGGGCACAATCTATTTGGGGCTTCTATGGGGGCATAATCTAAAGGGGCATCTTGGGGGCCCCAATCTATGGAGCTTTTTATTTGGGGGACAATCTATGGAGTTCTAGGGGGCTAACCCAAAAGGGCATTCGGGGGCACCAAACTTGGACCTTTTTATGGGGGTTAATCTAAGGAGCATCTATGGGGAATAATCTAAGGAGCATTTATGGGGGGCACAATCTTGGAGC
This sequence comes from Oophaga sylvatica, assembly GCA_033576555.1. NCBI lineage: Eukaryota > Metazoa > Chordata > Amphibia > Anura > Dendrobatidae > Oophaga > Oophaga sylvatica. The sequence goes on along the minus strand of JARQOD010000003.1, from coordinate 534,184,347 downwards.
TTCTATGGGGGCATAAAATAAAAGGGGGCAATTTTTTGGGGGGCCAATTAAGGGCTTCTTTTGGGGGCATAATATAAGGGGCATTTAAAGGGGGGAATCTATGGGGGCACCAAACCCATGGAGTTCTATGGGGGGCATTAAAATTTTAAGGGGCATCTATGGGGGGCCCCAAATTTTGGAAACTTCTATGGGGGGGATAACTAAGGAGCATCTATGGGGGGGGGTTTCAAGGAGCAATTTTTTGGGGGGCCCCAAATTTTTGGGGTTTATGGGGGTAATCTAAGGAGCACTTTAAAGGGGGCATAAATTAAAGAAACATCTTTGGGGGGGGCATAAACTAAGGGGGGATTTATGGGGGGCCCCCCAAAGGGTTTATGGGGGCATAATCTAAGGGGGCATCTTGGGGGCCTAATCTATGGGGGCATAAAACTATGGGGGCAAACTATGGGGGATAATCTATGGAGCTTCTTGGGGGCCTAATCAAAGGGAAACTATGGGTGCATTTCTTGGGGGAAATCCCTTTTGGGGGGATAATCTATGGAGCTTTTATTGGGGGTAATCTATGGGGGGATCTATGGGGGCTAAACTATGGAGCTTCTATGGGGCATAATTAAGGGGGCCCTATGGGGGCTAATCAAAGGGGGCATAATTAAGGAGCATTTATGGGGGGTAACCTATGGAGCTTTTGGGGGGGATAATCAAAGGGGGCATTTTATGGGGGCCAATTAGGGCTTCTTTGGGGGGATAAACTAAGGGACTCTAGGGGAAAACTATGGAGCATTAGGGGCATAATTATGGGGGGGGCCAAAACTTTTTGGGGGAAAAACCCCATGGGGGATAAATTTGGGGGCACAAACTTGGGGGCTTCTTGGGGCAAACTAAAGGGGACTTGGGGGGAAATTAGGAGCCTATGGGGGAAAACTAAGGACATTATGGGGACAATCTTGGAGCTTCATGGGGCACTTTTAGGAGCTCATGGGGGCAAAATTAAGGGGGCTCTATGGGGGCCCCCCTTAAACTTTTTGGGGGATATCGGAGCATTTGGGGGGGGAAAAATCATGGGGCTCATGGGGGCATATCTAAGACATCATGGGGCATTTTTAAAACCCATGGGGGCATAATCTGGGCAATATGGGGCAATCTATGGAGCATTTAGGGGGCAAATTATGGGCTCCTATGGGGGATATCTAAGGGCTCTATGGGGCATAAACTTTTGGGGGCATAATTAGGGCCTAAATCATGGAGCTCTAGGGGGCATAATCTTGGAGCTTTTATGGGGGGGTATCAAGGGGCATCTATGGGGCATAACTAGGGGGGGTAAACTAAGGAGCATTTATGGGGGGGATAAACTTGGGTCATAGGGGGATAATCTATGGGGGGAAAAATCTATGGGCTTCTTGGGGGCATAATTAAGGGCTCTATGGGGGAAACTATGGGGAACTTGGGGGCAAATCTTGGAGTTTATGGGGGCATAACTAGGAGCATTAGGGGGGATAAATTTTGGAGCATCTATAGGGGCATAAAACTAAGGGGGCAAACTTGGGCTTCTATGGGGGATAAATTAAAGGGGCTCTATGGGGGGGACAATTTGGAGCTTCTATGGGGAAAAACTAAGGAGATTATGGGGGGACAACTATGGGGGCTTTTTGGGGGCACAATCTATGGGTTTTTTGGGGATAATCAAAGGGGTTAGGGGGGACAATCTATGGGCTTTATGGGGCATAAACAAGGAGCTTATGGGGGAAAATCTTGGAGCATTATGGGGGCATAACTTGGAGCATCTATGGGGCACAATCTTGGGTTATGGGGCAAAATCAAGGAGCTTGGGGCACAATCTATGGGGGCAATTTGGGGGGATAAATTTGGAGCATCTATGGGGCAAACTTGGAGCTTTTATGGGGGCTTTAAACTTGGCGATTAGGGGGCCAATCTATGAGTTTATGGGGGCTATTAAGGGGCATTATGGGGGCAAAACTATGGAGTCTATGGGGAAAAATTATGGGGGGAAATTTTTGGGGCTTTATGGGGGATAATTAAGGGCTTATGGGGCAAATTAGGGCATCTATGGGGCATCATCTTGGAGCTTTTTGGGGGCATAATTAAGGGGCTTTTGGGGGGATAATCTAGGGATTTTGGGGCATAACTATGGGGGCAACCAACTTTGGAGTTTTTATGGGGGAAAAATCTAGGGCATTGGGGGGGAAACTATGGGTTTATGGGGCTAAAAGGAGCTTATGGGGCAAACTATGGGCTTCTATGGGGGGACAATTTTTGGACTTTATGGGGCAAATCTTTGGGCACATGGGGGGGGAAAATCTATGGAGCATTTGGGGGCAAATCTATGGGGGCAAAGGGGCAAATCTATGGGCATTAGGGGGCATAAACTGGGCAAACCTATGGGGGACAAACTATGGAGCTTATGGGGGAAATCTAGGAGATTTCTTGGGGGATAATCTAAGGAGCATATGGGGGCCTAATCTATGGGTCTATGGGGGCATAAAACAAGGAGCATTTTAGGGGGACAACTATGGAGCTTCTTGGGGGTAATCTAAGGAGCATCTATGGGGGCATAAACTATGGGGGCATAATCTTGGACATCTTTGGGGGGGAAATCAAGGGCATCTATGGGGGAAATTATGGGGGCCCAAATTTTGGGGGGAAAACTAGGAGATTATGGGGCAAATTTTGGAATCTATGGGGATAATCTAAGGAGCATTATGGGGCTTCTATGGGGGCATAACTAGGGGGGGCAATCGGGCATCTAGGGGGGATAATCAAGGGGGATTATGGGGCAAATCTTGGGCTTTATGGGGGATAATTAAGGGCATCTTAAAAGGATACTATGGGGCTAATCTAAGAATTTTATGGGGGCAATTTTTGGGGCATCAAGGGGGGATAATCTAGGGGCAAATCTAGGGCTTCTAGGGGGGCTAAATTTGGGCCTATGGGGGCAAATTAAGGGATCTTGGGGGGTAACTATGGAGCTTTATGGGGGCATAATCTAAGGACAAATTTGGGGGCATAATCTATGGGCATTTTGGGGCAAAACTTGGGGGAAAACTTGGGGCATAATCTAGGGCACTAGGGGGATAATCTAGGGGCATTATGGGGGCAAATCTTGGGCTTCAAGGGGGCTAATCTAAGGGCATCTATGAGGGGATAATCTAGGGGGGATAAATTAAGGAGCATTTATGGGGGGAAATCTATGGGCATTTAGGGGGGATTCTATGGGGCCCCCAACTATGGAGCTTCTTGGGGGCATAATTAAAAGATCTATGGGGGACAAACATGGACATCTAGGGGGGATAAACTATGGAGTTTATGGGGGCTTCTAAAAACATTTTTGGGGGCATAAAAAATGAGCATCTTGGGGATAATCATGGGGGCACAATCTATGGCTTTATGGGGGGATAATTAAAGGGAAAAACTAGGGGGCACAACTATGGAGCTTCTATGGGGGGTAATTAAGACTCTATGGGGGCCCAAACTATGGGGCTTCTATGGGGGCACAACATGGAGCTTTATGGGGGCATAATTAAGAGCACTATGGGGGCACAATTTGGAGCTCATGGGGGGGATAATCTAAAGGGCATCTATGGGGGAAAAAATCTATGGGCACTATGGGGGGTAATCTTGGGGAAAATTTAGGGCACAAAACTATGGAGTCATGGGGGGCATAATAAGAGCCTATGGGGCAAATCTATGGAGATTTTTTGGGCCAAACTTTGGAGTTTATGGGGGCAAATCTAAGGGGCCTTTTGGGGGCAAATCTAGGAGCATCAAAGGGGCATAAACTAAGGAGCATTTTATGGGGCAAATCATGGGCTTCTATGGGGGCATAATTAGGGGCTCTAGGGGGGAAATCTAAAGGGGCATTATGGGGGCTAATTATGGGGGCATAATCTTTGGACGCACTATGGGGGCATAAACTTGGAGTTTTTGGGGCATAAACTAAGGAGCTCTATGGGGGATAATCTATGGGGGGATAATCTATGGGGGTAATCTATGGAGATTATGGGGCATAAACAGGGGCCCATGGGGGCCCTAATAATTGGGGCTTATGGGGGCATAAATTTTCTTGGGGGAAAAACTAAGGAGCATTTTTGGGGGGATAATCTGGGGGGGCATAAACTATGGGGCAATCAAAGGAGTTCTTGGGGGCATAATCAGGGCTTTTATGGGGGCAATCTAAGGGGTTTTGGGGCATAAACTTGGGGGGCTAATCTAAAGGGCATTTTTGGGGGGATAATTTGGAGCATCTTTGGGGTATTTTATGGGGGACAAACTTGGAGTTTATGGGGGGATAATCAAAGGGGCATTAGGGGGCACCCAAAACAGGAGCATCTATGGGGGGAAATCTGGGCTTCTTGGGGGCAAATCTAGGAGCTTTATGGGGGCATAATTTTAAGGGATTATGGGGTAATCTATGGGGCACAATCTATGGGCTTCTAGGGGAAATTTAAAGGGGATTATGGGGGCACAATTAGGAGTTTTATGGGGGCATAATTAAGGGAGCCTCAAGGGGGGAAATCAATGGGGGGACAATCTATGGGGCTTCTATGGGGGGATAATTAAGGGAATAAATTTCTTTTTGGGGCACAATCTATGGAGCTTCTATGGGGGTTTGGGCAATAATCTAAGAGGGGTTTCCCCAAAACTATGGGGGAATTAATTTCTAAAAGGAGCTTTTTTTATGGGGGAAATCTATGGGCTTTATGGGCATTAAATTAGGGGGAAAAGGGGTTTTTTGGGGGGAAATCTAATTTTTTGGGGGAAATTGGGCCTTTTGGGGGCAAAAAAAACCTAAGGGCATTTATGGGGGGACAATTATGGGTTTTTGGGGCATAATCTAAGGGCATCTAGGGGGGGTAATCATGGGCATCTATGGGGGATAAACTAGGAGCTTTATGGGGGGTAAACTAAGGGAATTATGGGGGCATAATTTGGGGGGTAATCTATGGGGCATAATTATGGACATCTATGGGGCATAATTATGGGCTCTTGGTGATAATCTAGGAGCTTCTATGGGGGCATAAAATTTGGACATCTTTGGGGGATAAATTTGGGGGATAATCTAGGAGCATTTTGGGGGCAAACCTATGGAGCATCATAGGGGGCATAATCTATGGGGGGGACAATCTTGGGTTCTATGGGGGCTAATCTAAAGGCGTCTATGGGGCACAATCTATGGACATCATGGGGCATAATCTTGGAGCTTTTATGGGGAAATCTAAGGAGCATTTTGGGGGATAATTATGGGCATTATAGGGGCAAACTATGGGGGGACAATCTATGGAGTTCTATGAGGGCATAACTAAGGGCATCTATGGGGGCCAACCATGGGGCTCTAGGGGGCTAATCAAAGGGCTTAAAGGGGGGACAATCTTGGGTTTTTATGGGGGCCAATTATGGAGCTTCTATGGGGGATAAACTAAAAGGGGAAACATGGGGGCACAATCATGGGCTCTATGGGGGATTATCTAAGGGCAATGGGGGGTAATCTTGGAGCATCTATGGGGGGGAAATCTTGGGCTTTGGGGTAATACATGGGCGCTATGGGGACAAATTGGGGTTTATGGGGGCACAATCATGGATCCTATGGGGGCATAAACTAAGGGCACTATGGGGGGTAACTATGGGGGGAAATCTAGGGGGCATAATTATGGGGGCTAATCTATGGAGACTATGGGGGATAAACATGGAGCATCTAGGGGGGAAACTTTGGAGCTTCTTGGGGGCCCTTTTTAAGGGCATCTTGAGGGTAATCTATGGGGCATAAACTAAGGGATTTTTGGGGCTAATTATGAGCTCTTAGGGGCATAATCTATGGGGGGACAACTAGGGGTTTATGGGGCTAATCTAAGGAGCATCTATGGGGGCACAATTTTGGGATCTTGGGGGCATATTCTTGGGCTTCTATGGGGGCTAATTTAAAGGGGCATTTTTGGGGGCATAATCTATGGAGCATCTCTAGGGGGGATAATCTTGGGGGGACCAATCTGGACTTCTTTTGGGGGATAATTAAGGAGCCCTTATGGGGGCCAACTCTAGGGGGCTTCTATGGGGGCATAATCTTTTAAGGGGGCCCTCTTGGGGGCCCAATTTGGAGCTTTTTATGGGGGCACAATCTTGGAGCTTTTGGGGCAAAAACAAGGAGAAAATTTTGGGGGAAAAATCTAAGGGGCTTCTTGGGGGGATAATCTAAGGAGTTTCTTTGGGGGGAATTTAAATTTTTGGGCTCTAAAGGGGGCCCAATTTTTGGGAAAATCTATGAGGGCAAAAATCTTGGGAGCTCTATGGGGGCATAATTTTGGGAGCATATGGGGGCCCAACTATGGAGCCCTTTATGGGGGCACAATCTAAAGGAAATTTTATGGGGGCATAATCTAAGGGGCACTTATGGGGGATAATCTATGGAGCAAATTTTGGGGGGGATAAACTAAGGGGGCATTTATGGGGGCACAATCTTTGAAGCTTTAAAGGGGGCATAACTAAGGGCATCAAAGGGGGGGGATAAACCCAAGGAGATTTGGGGGATAATCTTGGGGCCTAATTTGGAGCATCTATGGGGGCATAAAACTTGGAACTTCTATGGGGGCCCTAATTAAGGGGGCCCTCTATGGGGGCCCTAAAACCTATGGGGGCATAATTTCCCCCCCCCCCCCCCCCCAAAAGGGGGCATTAAATTTTGGGGCTCTATGGGGCATAAAACTATGGGGCATCATGGGGTAATCTAAGGAGCATCTATGGGGGGGAAAAATCTATGGAGCCCCTTTTAAGGGGGATTAAATTTAAGGGGGCCTTATGGGGGGGATAAACTTTGGGGGCATAATCTATGGGGGGCATAATCATGGGGCATCTATGGGGGTAATCTTTGGAGCATCTAAGGGGGCATAAACCCATGGAAAACTTTATGGGGGGGTAATCTAAAGGAAACATCTTGAGGGATAAATTTTGGGGGGCCTAATCTAAAGGGGCCCTTTTGGGGGTAATTATGGAGCTCAAAAGGGGCATAATTAAAGGGGGGCCCAAACTCTGGAGCTTCTTTTGGGGGCCCCCAAAAAAAAAGGAGCAAACTAAGGGGGCCCCAAACTTGGAGATCTATCGGGGCAAATCCCTTTTGGAAATTCTATGGGGCATAATCTAAGGAGCATCTTGGGGGCACAAACTATGGAGCTTCCAAGGGGGGAAAACTCAAGGGCATTTGGGGGGACCAAATTTGGAGCTTCTATGGGGGCCAAAAATCTATGGGGCTTTTTTTGGGGGGCATTTAAACTAAGGAGCATCTATGGGGGCCAAAAAAATTTTTTTTATTGGGGCTTCTATGGGGGCATAATCTAAGGGCTTATGGGGGAAAAAATCTTTGGGATTAAGGGGCCCAAAAACTTTTGGAGCATCAAAGAGGGCACAATTTTATGGGCATCTATTTGGGGGGTTTAAAAACAGTCATGGACAAAAGTTTTTAGAATGACACAAAATTTTTTTTTTTAAAAAAGTTCTATGCTTCACTTTTTTCCAAAGGCCCCAAATTTTTAAAATACTCCCGAAAGGGTTTTAAAAAGTTTATCCGCTTCCCGCAAATTTCTTGCAAAATCAATTTTGGGGAAAAAAAAAGAATTTTCCCCCAAAACAAAATTTCAAAATCATTGCAGCCCTGCCTTAAAAGGACCAGCTAACCTTTTTCAATTGTTCCCTTACCAGATGTGGGGTTGTGAGGGCAGTTTTGGGGATCAATTTTTCATGATTAATAAGAATGACCCACTGGGGCACTTTTAAAAGGGGGCTGGGCGGCATCATTTTCTCTTTGTTAACCATGGTTATTTAAAAAACGTTTCAGTATCGTTGCAATGCACAAAAATGGCCTAACGGGAAGGTACGCGCTAGAAAGATTGCACCCCAGTCAAAACTAGCACATCAAAAACTTCAAGGGGAGAGGTCCAATGTTGCCCAAAAAAGGCTCCGGGCCCCCAAGAAATTAGCAAGCGCCGGACTTCTTAAAGTTTTTCGTGCGGGATCGGGGTACCAGCAGGAGGCTTCTCGGGAAAGGGAGCAGGCAAGGGGGTGCTCTCACGCACTGGGGGGCAGAGACCTTGGGAGCAAGGCCTGGGCTCAAGGGGGCGCAAAGAAGCCCCTTCTCTCAAAAAAAAACATGGAAGATGATATTCTGCAAAACTACAGGGGTGGACTGCTGAGGGAAAGGGGGAAAATTTTTTTTCTCTGAGAATCCTCTTTTTGTTGTTTGGGGCTCGGAAAACGCCCCATTCGAGAAGCAAAGGGGGGCGCTACCCCAGTCTTGTCTCAGCCAATTTTAAACACCTAAACCATTCTTTTTGGGGGTTTCTTCCACCAAGGGTGGGTCTCTCCAGTCTTGCCTAAAAAAACAGCCTGAATAAAGAATGGTCCAGAATTCCCCCCAAGAGCAAACTTCTCCAACCCTCAAGAGCATTTTGGGGTCCCAAAAAACCTTTCAGCATGATGGGCACCTTGCCCTAAAGCAAAGGTATAACTAAATGCAGGGGAAAAAAAAACTAGAGTTTTTGGGTCCATGGGGTGGAAAAACCCCCGATCTTTTCCCCTTTGGGCAAATCAAGAACGGGTGGACAAACAAAAACTAAAAAAATTTGACAAAAAGAAAACATTGATTGTGCAAGAAGGGCTGCTATAGTCAGGGTTTGTCCCAAGTTTATTTAAGCTGCCAAAGAATTGCAGAGGTCCCCGAAGAAGAATCAACACTGAAATATTGACTTGCTCCATTAACTCTTTAACTGTCAATATAAGCTTTTGTTTTTTCCATATGTTTGCAATTATAAATTTTTTCGTGATAAAAAAAAACATCCCGAAAAAAATAGCAAAATTTTTGGGGGGGCCCAAAAAATGGGGCTTCTAGGGGGGTACTAAAAGGGGGACTTATGGGGGTAATCTATGGAGTCTATGGGGGGATAAAATAAGGGCATTTATGGGGGGACAAACAGGAGCTTTTTTGGGGGCATAACTAAGGGGGCACTTGGGCTAATCTAAGGGGCATCTTGGGGCAAATTTGGGGTAATCTTTGGGGGATTTTGGGGCAAAATCTATGGAGCTTTTGGGGAAAAAAAATTTAAAGGGGCATTTAAAGGGGGCAAATCAGGGGGCTTCTAGGGGGGGAAAACTAGGGGGCAAATCTTTTGGGTATCTAGGGGCAAAACTAAAGGGGCATCTATGGGGGGAAAAATTTTGGGGGATCAGGGGGGGAAATCTTGGAGCTTTTTGGGGGGGAAATCTAAGGGCATCTAGGGGGCAAATCAAGGGGGGGATAATCTAGGGGGGGTTTTAATTTTTGGGGCATCTAGGGGGGTAATCTATGGAGCATCTAGGGGGGCTTCTTCTTCTATGGGGTAATTAAGGGATTATGGGGCCCCCAAACTTGGGGGGCAAAAAATTAAAGGGGCATTTAGGGGGGGATAACTATGGAAAATCTTGGGGCATATCTATGGGGGCAAATCGGGTTTTTATGGGGGCATATTTAAGGGATTAGGGGGAAATTAGGGGTTTTATGGGGAAATCTATGGGCTTTTATGGGGAAATCAAAAGGGGCTTTTGGGGGGGAAATTTTTTGGAGATTTAGGGGCAAATCAGGGGGGAACCCAAATCTTTGGGGCAAAACAAAGGGGCTCTATGGGGGGGAAATTTGGGCTTTTAAAGGGGGGAAAATTTTTAAAGGGCTTTGGGGGGGGCCCCAAATTTTTATGGGGGCCAATCTAGGAGCTTTTGGGGGGCAAATTTAAGGAGCATTTGGGGCACAATCTATGGCCTTCTTGGGGAAAAATTTGGAGCTTTTGGGGGGGAAAATCTAAAGGGGCTTTAAGGGGGAAAATTAGGGGGCTTTTGGGGGGGTTAAAAAAAGGGGGGCATTTTTGGGGGGGACAATCAAGGGGGTTCTAGGGGGAAATCTGGGGCATCAAAAAAGGGGGGATTTTTGGGGGGGCAATTATGGACTTTTTTTGGGGGGGTAAACTAAAAGGGATTTGGGGGGCACAATCATGGGTTTAGGGGGGGAAAAAAAAAGGGGGACAAGGGGGCTTTCTATGAACATTTTGGGGGCAAAACAAGGAGCATTTTTGGGGGCCAATCAGGGCCCTTTTTTTTGGGGCAAACTAAGGGCTCAGGGGGGAAAAACAAAGGGGCTTTTTAGGGGGGCCCCTATGGGCTTTTATGGGGGCAAAATTTTAAGGGGAACTTTGGGGGGAAAACAAAAGGGCAAAAAAACATTATGGGGGAAATTTACCCCAGGGGGCAAATTTTGGACCTTTGGGGGGAAAAATTTTTAAACATTTTCCCCAAAAACACAAATTAAACTTTTCAACAGGAAATTATGGGGGAAACTTCAAATTTAATTTTTATAAAAAAAAACCCATTTTACAAATTATAAATTTTATGGGGATAATCTATGGGCTTTAAAAGGGGGCAAAATTTTAAGGAGCATTTAGGGGGGTAACAGGACCCCTCTATGGGGGGTAAAAGGGGAAAAACTTGGGCTTCTTTGGGGCATAATCTAGGGCATCTAGGGGGCACAATCCATGGGCCAGGGGGCAAAAACAAGGGGTTTGGGGGGGAAATCTAGGAGCTTTAGGGGCAAAATCTTGGGCTTTATGGGGGCAAATCAAAGGGGGGCACAAAATTTTTGGGGTTTTTGGGGGGGTTAAAATTTAAAAGGGAAAATTTGGGGGAAAAACTATGGGCTCTAGGGGGCATTTAAACTATCTCATGGGAAAATTATCATCTAAAAATAATGGCCTTTTGGGGCAAATTTGGAGCATTTTGGGGGGGAAAATCATGGAGCTTCTATGGGGGCTAATCTAAGGACCAATTTGGGGGGGAATCTTTTGGGGCATCTAGGGGGCAAAAACTAAGGAGCTTTATGGGGGCCAACAAAAAAGTTTTTAGGGGGGGTAAAAAAGGGCACTTGGGGCAAATTTTAAAAATTTGGGGGAAAAAATTATGGGGGCCTAATCTAGGAACTTGGGGGATAATCTTTTGGGCTTCATGGGGGCACAACTTAAGCCCTTTTGGGGGGGGAAATCTAAAGGGGTCTTTGGGGGGGGGTTAAAACTAGGGGGGCAAATTTTTGGCTTTAAAAGGGGGGTAACTTGGACCCAAAAGGGGGATTTTCTGGGGGAAATTTTTGGGGGGAAATCAAAGGGGGCTTTTTGGGGGCAAATTTTGGGGCCATGGGGAACTGGGCATTAGGGGGGGAAATTTTGGAGCTTCTATGGGGGGGAAAAATTAAAAGGGGCACTTGGGGGGCAAAAACTTGGGGGCAAAATCTAAGGAGCTTTATGGGGGCAAATTAGGAGCATCTATAGGGGCCCTATTAAACAATCTTTGGGGTTTTGGGGGCAAAAACCCTCTAGGGGGGGAAATTTTTGGGGGATCTAGGGGCATAATCTTGGGCTTTTTATGGGGGCAAAACCCCAAGGAGAATTTTGGGGGGGATAATCATGGGGGGGCAAACTAGGGGGGCCCAATTTTAGGAGCCATGGGGCTTTAACAAAAGGGGCATTTTAGGGGGGGAAATCAGGGTTTAGGGGGATAATTAAGGGCATTTTTTTAGGGGGCCCCAAAAACGGAGTTTTTAAAGGGGCAAAATCTATGGAGCTTCTATGGGGGCATATCTAAGGACATCTATGGGGGCACAATCTATTGGATACTTCTATGGGGGCATAATCTAAGGTAGCATCTGTGGGGGAATAATCTTAGGAGCATCTATGGGCATAAACTATGGAGCTTCTATGGGGCATAATCAAAGGAGCAATCTATGGGGCATCATCTATGGGGCATTCTAAGGAGCATCTATGGGGCATAATCTATGGACAATCTATGGTTGGCATATTTAAATGGAGCTTCTATGGGGGCATAATCTAAGACATCTATGGGGGCATAACTATGGGGGCCATAATCTAGGAGCTTTATGGGGGCATAATCTATGGAGATCTATAGGGGCATAATCTATGGGGGCACAATCTTGGAGCTTCATGGGGGCATAATCTAAGGAGCATCTATGGGGCACAATCTATGGAGCATCTTGGGGCATTAATCTATGAGGGTTCTATGGGGCATAATCAAGGAGCATTTATGGGGGCATAATCTATGGAGCATCTATAGGGCATACTATGGGGGCACAATCTATGGAGCTTCTATGGGCCATAATCTAAGGAGCATCTAAGGGGGGGACAATCTATGGAGCTTCTATGGGGCATAATCTAAGGAGCATCTATGGGGCACAATCTATGGAGCTTCTATGGGGGCACAATCTATGGAGCTTCTATGGGGCATAATCAAAAGGGGCATCTATGGGGCACAATCTATGGAGCTTCTATGGGGGCATAATCTAAGGAGCATCTGTGGGGGAATAATCTATGGAGCATCTATGGGGGGACAATCTATGGAGCATCTATGGGGGCATAATACATGGGCAGCATATGGGGCACAATCTATGGAGCATCTATGGGGGCATAATCTATGGGGGGATAATCTATGGAGCATCTATGAGGGCACAATCTATGGAGCATCTATGGGGGCATAATACATGGGGCAGCATATGGGGCATAATCTCATTTTCCACCCTAGACTTATACTCGAGTCGATAAGTTTTCCCAGTTTTTGTGGCAAAAATTAGGGGGGTCGGCTTATACTCGAGTATATATGGTATCTATCTATTATCTATCTATCTATATATATAACAGTTAGTCCATAAATATTTGGACAGAGACAAGATTTATCTAATTTTGGTTCTAGACATTACCACAAGAATTTGAAACAAAACAATTCAGATGCAGTTGAAGTTCAGACTTTCAGCTTTCATTTGAGGGTATCCACATTAAAATTGGATGAAGGGTTTAGGAGTTTCAGCTCCTTAACATGTGCCACCCTGTTTTTAAAGGGACCAAAAGTAATTGGACAGATTAAATAATGTAAATAAAATGTTCATTTCTAGTACTTGGTTGAAAACCCTTTGTTAGCAATGACTGCCTGAAGTCTTGAACTCATGGACATCACCAGACACTGTGTTTCCTTCTTTTTGATGCTCTGCCAGGCCTTCACCGCGGTGGTTTTCAGTTGTTGTTTGTTTGTGGGCCTTTCTGTCTGAAGTTTAGTCTTTAACAAGTGAAATGCATGTTCAATTGGGTTGAGATCAGGTGACTGACTTGGCCATTCAAGAATATTCCACTTCTTTGCTTTAATAAACTCCTGGGTTGCTTTGGCTTTATGTTTGGGTCATTGTCCATCTGTAGTATGAAACGACGACCAATCAGTTTGGCTGCATTTGGCTGAATCTGAGCACACAGTATGGCTCTGAATACCTCAGAATTCATTCGGCTGTTTCTGTCCTGTGTCACATCATCAATAAACACTAGTGACCAGTGCCTGGCAGCCATGCATGCCCAGCCATCACACTGCTTCCGCCATGTTTTACAGATGATGTGGTATGCTTTGGATCATGAGCTGTACCACGCCTTCGCCATACTTTTATCTTTCCATCATTCTAGTAGAGGTTGATCTTGGTTTCATCTGTTCAAAGAATGTTCTTCCAGAACTGTGCTGGCTTTTTTAGATGTTTTTTAGCAAAGTCCAGCCTAGCCTTTTTATTCTTGATTCTTATGAGTGGCTTGCACCGTGCAGTGAACCCTCTGTATTTAATTTCATGCAGTCTTCTCTTTATGGTAGATTTGGATATTGATACACCTACCTCCTGGAGAGTGTTGTTCACTTGGTTGGCTGTTGTAAGGGGTTTCTCTTCACCATGGAGAGTATTCTGCGATCATCCACCACTGTTGTCTTCCGTGGGCGCCCAGGTCTTTTTGCATTGATGAGTTCACCAGTGCTTTCTTTCTCAGAATGTACCAAACTGTAGATTTTGCCACTCCTAAAGTTGTAGCAATTTCTCGGATGGGTTTTTTCTGTTTTTTGCAGCTTAAGGATAGCTTGTTTCACCTGCATGGAGAGCTCCTTTGACCGCATGTTTCCTTCACAGCTAAACCTTCCAAATGCAAACACCACATCTCAAATCAACACCAGCCCTTTTATCTGCTTAATTGAGAATGATATAATGAAGGGATTGCCCACACCTGTCCATAAAATAGCCTTGGAGTCAATTGTCCAATTACTTTTGGTCCCTTTAAAAACAGGGTGGCACATGTTAAGGAGCTGAAACTCCTAAACCCTTCATCCAATTTTAATGTGGATACCCTCAAATGAAAGCTGAAAGTCTGAACTTCAACTGCATCTGATTTGTTTTGTTTCAAATTCATTGTGGTAATGTCTAGAACCAAAATTAGATAAATGTTGTCTCTGTCCAAATATTTATGGACCTAACTGTATATATATATATATATATATATAAAATATATAGCATTATACCTATGAGGGGGGGCAGCATTATCCTCTATGAGGGGGCTGCTTTATAATCTATGAGGGAAGCTACCCCAACTCCTGCTACATAATTAAGACATGTACTACCTTATATTATACCCTGATATTAGTGTGTTTTACTGCACAATTTGTGGTCTTGTATTTATTGCTATGTAGCTACATAGTGGGCCCCAAGAATGATTTTCTCTGGTGGGCCCAAGGTGTTCCAGTCCGACGCTGCATATACTGTTCTTACACAGGGCCCTCTCCTGTTTGTGTCCGCTAGAGGATTTATGTATACAGATGGGTCCACCTCTACTTAACTGCAAACTTCATACATTATTACGACTCGTTAGTAAAACTATTGACATGCTGCAGCACACATCACAACCACACACATGGTCACATATAGGACAAACATCTCCCGTCATAGTCTATGGCATATATGGATTATAGACATTGAGGTTTTTTTGGGGTTTTTTGCCCGTTCACTTCCCAGTAATGTAGCTAGCCCCTTTGCAATGATGCACTGTATTCCCCCATAGCACTAAACATTCAGCTTTCCTTCAGGCACTGCATCAATTATTGTCAAATACGACCACAAACAAAGGACAATTGTGTGATGACTGCCATTCGTAAACCAGGCTCAGTGACTCAGGATGAATGGATAACCAGGGCTATGTTTACTACGAGTACTCAAGTGTGAACCTTCTCGTATATTCTCTGTGCTCCACGGCATGTTGCTATGAAGGGCATATGTCCGCACAGCGCATTTCACACCAGACTGAACCGTCTAAGAAGTATTTTTAAGCCTATTTTTATAGGCTGAAGAAGAAACAGTAAGAAACTCAACCATGTGAACTCAGTCATTAAATTGTCTACTAGTGTCTACCGAAATGGATCATAGGATGTGAAAATCTGTCCAACTACTGATGCCTCTGTGATACCATGTGAATAACTCTTTGTTTCTCATAGTGTAAGTGCAATAGTCACTGCTTGAGAGGGAAACATTTTCTTCTCCCCCCCATACAGGAATTGTTTGGATGAAGCAACGTTCCTAAATGCCACATTACCGCACATTAGGAAACTAAAGAGATCCAAGAGGGACCTTATTATATTAACATATGAGTATTGTAGCTCTCTGTAAACCATGCAAAATGAAGGGGTTGTCCAGTAAAAGAGATTATTACCTATTCACGAAGTACAGTGAGGCAGAAGTGCGTATGATCAACCACTGCTCTGGGGCTGCCAGAAAAAAACTAAGCATAGTACTCAGCATTACATTAAAGGGGTTGTCCGGTCCAGATTGATAAGTCTGCAGTCACTCCGTGACGGCACGTCCGTGATCGGATGGCACATACACATTATGCATGCTCCCAGCCGGAGCCTGTCCAGTGGGTGCGGCCTCGCTCCATACCTACCCCTCCACTGGATGGCATCACTAGTTGGAAGCGGCCTCGCTCCATACCTACCCCCTGACTGGACGGCATCACTAGTTGGGTGCAGCCTCGCTCCATACCTACGCCCCAACTGGACGGCATCACTAGTTGGGTGCAGCCTTGCTCCATACCTACCCCCCACTGGACGGCATCACTAGTTGGGTGCAGCCTTGCTCCATACCTACCCCCCACTGGACGGCATCACTAGTTGGGTGTGGCCTTGTTCCATATCTACCCCCCACTGGACGGCATCACTAGTTGGGTGTGGCCTCGCTCAATACAAGTGTATGGGGAAGGCAGCACCCACTGGACGGGATCTTGTCAGGAGTATGTATAATACATATATACCCTCCGGTCGCGGATCAGAAACCACAGTGCGTGCTGTGTGGCAATTTTTGCAGTTCGGTCACACAGAGTGACTGCAGACTTATCTATGTGGACCGGACAACCCCTCTAAAGAATGAGTGGTGTAGTGGGATAAGTGTGCCTCATTCTGGCAAACGGTGGGAGTCCCAGTGCTCAGACCCCCACAATTTTTAAGTTACCATGATCTACATGTTATAATATTACCTTTCTTGTGTATGCAAATAGTATCTTCATAGAGGAAGATGGCTTGAACTCTTGTGCCACATATTGTATGTAGCAACTGTGACAAAGCCACTGGTAAGGTGCTGGAGGGGAGTTATGTTTTGCTGCGGTTAATGGTTTCAGTGATGTAAAATCCAGTTTTCCTCCAGCACATTAAGTGCTGCAAAGGGTTAACAGCCAATTTGTTTTAAAGGGCTGGATTTTTTGTAGATGACCATAGAGCAGGTGGGACGTTGTCCACCTTATCCCCACCCTAGAGACTGGTCTGGGGCTTAAATAACTGGCCTCCAGAGGGAGTCGGGGGTTCGTTGTCTGGAGAGGAACACTCCAGAGAAGTGTGTGTATTTGCGTTTAAACCTGAACCGAGGGTCTTGCTAACCCTGAGCGGGCTGATCCCCGCCACAAGGACTGTGCTTTATGATGCCATTTTGTTTTGTTTTGGTTCATGTTTTCTTCTTGCTTCAGCTTGGTTTATGCTGCACATAATAAACCAAGGAAGATCTTAAAGAGATAGTGTTCCTGTGTCTACCTCCGTGTACAGCTGAGTGAGCGGATCTACCACACAACCTAAAAGTCAATATCGATCCTTTAACTAGCCTTCCACATGACTTATTTTGTTTATTATGCTTTCCTGATATAACACCATCATATTCTGTAGTGCTTTACAGACATCATCATTTCAGTCCCCATTGGTGCTCACAATCTACATTCCCTATCAGTATGTCTTTTGAGTATGGGAGGAAACCAGAGCATCCACTGGAAACCCACGCAAACATGAGGAAGACATACAAACTACTTGTAGATGTTTTCCTTGGTGAGATTTGAACCCAGGACCCCAGTGCTGTAAAGCTAAAGGGCTAACAACTGAGCCACCATGCTGCCCTACTTAAGGTGAGAAGCCAATTCAGACCCTCCATTTGTGGACAGTTTGCCCCTCGGCAGTGCAAAGCAGGAGAACTAATTTTGCTAGGTAAGAGACCTTTGACTGTTGGTGTAAGGGGAAATGTTTCTCCTTGTGGAGAGTTTTAAGTCATTGTAAAGAAACTTATAGGCCATGCAATGCTCCTCTGAGAATTTAAATGAATATTGAGCCTGCAGCAGCAAGCTCTGGGTATGGCTTTTTCCATATATGCTTCTTTATAAGGCTTAAAAAATGTAAGGAAAATACCTATACAAAATGTCACTAAATAAATACACCCCTGAAGGGTTATTCCCAATTCATCACCTATCCTATCCTTTGTAATAACTGGGGTATTCTCTGTATATGTCCTCGCTGAATTGTAAAGTGCTGCAGAATATGTTGGTGCTATAGAAATAAAATTAATTTTAATAAAATTATTATTATGTCCAACTGTTGAATGAGTCCCTGAAATTTGACATTAGAATGGAGCGGTAGCTGTGCATGTATTCAGCTTTTTCTGGAAGTCCACTAAGCAATTAATGGAGTGTTGGCGCACATGCACAGCTATAGCTCCATTTATCTGGGCATTACAAAGCCCAATCTCGGAATTATGCAGGTTTTATTAGTCAGGTCCCAGCAATCTGCATGTGTAACCTATTCTATGGATAAGTGATATAATGCCAAGTTTGAAATAATTCTGAAATGGCGTTTTTAAAAGCACAACACACAATGGATTTTGGCTTGTGCTATGTTTTCATAATTTTGGTGGGCCACCAAATGCTCTGGGTATGGCATTTTTTTCTGACATTCCTTCATAGCCTAATAGTGAACTGTGGTTTGTCCTGAGGAAGCATGCGTGCTGCGAAACGCGCTGATTAATAAAAACCACATTCAAACCTCCTCGGTCTCCTACTACATACTGTACTGCTGGCAGTGCGGATTTATTCCCATTTCTGCCGAATCCACATATTAGGCTGGTGTCAGACGCAGCTTTCTTTATGGACTTTTTAATGGTCTAAAGACTAAATTCAAATATAAAATAAACTACTTATAAAGCATTTTCTTTTGTAATGTTATGTGTAAAAGTCTATGGGTAAACCCCACATTCTTGGAATGCTTCGTTAAAGCACAACTCCTCCACTCCTGTGTCGCGGCGCCATCTTGTGACCGCAACTTCTGATTGGCCGGAAGTCAGAAGCAATGTCACAAGCTCTCAATGTGAATCTATAAGAGCCAGAATAAGGCCATAACCTTATATTCAGTTGTGACCTCCGGCTCATCCGAGCAAACACTGGAGTGTTCCGGAAGGTCAAAAACTTCTGCAGACCGGCGAGAGCAGCGCTAATAGAAGATGAAGATGGCGGCAGGATAACATCAGACTACGGGCAGGGACCTTAGAATAGAAGCACCACTTCAGAGCTGCAATAAAATAAAAACGCTGGAATGGTGCTTTAAAAGGAACTTGTCATTTCCCTCAAACACTATTAGTCTGCAGGTACAGGGTTAATCAAAAGAGAGGTGTAGCGGCGCTACTGCTCATATGCTCAATCAGCTGCAAGTATAAAATGACCTTCTACCACAAAAGGTGTATATAGAAAAAAATGTATAAGAAATAAACTATACTCGCGCTATGGATCAGATCATATCAACATTACTAATACATCCCTTACCTGAAATGTCAGTGTAGCGTAGAGTTCAGGAAGATGAATTAGAGGTGATTACAAGGTGGGAATGCAGAATAATATCCAGGTAGGAATGCGCTTTTTTTTTAGAAGAATGTGCCAGGGAGCTGTAAGATAGATAGATATTTAAAAGGAAGGTGTCCTAAAATAACAATATATCACTAAAAAACATGAATGAGTATAATACAGTGATTTTTGATGTAGAAGCAATATCCACCGTTATAAGAGTAATAATTAATTAAAAGATAATAAGTATAAAAAATGGAGATCAATAAATATATAGGAATAGCTAAAAGGTGTGACTCAAGGCTAAAAAGTGTGTCCTTGGATGACAGACAAAAAGTTTCCACACTCTATAAATATATTAGTTGAATAACCGAAGATTGCAATATAGAGAATACTAATATACAAATAGCTGGTAGTAAAAAGTACAATCAGAATAGTAGCAGAGCTGATAAATAGTGCCACCGTGCATATAAAGTAACAAAATCAATAATTAACCATATTCATGGGTTAAAATATACCCTTGGGTGATTGTCAAAAGAAGCTTGCACACTTTATGAATATTAATAATAAAATGACTAGAAGTCCCAGTAAGAAGTGCTAATATTCAACTGACTGGAGGTCCCAAAAATGCTGATATTCAAAACGACTGATAATAAAAAGTGCACAGGTGCTTTCAAAATAATAGCGAATCTAATAAAAAGTGCATGCGTGCATAAATAGCAACAAGTTCAGTAAATGTCCATTTTCCCAATTAAGTGAATACAATATAGGGGATTCATTAATGCAGATATCAGGCCGACATCAAAGAACTGCTGTGAATCGTGGTCTGAAGAAACAGGCTGATATTTGTCCAGCAGTGATAACCATATGGTGCTAGGAAACGTGCGGTGAAGGTAAGAGTCAAATGTTACTTATCTGAAAGGAGGAAGGGGAAGGAGTAATGCCGAAATGGATCCTAGAAAGCTTCGCAGTGCGGTACGGGTCTTAAGGAGCTGCCCCGGCCGGTGTCGCGCTCCTGGTATACCCGGATTGACACCTCTTGGAAGCTGCAGCTGGAGATGCGGCGGGAGCCGCGCTGTTCGTTAGAGCTCGTGGGTTCGGGTCACGTGACACGGTCCGATCACGTGATACCCAGGGAGCTTCAGGAGCAAAGTACGGTGTGCAGGGGGAGCCAAAAATCCAACGCGTTTCGGAATCGTGCGGATTCCTTCCTCAGGGATGGCTCCTCCTGCATCAATCTCCTATTTATATCCTCAATCGGTCAGATTATTCTATCAGATTAATTCATCCAATTAGTTCAATTGAAAGCAAACAATTCAATGTCATTATTAAGACCTTTAGGCTTTAAAGTATCCAGTTGGAAAATAAGACGGGTTTCTTCTCTAGACATAAGTTTGATGAAGTCACCTTTTCGCCAGTCCTTTTTCACTATTTTAATGCCTGTAACTTTTATGCTCTTCAGAGATCCCTTATGTGTCATTTTAAAATGTCTGGATAGGGGGTGATTATCGTCACTAGTTCTAATATTTCGAAGGTGTTCTCCTATCCGTTTGCACAAAGGACGTATTGTGCGGCCCACGTACAGCTTTTGGCATGGGCATTCTATGGCATATATTACCCCTGTAGAAGTGCAGCTAATAAAATCAGTGATAGGGAATTTTATTCCATTTTGAGTTTGGATCATTGACTGTTTTTTTAGCTGCAGTGTTTTGCACATTTTGCACTTCTTACAGGGATGGAATCCATTAATTGGTGCTTTAAAGGGATCAGTGGGTTGATATTGGGTGATGCATTTCCCCATATTGCAAACAGTAGGTGCAATAATATGGCCCAAATTTCTGGCTTTCCTAAAAATAAATTTTGGATATTCAATGATTTTATCTCCAATGATTTTATCCACCAGGCCGCCCTATTATTTCGGGAATCGGGAACTTAACATCTAATTTGTCACATTATGTTGACTGTTATCTACAAAAACTGGTACCTAATCTACCAGCATACCTGAAGGACAGTAAACACATCCTTCAGATTTTGGAAAAATTTAAATGGGATAACTTCATTCTTGGTACATTGGATATCACATCCCTGTACACAGTTATCCAACACAGTAAAGGCCTTGAAGCCCTAGAATATTTTTTAAAAGAAGCAAAATCCATCCCGACAGATTCCATTGATTTTATTAAAGAATGCGCCTTTTTTATCTTGACTCACAACTCTTTTAAACATGGGAAGTACTACTACACCCAGCAGTGGGGTACAGCCATGGGGACCAGGTTCGCGCCCAGCTACGCCAACCTGTATGTAGGTAGGTGGGAGGATCTCAACATCTATCGAGGTGGCGTGTTGCACGCGGACTTGGCCCTATGGCTGCGTTTTATTGATGACATATTTTTTATTTGGAAAGGAGGAGAAAATACTTTGAAACTGTTTTTAAATTATATAAATAAAAATGATTTTATATTTTTATTTTAACGCCACCACTAGTAAGGAGAATGTACACTTTTTAGATCTGGATATATCCATTAATCGGGGAACCATCCAAACGCGTACATTTATGAAACCTACGGATTCAAACAGCTATATCGCCATGAATAGCTGTCATTTACCAAGATGGCTCCTCAATATCCCACGCAGCCAATTCCTAAGACTGCACCGGAATTGTTCAAGTACAATGGATTATAGTGAAGAATCAGATACACTCATCAAAAAAATTTTAAGTAAAGGATACGACCGTGACCATCTATTGAACGTTAGAAATAATGTTATAGATATCCCCAGAGACTAATTACTCAAGGATAACAGTCAGGAAGCAGAAAATGACCCAGAAACTCTGAGCTCTATATCTGTACCTTTTATTACCCAATTTAATTCAAATACACATAACTTCAAAAGGATAGTAAGAAAACATTGGGAACTGCTAAAGGAAGATAAAATCATTGGAGATAAAATCATTGAATATCCAAAATTTATTTTTAGGAAAGCCAGAAATTTGGCCATATTATTGCACCTACTGTTTGCAATATGGGGAAATGCATAACCCAATATCAACCCACTGATCTCTTTAAAGCACCAATTAATGGATTCCATCCCTGTAAGAAGTGCAAAATGTGCAAAACACTGCAGCTAAAAAAACAGTCAATGATCCAAACTCAAAATGGAATAAAATTCCCTATCACTGATTTTATTAGCTGCACTTCTACAGGGGTAATATATGCCATAGAATACCCATGCCAAAAGCTGTATGTGGGCCGCACAATACGTCCTTTGTGCAAACGGATAGGAGAACACCTTCGAAATATTAGAACTAGTGACGATAATCACCCCCTATCCAGACATTTTAAAATGACACATAAGGGATCTCTGAAGAGCATAAAAGTTGCAGGCATTAAAATAGTGAAAAAGGACTGGCGAAAAGGTGACTTCATCAAACTTATGTCTAGAGAAGAAACCCGTCTTATTTTCCAACTGGATACTTTAAAGCCTAAAGGTCTTAATAATGACATTGAATTGTTTGCTTTCAATTGAACTAATTGGATGAATTAATCTGATAGAATAATCTGACCGATTGAGGATATAAATAGGAGATTGATGCAGGAGGAGCCATCCCTGAGGAAGGAATCCGCACGATTCCGTAACGCGTTGGATTTTTGGCTCCCCCTGCACACCGTACTTTGCTCCTGAAGCTCCCTGGGTATCACGTGATCGGACCGTGTCATGTGACCCGAACCCACGAGCTCTAACGAACAGCGCGGCTCCCGCCGCATCTCCAGCTGCAGCTTCCAAGAGGTGTCAATCCGGGTATACCAGGAGCGCGCCACCGGCCGGGGCAGCTCCTTAAGACCCGTACCGCACTGCGAAGCTTTCTAGGATCCATTTCGGCATTACTCCTTCCCCTTCCTCCTTTCAGATAAGTAACATTTGACTCTTACCTTCACCGCACGTTTCCTAGCACCATATGGTTATCACTGCTGGACAAATATCAGCCTGTTTCTTCAGACCACGATTCACAGCAGTTCTTTGGTGTCGGCCTGATATCTGCATTAATGAATCCCCTATATTGTATTCACCTAATTGGGAAAATGGACATTTACTGAACTTGTTGCTATTTATGCACGCATGCACTTTTTATTAGATTCGCTATTATTTTGAAAGCACCTGTGCACTTTTTATTATCAGTCGTTTTGAATATCAGCATTTTTGGGACCTCCAGTCAGTTGAATATTAGCACTTCTTACTGGGACTTCTAGTCATTTTATTATTAATATTCATAAAGTGTGCAAGCTTCTTTTGACAATCACCCAAGGGTATAGTTTAACCCATGAATATGGTTAATTATTGATTTTGTTACTTTATATGCACGGTGGCACTATTTATCAGCTCTGCTACTATTCTGATTGTACTTTTTACTACCAGCTATTTGTATATTAGTATTCTCTATATTGCAATCTTCGGTTATTCAACTAATATATTTATAGAGTGTGGAAACTTTTTGTCTGTCATCCAAGGACACACTTTTTAGCCTTGAGTCACACCTTTTAGCTATTCCTATATATTTATTGATCTCCATTTTTTATACTTATTATCTTTTAATTAATTATTACTCTTATAACGGTGGATATTGCTTCTACATCAAAAATCACTGTATTATACTCATTCATGTTTTTTAGTGATATATTGTTATTTTAGGACACCTTCCTTTTAAACATATATCTATCTTACAGCTCCCTGGCACATTCTTCTCAAAAAAAAGGCGCATTCCTACCTGGATATTATTCTGCATTCCCACCTTGTAATCACCTCTAATTCATCTTCCTGAACTCTACGCTACACTGACATTTCAGGTAAGGGATGTATTAGTAATGTTGATATGATCTGATCCATAGCGCGAGTATAGTTTATTTCTTATACAGGTATAGGGTTAATCTGATTATATTTTCACCATGTTTCATATACAAATACTTTTACCATTAATCATTAAGAATGGGATTCATTTACAACTCAAGTCAATTCTCAGGAATATACCTTCTCATGCATTTCAGGGGAAAATCAATTTGTGAACTCATTAACTACAAACTAAGTGTGTGGAAATCAGAGGTCTAATCCACTGCCGTGGCCTAATTAGTATGGCATCTCACACATTCAGCAAATCTACTGAAGGTGCATTGGCAGAGGTGCGGCATACATTACACTTTTTCTCTGCTTTCACAAAGTAATAAATAGTTGTTAAAAGGCTAAGGTGGATCAGACACCAGATTGCACAGTAAAAACTGCATGCATTAAATAATAGATCTCTTAGGTTTGAAAGAGCTGGTGTACTTACTTTGAAAATGTACATCAGAAAATATGTAAAATACTGATATAAAAATGAGCTTTTTACGAGTCCAGCTATATTTGGAATCTCAAAAAGCAAATTTTAATGTTAGGTAAGGAAACTTTTCTTTCAAAATGCATTATACAGCCACTCTGAGATGGATGTTCAAATACACCGGCCCCATCAGGTGTAATAAATCTATTCAATAATGTATGTCATGTGTATTGTGAATTCTGGTGACAAATCTACTGTGACCTTTTGCAACTAAGAGCTTACAAAATTACTCTTATGTTTTACTATAAACATATCTGTTAAACATATTGGTTGCCACTAAACAGATATTATATCGATGAAGTAGAGTACAGTGCTCAGGTATCTCTCACATCCACAAAGAGTTAATGAAATCCTGAACCAAAATATCATATTAATCAGCACTTGTATAGCCACTTTATATTTACACAAAGATTATTACATATAACACTATAAGGCTATGTGCACACGTTGCAGAATTGCCATGGAAATTTCCGCGGCAATTCCGCACCTCCCTGCCGCGGGAAATACGCATATTATAGATATGCGTATTCCCGCTAAAAACTAGCGTTTTGCAAGCGTAATTAGCTTGCAGAATGCTAGCGTTTTACAAGTGATCTGACAGGTTGGTCACACGAGTCAAATAAGTGTTTGACAAGTGTGACCAACTTTTTACTATTGATGCCGCCTTTGCCGCATCAATAGTAAAAAGATCTAATGTAAAAATAATAAAAAAATAATAAATAATGATATTCTCACCTTCCGGCGGCCCCCGCAGCTTTCCCGCCTCTCAGCGACGCTCCCCGGCCAATCCCGTTCCCAGGCATCCTTTGCGACAATCACCCCGATGACGTAGCATCACGCGAGACCGCTACGTCATCTGGGGTGATTCTCGCAATGCATTACTGGGAACGGGATTGGCCGGGAGCATCGCTGAGAGGCGGGAAAGCTGCGGGGGCCGCCGGAAGGTGAGAATATCACTATTTTTTATTTTAATTATTGTTTTTACATGGATATGGTACCCAGGGCCTGGAGGAGAGTCTCCTCTCCTCCAGACCCTGGGTACCATCCGCACATGAACCACTTACTTTGCATATGGTGGGCACAGCCACATGCGGAAAGTAATCGGTTCAATGCATTCCTATGGCGGCGGAATCGCCGCGGTTCCGCAAAAAAGAATGAGCATGCTGCGGATTCTTCCGCGATGCGATTCCGCCGCGGAAAAACCCGCAGCATGTGCACAGCATTACGGAATCCCATAGGCCATAATGAGTTGTATTGTGTAAGCAGTTTTGCCGCGGTTTCGCGGCGTTTCCGCCGCGAAAAACCGCAGCAAAACCGCTAAGAATCCGCAACATATGCACAGGCCCTAAGGGTATGCTTCCACTGGGCATTTTACATCAGGATTTGCTGCGGATTGGACGCTGCATACAGCTACAGCAGCCAATCCGCAGCGTCCAGATGTTACAGCATAGTGGAGGGGATTTTATGAAATCCCGTCTCCACTATGCGTGTAGGGCCACAGCATGTCTATTTATCTTGTGGACACGCTCCGTCTCCGAAAGATAAATAACCCAGTCTATGAATACGATGCGGAATAACCGCGCGTATAACAGGGGGCGACGCTTTGAGCGGAGCATCCACTGCGTCTAAAGCGCTAGGATTACAGACCGTGGAAACATACCCTAATAGTTTAGAGATAAATAAACACATAATTAAAACATGCACAGATGTTGAATTGAGTCCCAAAAAACAGTCAATAGAAGAGTTGTGCACATGTCCGCCCACTGATCCTTTTAGATGGCTTTGCAGAGCCTGGTCTCAGGATCAGTGTGGGTCTCAGGATCAGTGAGGGTCTCAGGATCAGTGTGGGTCTCAGGATCAGTTTGGGTCTCTAGACCAGTGTGGGTCTCAGGATCAGTGAGGGTCTCATGATCAGTTTGGGTCTATGGACCAGTGTGGGTCTCAGGATCAGTGAGGGTCTCATGATCAGTGTGGGTCTCATGATCATGGGGTCTCAGGATCAGTGTGGGTCTCAGGATCAGTGTGAGTCTCAGGATCAGTATTGGTCTCAGGATCAGTGTGGGTCTCAGGATGAGTTTGGGTCTCAGGACCAGTGTGGTTCTCAGGATCAGTGTGGGTCTCAGGATCAGTGTGGGACTCAGGATCAGTGAGGGTCTCAGGATCAGTGCGGGTCTCAGGATCAGTGTGGGTCTCTGGACCAGTGTGGATCTCAGGATCAGTGTGGGTCTCAGGATCAGTGTGGGTCTCTAGACCAGTGTGGGTCTCAGGACCAGTGTGGGTCTCAGGATCAGTGTGGGTATCAGGAACAGTGTGGGTATCAGGATCAGTGAGGGTATCAGGATCAGTGAGGGTCTCAGGATCAGTGAGAGTCTCAGGATCAGTGTGGGTCTCATGATTAGTGTGGGTCTCAAAACCAGTGTGGGTCTCAGGATCAGTGAGGGTCTCATAATCAGTTTGGGTCTCTGGATCAGTGTGGGTATCAGGAACAGTGTGGGTATCAGGATCAGTGTGGGTCTCAGGATCAGTGGGGGTCTCAGGATCAGTGTGGGTCTCAGGATCAGTGTGAGTCTCAGGATCAGTATTGGTCTCAGGATCAGTGTGGGTCTCAGGATCAGTTTGGGTCTCAGGATCAGTATGGTTCTCAGGATCAGTGTGGGTCTCAGGATCAGTGTGGGTCTCAGGATCAGTGAGGGTCTCAGGATCAGTGAGTGTCTCAAGATCAGTGTGGGTCTTAGGGTCAGTATGGGTCCCTGGACCAGTGTGGATCTCAGGATCAGTGAGGGTCTCAGGATCAGTGTGGGTCTCTAGACCAGTGTGGGTCTCAGGATCAGTGTGGTTCTCAGGACCAGAGTGGGTCTCAGGATCAGTGTGGTTCTCAGGACCAGAGTGGGTCTCAGGATCAGTGTGGGTCTCAGGAACAGTGTGGGTATCAGGATCAGTGAGGGTCTCAGGATCAGTGTGTGTCTCAGGATCAGTGAGGGTCTCTGGACCAGTGTGGGTCTCGGGATCAGTGAAGGTCTCATGATCAGTGTGGGTCTCATGATCAATGAGGGTCTCATGATAAGTGTGGGTCTCAGGATCAGTATTGGTCTCAGGATCAGTGTGGGTCTCAGGATCAGTTTGGGTCTCAGGATCAGTGTGGGTCTCGGAAGCAGGGCAGAGACAGAGTGCCATATTTCACATGGGAGAATCGCATCCTAAAACTCGTACTGGCTGTCGGCTCTCCTGACCTGAGCTTGACCTCTGCATTGTAATCCATCACGCTGTCTTGCTCAGGTCAGGAGAGATGCCAGCTGTGCAATGTGATGCGATTATGGCACGAGTTTTACGGCCGTGTGACTCCAGCCGCAGTGTGGGTCTCAGGATCAGTGTGGTTCTTAGAATCAGTATGGGTCTCAGGATCAGTGAGGGTCTCAGGGTCTGTGTGGGTTTCAGGATCAGTTTGGATCTCAGGATCAGTTTGGGTCTCAGGATCAGGGTGGATCTCAGTTTCAGTTTGGGTCTCAGGATCAGTGTGGGTCTCAGGATCAGTGACGGTCTCTGGACCAGTGTGGGTCTCAGGATCAGTGAGGGTCTCAGGATCAGTGAGGGTCTCATGATCAGTGTGGGTCTTAGGATCAGTGGGAGTCTCAGGATCAGTGTGGATCTCAGGATCAGTATTGGTCTCAGGATCAGTGTGGGTCTCAGGATCAGTTTTTGTCTCAGGATCAGTGTGAGTCTCAGGATCAGTGAGGGTCTCAGGATCAGTGAGGGTCTCAGGATCAGTGTGGGTCTCAGGGTCAGTATTGGCCTCAGAAGCAGTGTGGGTCTCAGGATCAGTGTGATTCTTAGAATCAGTGTTGGTCTCAGGATCTGTGTGGGTCTCAGGATCCATGTGGGTCTCAGGATCAGTGTTGGTCTCAGGGTCAGTGTGGGTCTCAGGATCAGTGAGAGTCTCAGGATCAGTGTGGGTCTCAGGGTCAGTGTGTGTCTCAGAATCAGTGAGGGTCTCAGGATCAGTGTGGGTCTCAGAAGCAGTGTAGTTCTCAGGATTAGTGAGGGTCTCAGGATCAGTAAGCGTCTCAGGATCAGTGTGAGTGTCAGCAGTCAAACTTCCATCGATCAACAAGGTTTTCATTATGGATAGATGAAAACTTCTTAAGATGGTAAGATATCTTATCCCTCCTGCTTATTGTTCAAATTACTAAAGGGAATCTGTCACCAGGTTTTTCTCACGTAATCTGATAGTATCATGGTGTATGTATAGAGATCCTGATTCCAGCGATGAATCACTTACTGCGCTGCTTTGTGTTGTTTTGATAAAATCACTGTTTTACCTATGCACAGTGTAAACAGATAGCAGCCAATCAGAGGTGTGGGCGGGTTTATATAGAGCTCTGCATTCAGAGAACGGCTAGATTTGCAGCAGATTTTGATCAAAACTGCAAGCAACCCAGCCAATGATACTTCACTGGAATCATGGTCTCACCATTTACATTATGATGCTGTGACGCTGGTCAAGTCATAAGGCTTCAGTAGTCAAGAAGTCCGGGGTCAGATACCACGAGCCCCCGTAATATAAAAAGGGGTAAGGCAACAGTGTAGTTAGGTCACAGACCAAGGTGAAAATTCTGGGAAGGTAGCGGACAAAGACAAAACGGATGGTCAAAAGCATGGTCCAAAGACGGGCAACAAAGATAATACAAGAACACAGAGAACAGAGCAAGCGTATACCATTTGAGCGAAGCTACAGCCGGCAGTAATTGGAGGTAGCGAGCGAGCTAAATAGCCAGGTAATCACTTGAATGCCAGACACGTGGAGGAAGCTCCGGCACTCTCCAATCCTGATTGGATGGATAAACTGTCACTCAACACACTGACAGCTCAGCATGCCCCAGCCTCCGATTGGACAGCTAAGCTGTCCATCACCATACTGACCGCTCAGCACGCACCTGCCTAGATTGGATGGCAGAACTGTCACTCGCTGCTTCCAGACACACCGATAGGCGGAATCAAGACAGCTGCTCTCAGATGGTTTAGCAAAAACCTGGTGACAGATCTCCTTTAAGTAGCTTGATACGTTTTATTGTCTGATTTTTTCTGTAGAAACATGTTCTGAATTGTAAAGTGCTACAGAATAACTGCATGCTGTAAAATCAAATAAATCAATGTTACTATTACTTGCACAGTCATTCACCTGTAATATTATACATCAGTTGTTACACAGATCCCTTTAAAGTTAATTTTTGTTGCTTTCAGTCTATTATAATCCTAGACATACAATAGATAAAATAGCAATTGTTCAGCTACAGTGATAATATCTTCAGATCGCGGTCCTTGGTTAATTCCGTGATGGGACTTCATGTGTCATAAACAATATAAAGTATTGTGCTGCCACCTTGTGTAAAGACAGGAGACGATATGATATCATACTCTGCGGACTAATCCATAACCTCCTGATTATAATCTTGTACATACACTAATATACTGTAAAGCAGGACTCTGATCACCTGTCCCAGGAGGGAACTGGGGCACAGGCTAAATAAGAAGACTTAGTCTATGATATACAGTAATTGCATACTGCACCGATTCATGTTAGTTGTTAATTAGGCTGAATGTTACAAACTTCTTCAATTGTGCCCTTCACATCAACCTGAAATAATTTCTCACATTTATAATACTCGAATAAAAATAATGATGTACGCTTTAAAAATGTTCCTAGTCATATACTATACCAATCCAAGGAGGAGCAGTTCTCAAGGAACAAAGTTGGAAGCCTCAAACTGTATTGTCTTAAAGGAGTTGTTCATCTTTGGGGACAATTAATTTTCTTACTTATTTTATGTATCTTTGGCTAAAAATAATTTTTGGAATTGAGTTTCATTAAAAATGTTGTGCCATTTGCCTTCTCCATCCGCTGTGTTACGCCGGCTATTCCTGGCTGCAGAATGAGTAATCTGAGAATCTGTCAGTGAGCGTGATCTGATGGTCCAATAGGAGAGTTTATAACCCTTTTATCAGCCTTTGTCTGAGCTCCTGTCAGCTGATTTATGAACACAGATCACAAAATGGTTTAATTTGCAGGAAAACAACATTTGTAAAAGCAAAATAGAACAACATTTTTAATGAAACCAAATTACATAAATTATTTTTCTGCCCTAAACACATGTATTTAAGTAGAAAAAATAAAAAATCTGTCACCAGAGGTGGACAACCCATTTAAAGTGAATGTAGAAACTGAACCAACAGTGTGCCATTGAGCTTGGCCAACATATTACAGGTTTTCCCAGATTTCATGGACCATCGGGGTTTGTGATCTGACCACATTTACCTTTATTATTTCACCCATTCCCAGCATTTTTTGTTAAATTGCGTTCGCCTTTAAAGGGAACCTGACAGATAATACATGCTGCCCGATCACAGGCGGCATGTGTCAGACATTGGCTGTGTGACTTCAGCCATATATTGTTGACTTTGAAATGCGGCGGCAAAGAGCTACCGAGACCAAATCACGGTGCGCGGGAGACTAGTCGGACAGGCAGATCCTCGGCGGCTTCTCCTCGCCGGCTCACCTGGAGCGACAGATCTCTGTCTGCATGTATGTATAGAGAGGGACCTAATAGTCAGATGCCACTGGGGCCCCACCTGTCCGAATAGTCTACCCCGCGGCTCTTAAAGTAGGTTTGCCTCTGAAATGCCGCAGTGCTTCAAAGTCAAGCATACCTTGCAGTGTCTGATACGTGGACTGGATCGGGCAGCAGTTATCAGCTGTCAGGTTCCCTATAAGTTGTCTGCAACATTTAAATGATGCTTTTTCCAATAAAATGCCATCTGCATCAAAGACACTTATCCAACACTTGTCTGATCTGTTCGCTCTGTGAAACCCACCGGGTGGCATCACATCTGTATACTCAGAGTGTTCATCCCCTGGTGGTCAAACTGTATTGCATCATGAATTACATAAGAACAATTTTCTCAATTAATGTTAATTTTCATGCAATTGGACACCCCACTATCTCCTCTATTTCACTGCAGTTTACTCTGTAAATTATATTTTTCAAGCCAAGGTCTATAATCTTTACATTGAGTGAAACTCTAATTCTGGTAAATCCCTCTATTTATGGGTAAAAGCGCGGACAGTTTATATTAGGATGGATCTGTCCAAGGACAAAGTGTTTTACTTGATATATCCCAGGGATCCCAAAATAGCTGCTATAATAAAGAAGAGGTAAATTATTCACGAAGGTCATTGCTGCTGCATTGGATATCCTACCTTGGCGAGGACACCACTTTCATAAAAAAATGACATTCAAATTCTTTATAAATATGTCTGACATCGAAGATTGATTCCCCCAATAATGGAATTCTTTCTAAATGTATCCAAAAGTTGCTTAAAGTGCATTAAGTTGTTCTTTATCATCGCTGATGGAATCAATCAACACAAATTTACATCTTTCTCTAAAATAATATTCTTCCTTCACATCAATTCTGCCAATTATCTTAAAGTACAGAATCATAAAATACCATAGATCCTATAACTGGTGAGAATTAACACCAAAAGTTCTAAACTGAGACTTTTTTCTTAAAACTGGTAAATCAGTATTTCTTTATCGGGATTACACATCAGATCTATGGTCATACAATGAAAACACTAAAGGATTTTCATTGTAATATTATATAGGGGGAACAGTTTTATACAATGGGACAAATCTAAGGGACTTCTGGGATATGGACATTTGTCAACAAGGAGAAGAACTTGGAAGAAAATACAGAAAAAAGGCTTACAAACTTAGGCTGGCTGTAGAAATTACATAGCTGTTGGCCAGTTCCCCCATTCACATGGACACTTGGTTCAGTTAAGTGCGTGTATCCTCTACAGAAAAAGGGGAGTAAGCTGCTGCAAGACCCCTCTAGTCCTGGCTTATAACCTCTGAGCTTGTTAAAACTCTGCTGCTCCAACTGGGAAGAATCAATAGTCCCTAAAATACCTTAAATGTTTGGCCAGCCTTGACAAAATTGGCAAGTTTAGCCTACACTAAAGTGGTTTTCAACTGCTCCTATAAAATAACACTATGTAACACAATTTTTGTTCCTGGCTTCCAAGTGTAATATTTCAACTGCTTATGTTTAAAGACTATGGAAAAACTACTACATTCAGCACAAAATTTGATTTTATGACCACAGGCCAGAAAATGTTGTATTTATTGTGTCAAAAAAAAAGGAAATTATTATATTTTCGTTCATGCGGTGTAATAAAAAACACACTTGCATGGTAAATAGATAAAGACAATCAAAACTCACTCAAAAAGGTTCAGAAATGAGTAGTTTTTCTAGATTTGTGAGTGTACAGCAAATCGCTTAATCGAAGAAGCCCCAAATGTAGTCCCCATCATGTTTTCGTTATACTGTCCTTGGTAATGACGTTCAAAGTCCAATATATCTTGATGAAAGCGCTCGCCTTGCTCCTCTGAGTAAGCGTCCATGTTCTCCTTGAACTTGTCAAGATGAGCGTCAAGGATATGGACTTTGAGAGACATTCTGCATCCCATTATGGCGTAATTCTTTATGAGAGTCTGAACCAACTGCACATAGTTTTTAGCCTAGTGATTACCTAGGAAGCCATGAACCACTGCAACAAAACTATTCCAAGCTGTTTTCTCTGTCCTGTTCAGCAGCCTGGCGAACTCGTCACATTCTATGATCTTCTTGATCTGTGGTCCGAAGAAGATACCAGCCTTGACCTTTGCCTCGAACAGCTTTGGAAAGAGATCTTGGAGGTACTTGAAAGCAGCTGACTCCTTGTCAGGAGCCGTGACAAATTGCTTGATGAGGCCTAACTTGATATGCAGTGGTGGCATCAGCACCTTCAGAGGTTTTTCCATCAATATGGCCATGTGAGGGCTTACTTTTTGTGGGACGAGTTGTAATTTTGAAAGACTCAATTGGTTTTAGCATGTCTTGTACTCGAAAACAGGAAAAAAATTTCAGGTGTAGTGAAATTTCAAAAAAAGTGCAATCCTACACTTGTTTTTTGTTTGGCTTTTTTGGTAAGTTTGCTAAATGCTAAAACTGACCTGCCATTATGATTCTCCAGGTCATTATAAGTTCATAGACACCAAACATGTCTAGGTTCTCCTTTATCTAAGTTTGCTAAAAAAAAATTGCGTGATCTCCGGTTGAGTGAGGGCTTATTTTTTGCGTTACCGAGCTGACGTTTTTAATGACACCACTTTTATGCAGATACGTTCTTTTGATCGCCCGTTATTGCATTTTAATGCAATGTCGCAGCGACCAAAAAAAGGTAATACTGGCGTTTTGACTTTTTTTGTCACTACGCCGTTTAGCGATCAGGTTAATCCTTTTTTTTATTGATAGATCAGCCGATTCTGAACACGGTGATATCAAATATGTGTATGTTTGATTTTT
This sequence comes from Oophaga sylvatica, assembly GCA_033576555.1. Lineage (NCBI taxonomy): Eukaryota > Metazoa > Chordata > Amphibia > Anura > Dendrobatidae > Oophaga > Oophaga sylvatica. The sequence goes on along the minus strand of JARQOD010000003.1, from coordinate 534,150,573 downwards.
TTTTATTGTTTTATTTTGAATGGGGCGAAAATGGGGTGATTTGAACTTTTTTTTTTTTTTTAAAACATTTGTTTTTACTTTTAGTATGCTTCAATAGTCCCCATGGGAGTCTAGAAGATGCCATAGCTCGATCGCCTCTGCTACATAGAGGTGATGCTCAGATCACCTTTATGTAGCAGAATTACTGCATTGCTATGAGCGCAGACCACAGGGTTGTGCTCATAGCAATCCGGCATAACAGCCTTAGAGGTCTCAAGGAGACCTCTGATTGTTATGCCGATGCACCGATGACCCCCGATCACATGACGGGGGTCAGCGGTGTGCATATTCGCGATTCCACTCGTGCCTATTGCGGGCATATGTCAGCTGTTCAAAACAGCTGACATGTCCCGGCTTTGATGCGGGCTCACTGCCGGAGCCCTCATCAAATCGGGGGATACTGGCCACGGACGTACTATTCCGTCCGCGGGCAGTAAGGGGTTAAACTGTACTCGATCTAAATCATTGAGATTCTACAAAATAAAGCACTGCCATGTAAACGAGCAGCAATTATTCACCTTACCTTCAAGAGTTTTCTTGCAATATTCGCATGTGCAATATTCGCATGTGAAATGAGGTACTTGTATGACTACTATTGAACAGTCTGAGAACGTTCTAGAAAGTTCTAAAAGTTTCTAGACACTTCCAGATAATTCTGGAAAATTGTAGAAACTTCTGCACAATTCTAGCAGTTAAACAATATTCTAGAAGACTACTCCGTATTGAATAAGAATCGAGAATTTTCCCGAAAACAGACATATTTCAAAATTTCAATGTCCTGATCACAAAAACAAAGTTTTTGTGGCACAACAACTATTTTCTATTTGTTTTAGGCATAACGGGTTAGGAAAACACACTTTGGACCCAGGAACAAAAAATAAATAAAAATTTGTTACATAGTGTAATCATAGTTCCCCCAAGTAAAATAATAACTATACTCACAACCAGAGTGGGCTCCATTCCAGCAATGTTGGCACTGGCTCTCTCATGACTCGTGTGATACTGTTGCAGCCAATCAAGATTACACGACCGGGGAAAGCAGTCATCAACATCACTGGAAGGGTGCCCGCTCCAGAGGTGACTATAGCTGTCATTATTTTACATGAGACAACTAAGGTGATTGAGAAGAGGTTTTCCATGTTGTGAACAACCCCTTTAATGTGTATGACCAGTTTTGCTTGTGTAAGTTTTTTTTTCTGTATCCGACTACCAATCTCCTTACATCAAGTGTGGCTACTTTTTTTAAAGGTTATTGGCAAATGTTACATTTCAAAGGACTAAAAGTCTCCATACACTAAAGTTGGAGAAACCTGTCGATATCGGAGTAATCTGCTGTCCGTCTAACGTATATGGGGTCCTCCCGACTCTCCCACAACAGATGATCTCAGGAGAGAAGGATCTGGTTTATTCTCCCAGCAGATAGGCCGCAGAAATATCGGGTAATGACTCTCTTATGGAGAAAATAAGACCGCTCGGCTGAGCAGAGCTTTCCTATGTATGGGGTGTCGAAAGAGATTGCAGTAGAGCGACCGAACAGTTAGCAAACAGTTATCTAATCTATAAAGACGTCTTAATCAGTCACCCACAGAGACTGATTCAAGTCATGAGACTTTACCACACATTGTAAATTACTCAAAGGTAGGATAAGACAGGACAGTGTGCCTAGCGCAGCCTATGTCAGCCTACCTTAGCCTAGCTCAGCCTATCTCAGCCTACCTTAGCCTACCTCAGCCTATCTCAGCCTACCTCAGCCTACCTTAGCCTATCTCAGCCTACCTTAGCCTACCTCATCCTATCTCAGCCTACCTTAGCCTACCTCAGTCTATCTCAGCCTACCTTAGCCTACCTCAGCCTACCTCAGCCTACCTTAGCCTACCTCAGCCTATCTCAGCCTACCTCAGCCTACCTTAGCCTGCCTTAGCCTACCTCAGCCTACCTCAGCCGACCTTAGCCTATCTCAGCCTACCTTAGCCTACCTCAGTCTATCTCAGCCTACCTTAGCTTATCTCAGCCTACCTTAGCCTACCTCATCCTACCTCAGCCTACCTTAGCCTACCACAGTCTACCTCAGCCTACCTTAGCCTGCCTCAGCCTATCTCAGTCTACCTCAGCCTACCTTAGCCTGCCTTAGCCTACCTCAGCCTACCTCAGCCTATCTCAGCCTATCGCAGCCTACCTCAGCCTACCTTAGCCTATCTCAGCCTACCTCAGCCTATCTCAGCCTATCTCAGCCTACCTTAGCCTATCTCAGCCTATTGGAGTGAATATTTATCATCTTTCAGTAGTTTAATTCAGTATTAGATTGGATGCTGATTTTATTCTTTTGCGACCCCAATATAAAGACATATGTATGAAAGCCCCCACTGTAAAGACGTTTGTCAGCCCTCAGTATGAAGACATATGACTAAAATACTTGGTTGCCATTTGGACCCAAAACATAAAGGTCATAGAAAGATCTGTTCATGGAAATTGTCTACGTAGTGAAATAGTGAAAATGTTTTAAAGTAGTGTATATGTAGTTGCAGCCTAAAAATGTACAGTACAGAGGGTTATGTATTACTTATCTACAAATCAGAAAAAAAGGTCACGTCTCATCTGTAAATCTTCATTTATTCTGAAATCGTCTTCAAGTTTAGCAACAAATACAGTGACAACCACCTATCAGGACCCACACAACACGAATAGGGCTCTCATTGTACTACTGGTAAACAAACTAAGGCATTTTGTGACATCAATTACTTGTGATCTGTATAGGAGGGGACCACTGGCTATGATTGGTGGTATACTCTTAGTAGGCCATAAATATTAGATCAGTGGAGTTCAAACTCAGTACTGATCAGCTGTTTCAAAAGGCCACGGACTATGTTTGCCCTTCATTGTTGGGTTCACATGGGTAATGTTCCTCCTTGTGGAGAATGACATTCCTGGCATGTCAGTGTAAGGAGGCTTATAGACCACGCAATGCTCCTCTGGGAAATGAAATATGCAAATTACCTCTTCATAGAATAAGAGGACTTTTACTCTAGTGCTACCTATTGGAAGAAACAATCCTAAAAGTCAATATCGACCCTTTAACGAGCCTTGCCATATGACTTAGGATAAAACATTTTAGCTTTAATCCCAAGTCAAATGACAAGGCTCATTAAAGGGTCGATATTGACTTTTAGGATTGTTTATTCCAGTGTTTCCCAAACTCCAGTCCTCAAGGCCCCACCGGTCATGTTTTCAGGATTTCCATAGTGTTGCACAGGTGAGAGAATTCCTGATGCCTTTATTATGCTTCCACCATCTGCGCAATACAAAGTAAATCCTGAAAACATAACCCGAGGGGTCCATGAGGACTGGAGTTTGGGAAACACTGGTTTATTCCAATAGGTGGCACTAAAGTTCAAGTCCTCTTCTTCTATGAAGAGGTAATTTGCATACCCTTCATTACTTTCACAGCTTGGCAGCTTTAGTGTCTATTATTTCCATGGATCTGCAGTGCACTGTCTTACCAGGCACAGACCATATTAAAGCACCTAGCTGGGCCTGGTAACCAATGAAGGGGATGCATACCTTGCGGGAGCAAACACTCGAACTGCTGATTGGTGGGAGTGCAGAGTCCTCCACCAATCTAATATCTGTGATCCTAAAAGTCCTCATGCCCATTAAATTGGGCTGACTATCAAATGAATGTGGTACACACAACTCTCCCACAGACGACATCAGGTGACAGATGGATCGGGCAATGGATCCATTTGTTCTCACAAATAATAGGCCACCATCAAAGTCTTTTGGAAGCAACATACTTAATCGCCCAATTAAAAAACACATGAACACTTCCCCTAACTGGACATTCATGTTGGGGAGAGAGGAAGGTGGGACACTTAGTTGTCTAGTTACACAAGGTTTACAGACACCTAAGTTTAGACCATAAAGAACCAGAAAGCTTTTAAACAGCTCCAAGACTCTACTGGCTTATTAAGTGTGAACAGCTCTGATATATGGCGTACAATAAATTCAATATGTGAGCTTCCGTACTGTAATGGAGGCTGCCAATATCTGACTGATACAACCGGCACTTAGCACACAATCCCGTGTATCACTGCACTGCGTGAAGGCTCCAGCCTTTGATGAAGAGAACATCGGGAGAGCCCTGTGTTTATATGTTGTCACTCTGCTTACGAGACACCCAATGTAGGAGCTTAAACTACTTTCATTTGCCATTTTTTGATATTTACAAGATGCCTCATAATGTAAATCCACGGGATATCTGTCTTTCTACAACGCGTGATGTACAAACAATTGTGACAGCTAAAATATACTCCGTTCCCTGTGATATCTCACACTGTTACATGTGTCATTGAAAAATAAAAGAATCGCTTCTCACTATGATCTAAACAGAAATGTATTTCCTTTCTTAAGGCAGCTCATTTTTCAGAAGAAGCACCTGTTGTAACGCCAAAACCATATACCCTCTATGGGAATGCAGCCCCGCTAATGGAATTTAGTGATTTTATAAAGCACGCTGACATATATACTCAACGCCATTAATGCACAGGTGTAGAGAACATATATTAACCAGAACGATCCTACAACTTAGCATTCAGGGGAATTCAAAAGGGTATTCGAGACAAAAGCATTAATCAGACCTGGCTCGTTTCCTAGAGATAAAGAACACAAAAACTATATGGATCCAATGTAAAAAAAAAACAATTCTTAAAGGGAAGCCATATTTAGAAAATTACTTTATTGTTTGAATTAGGCTTTTAAGGCTATGTGCACACGTTGGGAATTGCCGCGGAAATTTCCTCGGCAATGCCGCAACTCCCTGCCACGGCAAATACGCATTTTATAGGTATGCGTATTCCCGCTAAAAACTAGCATTTTGCAAGCGTAATTAGCTTGCAGAATGCTAGCGTTTTCCATGCAATCTGTATCATCACTTGGAAAACTGATTGACAGGTTGGTCACATTAGTCAAATATAGTGTCAAACATTAGTCAAACAAGCAACTTTTTACTATTGATGCCGCCTATGCCGCATCAATGGTAAAAAGATCTAATGTTAAAAAGAATTAATAAACAGCAGCCTTCCTGGTCCTCGCGATGCTACCGGCAACTCCCGTTCCCAGTGATTCCTGGCGACAATGACCCCAGATGACGTAGCATCATGCAAGACCGCTACATCATCTGGGGTCATTGTCGCAAGGCATCACTGGGAACGGGAGCTGCCGGGAGCGTCGCTGAGTAGCGGGAAGGCTGCGGGGGCCGCCGGAAGGTGAGAATATCACGATTTTTTATTTTAATTATTATTTTATCAGGGATATGGTACCCAGGGCCTGGAGGAGCGTCTCCTTTCCTCCAGACCCTGGGTACCATCCGCACATGAACCGCTCACTTTGCGCATGGTGGGCATAGCCCCACATACGGAAAGTAAGCGGATCAATGCATTCCTATGGTGGCGGAATCGCCGCGATTCCGCAAAAAGAATGAACATGCTGCGTTTTTTTCTGCAATGCGTTTTTTTCGCGGAAAAAAACGCAGCATGTGCACAAAAATTGCGGAATGCATTCTAATAATAGGATGCATAATGCATGCATTTTTTAAGCATTTTTGCAGCCGATAACCGCCACAAAAACACTAAAAAAAACTTGAAAATTGCTGAACGTGTGCATATAGCCTAAATGTTGATTTTTTTCATTTCACAATCGATATTAAAAATAGAAATCTTGCACTTTTCACACTGGTCACTTGGGCTACTTTAGACTCGAAATTTTTTGTTCTTTCCAGAAATCCACATGAACATTAGTCAAACTGAACGGACTGGAACCCTCTTTTTTGTATCGAAGCATCTAATGAGTATGTGCAACGGTAATTGATAAGGGAGGGAGAAGGGTCAGCGGTGACATCTCCAATTGTTCTTGATGGATCCTGAGTCATCAGCTGTGTACAGAGGCGTTACCTGTTATTGTAATCCTGAAATATATTATTATTAGTGTTGAGCGATATTGCTCGATATCTAAAAATATCGTATCGAAATTGTATCGCCGATAGCACTAAATATCGTCGATATCCGATTTCGATACCGGAAGTCCCATGTAAGTCTATGGGAACAAAATATCGCAACAAAAAAAAACCCTTTCTTTCGTTGTAAACACAAAATATACACACATAGAATACATATATATATATATATACATGTCATTGTGACATATATATATACATATATTTATAGTTTATACACTTCTACATAGTAAAATCGACTCTAATTCAATTGCCGGGTAAAGACGTGACATACCCCATAGAAGTCGACGGGCTCGGTGCCGAGTACCCCGAAAACCTCTGGCTCTGTGCGACTCAACTTGGGCGTCACGAACAGGATTCTGTAGCTCGCTATAAGCGAGTCCTGTGTGCCTGAATTGCACTGGTTTTGTGCTTGAGAATTGCTAAAATCATCAGAGAATGTATTTGCCATTTTTCCGCCATATCTGCGTCACGACGAGGCACTGGTGAAGAAGAAGGGCGTGCTCTTCGTGGGTGTCACTCACTCAGTGGCGTGAAAACGATGGCCGCCCACTGTAAATGGTACTGCAATATAACATCGTGCCCCACAGCTCTGGAGTTCCGCCTCCTCATCCTCCTCAGTGTGCGGAAACTAACACGAAGGTCCCGCCTCCCTACAAAAGAGGGGCCCGCTCCAGATGCTAATGACACATGTGACTTGGCAGAGATGGCTAATGGACACGACGAGCAGAAGTGGGAAGGGATGGAGCAGTCAGAGCTCCCCCCACGGAAGCGACCCGATCGCCACGGAATCACCGTTGGGCACCCGGCCTGTAAACCCTCCTACGCTGCAAGAAGCGGAGGATACCCTGAGAGGCCTGGCCCGGCACCGGGAGGAGGTCGCCAGGATGGAAGCCAGCTGGCGTGCCCTAAAAATAAACTTGGAGCGGCGCCAATCCCTCTACCTGAAGTGTCTGTACCGGAAGGTGAGGCACCCGTTATAGTAGAGGAGCCCTTGCAATGTGATCCGGTTGACGTTGTCGCAGTGGAGGCACCTGTTCCTGCAAAAACCGCAGCACCGTCAGCACCCCAGAACCCGCTGTCTGCCCCCGTCGCTGAGACAGAAGAAGCGACACCCGTCCTCATGGAGGAGGCCGCGCAGGCACCAGAGCACTACCTGCCTGTACCGGAGCCCCGACTGTCATCTGATTTAGAGCCGTCTGCTTCCTCCGCAGGGGAGCGCCGCCAGGACTGGGGGGCGACAGGAGAGCTGCCGCAAACCGGACACTGTAAGCTGCAGTGGAGTGGTGGAGACATGGAGCAACTGGTGGAGGAGAATTACAACCGGCGTCAGGAGGAAGAGTGGAGTCGTTTGGAGCGGGAAGCAGAGCGACAAAGGGAGCAGCGAGAAACCCTAAAACTTCGCCAACGTCACCTGGAGAAGGACCGGGCAGATAAGGACCGGATGAGAAAGGATAAAGGAACCCTGAGTGAGCCGCGGCGTAAGGGTGCAGTACGGAGCTTTAAATTGAAAGGTGGGTGGGGCTTCATCAAGGAGCCTGGACTTTATTTAGAAGTCTTTGTGACCCGGCGGGACGTGGAGGCTCACCTCCCAGAAGGACACCCGGGGAGGGACCTGTTGCCAGGAGACTTGGTGACTTACACCCGACACTGGGGTTACAATGGGTGGTACGCCCTAAATGTTACCAGGTGCGACCCCTACTCCCCAGTGTGTCAGGAACCTGTGAGACCCTCGAAGCCTTCAGCCTCCCACATCCAGGCCTCTGCAAAAGTGCCCACCCCACGCCGTAAATCTCCCCAGCCTCCCTCAGTGGTCTCCTCAGCAGCCCCAGCTATGGACATGATAAGTATAGCTGGCCCGTACCCGCGCCTGTTAGGCCCCCTGGGGTTCGTACAGTCCGTGACATAGGGCTCCAGACCCGGAGAGAGATGAAAGAGGTGGCCACACAGACCCAGATAGCGGGTCACGACTTGACTGTACAGGCCACACGACGTCATCAGGTCCTGGTGGTCCTTGGTGTCTCGGATGTTTGGCAAGCACCAGAAGAGTACCAGGTGGTACCTGGAACACCCCTGCCAAAGAAGTCTAAATAACCCGGACAGGGTCCCTGTATGTAAATAAATAGTTAAATTGTTTATGTACCCGGACGGGTGAATGTTCCAAAAAAATTTTTTTAATTTAATAAAAAAAAAAAAAACACAGTTTTCATTTGTTTTATTACTGTCTCATCCTGCTGCGACGCCATCGATCTCCTGTAAAAAAATGAAAAAAAAAAAAAAAAAAAAGTATACCACCTGACCGACGCAGTCCATAGTAACGAGTGTCCCACGACGATCCAGCTCTGCTACATCAGAATGACAGGCAGAGCCTGTCATCCCGGCGCAGCACAGCTGATTACCTGCTTCCCCGGCGGTGACGTCATCGGACTGACTGCTTTACGGCCGGGATTACCTGCAGTCACTGCAGTTATCGTGAAAAACTGCATGTGACCGCCAGGGAGAAGATAATGGCGGCCATCAAGCAGTCCAGGACGTGACCGCCGGAGATCTTCTGCCAGGTAAGTGCCGCTGACTCCTGACAGACCCGACCGACGGACACTCACAGTGACAGTGACAAATCCGATTCCGGTATTCGATAAGACGAAAATATCGAAACGAATTATCGAAAGGCCGATAGAGCTAATATCGGCCGATAGCCGATATTTGCATTATCGTATCGCTCAACACTAATTATTATTGTAATCTTGCCTCTGATGATAAGGAACTTGCTGAAAACTCTTACTGAAAAGGACAGGAAGTATGAGCCTACCATGGCCCCAGTGGCCATTGTGAAATTACAAGATTCCTCATTTTGATTTATAATATAGATCATCACATACAAAAAAAACAACTTAATTTTTTCAGATTCTGTCTCACAGTTGAAGTGTATCCATGATAAAAATTACAGACCTCTCCATTGTTTGTAGGTGGGAAAACTTGCAAAATCGGCAGTAGTGTATCATATACTTATTTCCCCATTATATACAGTACAGACCAAAAGTTTGGACACACCTTCTCATTTAAAGATTTTTCTGTATTTTCATGACTATGAAAATTGTACATTCACACTGAAGGCATCAAAACTATGAATTAACACATGTGGAATTATATACTTAACAAAAAAGTGTGAAACAACTGAAATTATGTCTTATATTCTAGGTTCTTCAAAGTAGCCACCTTTTGCTTGGATTACTGCCTTGCACACTCTTGGAATTCTCTTGATGAGCTTCAAGAGGTAGTCATCGGGAATAGTTTTCACTTCACAGGTGTGCCCTGTCAGGTTTAATAAGTGGGATTTCTTGCCTTATAAATGGGGTTGGGACCATCAGTTGAGTTGTGCAGAAGTCTGGTGGATACACAGCTGATAGTCCTACTGAATAGACTGTTAGAATTTGTATTATGGCAAGAAAAAAGCAGCTAAGAAAAACGAGTGGCCATCATTACTTTAAGAAATGAAGGTCAGTCAGCCTGAAAAATTGGGAAAACTTTGAAAGTGTCCCCAAGTGCAGTTGCAAAAACCATCAAGCGCTACAAAGAAACTGGCTCACATGAGGACCGCCCCAGGAATGGAAGACCAAGAGTCACCTCTGCTTCTGAGGATAAGTTTATCCGAGTCACCAGCCTCAGAAATCGCAGGTTTACAGCAGCTCAGATTAGAGACCAGGTCAATGCCACACAGAGTTCTAGCAGCAGACACATCTCTACAACAACTGTTAAGAGGAGACTTTGTGCAGCAGGCGACCACTGCTAAGGACATGCAACAAACAGAAGAGACTTGTTTGGGCTAAAGAACACAAGGAATGGACATTAGACCAGTGGAAATCTGTGCTTTGGTCTGATGAGTCCAAATTTGAGATCTTTGGTTCCAACCACCATGTCTTTGTGTGATGCAGAAAAGGTGAACGGATGGACTCTACATGCCTGGTTTCCACCGTGAAGCATGGAGGATGTGGTGTGATGGTGTGGGGGTGCTTTGCTGGTGACACTGTTGGGGATTTATTCAAAATTGAAGGCATACTGAACCAGCATGGCTACCACAGCATCTTGCAGCAGCATGCTATTCCATCCGGTTTGTGTTTAGTTGGACCATCATTTATTTTTCAACAGGACAATGACCCCAAACACATCTCCAGGCTGTGTAAGGGCTATTTGACCAAGAAGGAGAGTGATGGGGTGCTACGCCAGATGACCTGGCCTCCACAGTCACCAGACCTGAACCCAATCGAGATGGTTTGGGGTGAACTGGACCGCAGAGTGAAGGCAAAAGGGCCAACAAGTGCTAAGCATCTCTGGGAACTCCTTCAAGACTGTTGGAAGACCATTCCCGGTGACTACCTCTTGAAGCTCATCAAGAGAATGCCAAGAGTGTGCAAAGCAGTCATCAAAGCAAAAGGTGGCTACTTTGAAGAACCTAGAATATAAGACATAATTTCAGTTGATTCACACTTTTTTGTTAAGTATATAATTCCACATGTGTTAATTCATAGTTTTGATGCCTTCAGCGTGAATGTACAATTTTCATAGTCATGAAAATACAGAAAAAATTTTAAATGAGGAGTGTCCAAACTTTTGGTCTGTACTGTATATAAACTGAATACTGTATATAACTTTAGTATATATGTGTAGCAGATGTATCACAGCTGAGCTTGTTAAAGAAGTTGCCCAGGGCTAACATATTGATGACATCCTAGTAGAACAGGTCATCAATATGACATCAGTGAGAGTCACATAAAGAGGTGGTCCACCACAATGTATATTGTGTACAGTACATCAATTTAAACCTTTCAAATAAGTCTTTTTGCAAATACCTTATGTTGACATATTTGCCTCTGAGCCCAGCAAGTGCACAAAGGATACTCGACTGTGACGTGTGGTGGAACACCACCCATAACCCAGTCAATCAGGGGGAGTGTGTGAGACTGTGTCACGCCTCGGTGATGCAAGGTCAACATCCAGAGTCAGGAAGTTGGTGTGACATCACCTGATGTCAGCGATGGCTGCAGTTGGGGGTCATGTGATCGGGACTGAGCGAGCAGCGACAGCGCCGCTCAGAGGCAAATATGTCAACATAAGGTATTTGCAAAAAGACTTATTTGAAAGGTTTAAATTGATGTACTCTACACAATATACATTTTGGTGGACCACCTCTTTGAGTGAGCAGTTAACGACAGCACTCACCTGTGGTCAGTAAGCTATGTGCAGGGCTGTGCTGTTCCACACTGTCCTTTGCTTTGTTTAGCTGCCGGAGAAGAGATCAGATGGGGGTTCGGTTGGACCCCTACTGATCTCACAGTGATGACCTATCTAATGGATAGGCAGTCAGTAAGTCAGTATTGGACAATTCCTTTAATGGAGCAACACGGAGGTGGCGATTTGACACCAATGCTCGTATAAATGTATTTATCTAATGATACAGAGCATTCTATATGTTAGTACAAAAAGTAAAGTATCTTATATGATAGGATAATATGCTCTATTACATAAATACTCAGTCAATACATTGTTTATGTGATGCCTGAGAGCATTAGTACTTTGGGAATAATAAGGAAATGTCACTACACATCTGTTTATATGTTTGCAAGACCAAAAAAAAGTCATCTCTGCACTCGAATCCATGAGAAGTACTATAAATACCAAGTTCTGGTATACAGAAGCATCTAATTATAACCAACAGCAATCACTGCATTCCTGGTAAGATGTAGAGCTGCCTTTTGGAGGGACTATGCGTATGTTTCTGTTTACAGAATGGAAAGTAAGAATAATGCACTTGCTGTTAGGGTTCGAGTTCCCGCTGCTGCACAAGGGGAGTCTTGAACCCGTCCCACTGCGGTCTCCCATTCATCTCCGGCTGCAGTGGAGCCTGCTCAGCAGAGACGTCGATCCAGGCGTCTTGCCCACTCCTCTACTGTGCAGTGACTTGCTGTTGCCTTTCCTGGATCTGCTATTATAGCCAGTGCTGGAGCAGCCGTCTTTGAGACAAAGTCCTGCGTTTTCCCATCTGAGCATGCCCAGAGTGAGATCTCTCATTGGAGATCAGGGGTCACATGTTCAGGTGTTGCAGCGGCTCCTATTGGTCCATCAGGAAGGTCATGTAGCTACGTGTGTTTGTAACAGCTTCTCATTGGTCCTTGTTCCTGGAAGGTCCTGTAGCTGTTGCTATAAAAGGGTAGCATGGCTGGGCTGCCATGCGCTAATATCAACCATTGTATGCTATGCGCCAGTGTGGTCATGTGTATGTGTGGTTAGGGACCCGGCTGAAATAAGCCACTAGAATACCGACTTAATCGGTGAGGAGTTTGGTATGGTAGCTGGCCAGGGTCGGTGTCCTAGATGCCCTAGATTACCGGCGTAACCGGTGAGGAGTTTTGATTGCCGTATTCAGGGTCTGGCGTTCAGACGCCATAGATTGCGGGTGACTCCCGCGAGGACATTAGCACATGATCACGTGTTATGTACGCTTAGCACTTAACTGTGTACCTGAGAGCCTGACAGGACACAGCACTTTTCCTCAGCGGCCCTGTGACGTAACAGAGTTTGCTTTCGACGCTAGACAGCGCCCTAGTGTTTTACTTTGCGGCTCACTGAAGCTAAGTGAGTTCGCACCTATCGCCATATACGCTACGGCGTTTATTTAGCGACTCTGCGGGATAACAGAGTTCGCTTCTTGCGCCATTTTACTAGCAGCAGGTTCCGCCTGCACGGTGGACCCCGGGCTGCGAACGCACCTCTCCACATCATATATTTGGTGCGTTCCGCAGACCCTAACACTTGCTTTTCCTTTAAACCAGTTTTTTGTGTGAATGTAATTTTTGCATTAGAAAATACAAGCCATGGGAACAGTGCTTAAATACACAACCCCTCTACAACAGCCAGGAAACAGAACCAACTAGTTTTTCATGAGAATTTACCCTTTAACTGAAGGACTGATCAATCAAAACGTCAGAACAGAGCACTTACAACTCTATCCATATGTCTTGGCTAGTGATGAGTGAACATGCTCGGATTACGTCTTCTGCGAGCATGTTTGTGTGTTATCCAAGAATTTGGGCGTGCTCGTATATTATGTTCCAGTCCCTGTGGCTGCATAATTTGCGGCTGCTAGACAGTCTGAACACATGTGGGGTTTGCCTCTTTGTTAGGGAATTCCCACATGTCCTGAGGCTGTCTAACCACTGCAAATCATGCAGCTGCATGGACACGAATATAATACATGAGCGCTCCAAGATTCTCGGATAACACTCGAGCGTGCTCGGATAAGACGTTCGAGAGAGTAATCTTGACCAAAGCAGAGAAACTTGTTTGCCTCCCAAGCAACCAGCGCCCAGGGCGCACACCCACCTGTCCCTTCCCTACTTAAGTCTTACTGATCACAGTGGTTCCAGCCAGAGTTTTACTGTGTCTGTGATGACGTCACAATTTTACTGGCATATGGTCTACTATAATGATGTCACAATTGTGAGTTTAATTAGATTTTACAGTGATGATGCCACAAAGGATTTTGTCTGGGCTCTGCTGTAACATTGTTAGTTTAGGGCCGGTCTGGGTTGTACTGTGATGATGGCACAATACTGCGTATTTAGAGTTTACCATAATGATGTCACAGTCTTGGTCAGAGTGGCATACAATTGGGTTGGCCTTTACTGTAATGATGTCATAAAGGAGCAGGTCTGGGTTCTACTCTGATGATGTGAACAAAGTGCTCTTAGATACTACTTTAATGGTGTCACATTGGGACTGGTTTAGTTTGTATTATGATGTTACAACACTGCTGGCCCTGATTCTTTGGTCATGATGTTGCCTCATGAGTAGAGTTGAGCGATACTTTCCGATATCCTAAAGTATCGGAATCGGAATGGTATCGCCGATATCACTAAAATATCGGCGATACCCGATACCGATACCGGAAGTCCCATGTAAGTCTATGGGAACAAAATATCGCAACTAAAAAAACCCCATTCTTTCCTTGTAAACACTAAATATACACACATAGAATACATATATATATATATACATGTCATTGTGACATATATATATACATATATGTATAGTTTATACACTTCTACATAGTAAAATATCCTTTGATTCAATTGCCGGGTAAAGCCGGCTTCAGTGAAAAGACAGAAGCACCCGACATGAAATGACACTTGGTGTACATAGGGTTAACCATGTCTTTTCATGTCGTTTGCTATCTGATTTGCACAAACAATTAAATCAGACTATGTGTGCAAAATTTCACACCTGTAGGGGTTAATTAAAGGTGTAAATTCGTTGTAAAAAAAACGGACTTTTTTGCTACGAATTTACACCTTTAATTAACCCCTACAGGTGTGAAATTTTGCACACATAGACTGATGTAATTGTTTGTGCAAATTAGATAGCAAAGGACATGAAAAGACATGGTTAACCCTATGTACACCAAGTGTCATTTCATGTCGGGTTCTGCATTTTCACAAAAGCCGGCAATTGAATTAGCGGCTATTATACTATGTAGAAGTGTATGAACTACAAATATAAATATATATATATATATGTGTCACAAATTCAATGACATGTATATATATATATGAGGTGTAAAATTGCTGAAAAAAAATGCGTGGGCTCCCGCCCTATTTTCGCAACCAGTCAGACAAAGCCAGTGAGTGGGGGCAGATAATAATAGCCCAGAGAGGGACCATTATTTTTGCCCCCCGGCTACTAACATCTGCCCCCAGACACCCCAGGAAAGACAAATCTATAACTAGATTCGCCCTTTCTGGCACTTTGCCCGTCTATTCCCATTGCCCTGTAGCGGTGGCGAATGGGTTAATATGGGGTTAAAGCCACCTTGCTATTGAAAGGTGACCTTAAGCCAGGTTAATAATTGAGAGCTGTCAATTAGACAACTATCAATTATTAATCCTATTGCATGAAATAAAAATAAAACACACACACTTTAATTAAAAATCATTTTAATGAAATAAAGACACATGTTTTTGACCATATTTTATTTTACTGCAAAAACCATTTCCTGTAATAAAAATAAAATAAAAAAGCAAAATTATTCTTACCTATCCCATGCACAGTCAGGTCCCACGGTGTAATCCTTCAGAAAGGGTTAATGTTTACTGCAGGGACCGCAGCTAATGCTGCAGCCTCACAGTAAACCCCAAATGAATGAGTTCCTCTCCTGCCTGACAGGAGAGTAAAGGCTGGGTGTCACATAACGATACACCAGCGATCCCGACAACGATATGCACTTGTCAGGATCGCTGGTGTATCGCTACATGATCGCTGCTGAGCTGCCAAACAGGCAGCTCAGGCAGCGATCTGGGACAGCGACACTGCGGGTAACATCGCTTAAGGGCCCGTCTCACATAGCGATATCGCTACCGAGATCGCTGCTGAGTCACTAGTTTTGTGACGCAGCAGCGAGCTCACCAGCGATATCGCTGTGTGTGACATTCAGCGACGATCAGCCCCCCTGCCGGGTATCGCTGATCGTCGCAGAAATGTCAGGACCTTTTTTTGATCGCTGGTTTCCCTCTGACAGGCACGCATCGCTGCGTGTGACAGGCGGGAGACCAGCGATCCGCTGGTAACCAAGGTACACAGCGGGTTTCCAGGCACCGCGCAGCGCTTGGAAACCCGCTGTGTACCTTGGATACCAGCTCCCTGCATCAGGGCGCTGGTATCCAAGGTACACAGCGGGTTTCTAGGCACAGCCCCGCGCCTGGAAACCCGCTGTGTACCTTGGTTACCAGCGGATCGCTGGTCTCCCGCCTGTCACACGCAGCGATGTGTGCCTGTCAGCGGGAAACCAGCGATCAAAAAAAGGTCCTGACATTTCAGCGACGATCAGCGATACCCGGCAGGGGGGCTGATCGTCGCTGAATGTCACACACAGCGATATCGCTGGTGAGCTCGCTGCTGCGTCACAAAACTAGTGACTCAGCAGCGATCTCGGTAGCGATATCGCTATGTGAGACGGGCCCTTAAGTGGAAAGCTTAATTGATTGCTTTCCACTTTCACTTCAGGTCAGCCAGGGACACAATCAGTGACGTCAGAGGGAACTGATTAACAAAAATAGGGGTTCCCTTCGAAAAAAAAATGGCGTGGGGTCCCCCCTATTTTTGTTAACCAGCCAGATGAAGCAGACCGCTGAGGCCTGGATTTTCAGGCTGTTAAGGAGCCAAGATCCATGGACCTTGCCAGCCTGATAATACTAGGCCACAGCAGTCTGCATATCTTGGCTGATTAACAAAAATAGGGGATCCCCTCGAAAAAAATTGGCGTGGGGTCCCCCCTATTTTTGTTAACCAGCCAGATGAAGCAGACCGCTGAGGCCTGGATTTTCAGGCTGTTAAGGAGCCAAGATCCATGGACCTTGCCAGCCTGATAATACCAGGCCACAGCAGTCTGCATATCTTGGCTGATTAACAAAAATAGGGGATCCCCTCGAAAAATATTGGCGTGGGGTCCCCCCTATTTTTGTTAACCAGCCAGATGAAGCAGACCGCTGAGGCCTGGATTTTCAGGCTGTTAAGGAGCCAAGATCCATGGACCTTGCCAGCCTGATAATACCAGGCCACAGCAGTCTGCATATCTTGGCTGATTAACAAAAATAGGGGATCCCCTCGAAAAAAATTGGCGTGGGGTCCCCCTATTTTTGTTAACCAGCCAGATGAAGCAGACCGCTGAGGCCTGGTTTTTCAGGCTGGTAAGGATCCAATATCCATGGACCTTGCAAGCCTGATAATACCAGGCCACAGCAGTCTGCTTAGCTTGGCTGGTTAACAAAAATAGGGGATCCCCTCGAAAAAAAAACGGCATGGGGATCCCCCCTATTTTTGTTAACCAGCCAAGTAAAATGCAGACTGCTGCGGCCTGGTATTAAAAGACTGTCAAGGCCCATGGATTTTGGCCCTCAACAGCCTGATAATACCAGGCTACAGCAGCCCCACATTTGGCGCATCAAAAGATGTGCCAATTGTGGCACTTTACCCGGCTCTTCCCACTTGCCCTGTAGCGGTGGCAAGCGGGGTAATAAGGGGTTATTGTCACCGTTGATTGCATGGTGACAATAAGCCCGGTTAATAATGGAGAGGTGTCAATAAGACACCGATCCATTATTAATCCCAAAGTTATTAAATGTATAAAAAAAGACAAAGCAAGAAAAAAGTATTTTAATGAAATAAAAGAGACAACACAGTTTTCATTAATTTTATTACTCTCTCATTCCTGCGACGCCATCGATCTCCTGTAAAAAAAGAAAAAAAAAAACCAACAGTATACCACCTGTCCGACGCAGTCCATAGTAACGACTGTCCCACGACGATCCAACTCTGCTACATCGCAATGACAGGCAGAGCCTGTCATCGCGACGCAGCACAGCTGATTACCTGCTTCCCCGGCGGTGACGTCATCAGACTGACTGCTTTACGGCCGGGATTACCCAGCAGTCACTGCAGTTATCGCGAGAAACTGCATGTGACCGCCGGGGAAAGAAGATTGCGGCCATGAAGCAGTCCAGGACGTGACCGCCGGAGATCTTCTGCCAGGTAAGTGCCGCTGACTCCTGACAGACCCGACCGACGGACACTGACAGTGACAGTGACAATCCCGATTCCGGTATCCGATAAGACGAAAATATCGGAACTCGGAATCGGAATTCCGATACAGCCAATATCGGCCGATACCCGATATTTGCAGTATCGGAATGCTCAACACTACTCATGAGTAAACATGGTCATACTTACTTATTGTGGGACCACCATTACTTACGTTCTTCCATAAGCAGCCAGGTTGTAGAAATACGGTCATCATGCAGCTTCTGTCTTGAGACAACACTTTTTAGTCTATGAATATTTTCTGCCATCTATAACAAAAAATACGTGTATGTCCTTGTTTTCTCATGATGTTACATCATGACAGTAGAATCGGTAATGCACCATTCATTGTGAGATCATCGCAGTACAATCTAGACCAGCTCCTATGTGACATTTTTATAAGTCCTGTGTGAGGGTTTTTTATTTTTTGTCTAGTCCCATTATGGGACTTGTACCTGTCATTGACTAATTTCTTGTTCTATATACTGTAATATAGATATAGGTAAAGTCACAGTATCTTATATAACCCAGCAGGCCCTGGCTGCCATGGAAATGCCATAGGTAGAAAATGAAATTCCTTTTGGAAAGGAGAAGAATGTAGTGCTACCTAAGGCCTCTTTCACACATCCGGTGGGCGCCTCTTTGCGCCCGCGGCATTTTGCCGCAGCGCCGCATCAGAAAACCTGATGCGCCGCATGCGGCTTTTTTCGCATTGACTTGCATTAGCGCCGGATGGCGCCGCATGGCGCCACATGTCAGTGCGTTGTATGCGGTTTTGTCCGGATGCGGCGGAATTGTACATTCCGGCGGCCGGACAAAACGCTGCATGTAACGTTTTTTGTTTTTGCCGGATGGTTTCTGTTGTCTCCGGGCATCAAAAATCATCCGGCAAAAAAACGCAGGCGGCGCAAGCGGCGCATCAGGTTTTCTGATGCGGCGCTGCGGCAAAATGCCGGGGGCGCCGCAAGGCGCCCGCCGGATGTGTGAAAGAGGCCTAAGAGTAGTAAATGAGAAATGAGTGAGTCAGGTGAGAAATGATTGGCAATGCTCACCTGGTTAGGTTACCTGAGACCCAGCGCTAGGTATAATTAGCTGACTGTGCTGTGGATTCCAGCCGACCTGGTGAACAGTGGGAAGTTGCTCCAAAGGAGCCCCAACAGTGAGTGCCATAAGGAACCAAGGATGTGGCGCTTCCAACCCAAACGATGAAGTGAAAATCAGAGTGGCAAAGTGAGCGGTTTATTTAAAACCATCTATAAACAAACAATGTGTTTCAGATGAGGACAGCCTACTTCAGGTGTCTACAAGTGTAATATGAAGTCACACCATCTTATACTCATATGTTCCCATAATGGCTAGCCCTTGTGACCACGCTCCTTAAATTCCGCTATCAGAAATTGAGAGTGGCAATCAAGGGGTTAACACTAGATCCCAGCTGGATAACACAGCCGTCATCTGTTGTTTATGGTGCAGGCTCAGCTCCTGAGCCCGCTATATGTATCTAGCATGTGGTATATGTGTACGTCACATGTCGGGAAGGGGTATAACATCTTCACAGTGGAGGCAAGTGCAACAACTTTGTGATAGCATCTATTCTATTATTTCTAAACACTGTGATTACTTTGTATCTCCGTTCATACTGCACCCACACACACAAATGATTCACCATTTGAAAGATAAACTTGCCTCCTTCAGCAAGAAAATAGCCAAACAAACCACACATCCACGATTTGATCACAAAATACAGTTTAAACATTAATTTTCATAAACCTGCAGTAAGGAAAAATTACCTGCAGGTGACACCACAGTACCCCAAAGCACACTACCACAAAGCTGCTTACAGACATCACAAACAAATGCAAACATTTGCCTTGGGGGCTTTCTAGCTTGCCAAACTGCTTGCCCAGCCTATTTTAGCCAAATTGAAGGATTGCACACTTCACTGCAGGTGAGGCACATATGCAAACACATTTGTAAACACACACTGCCTATTGAATTGCACACTTGCTCCGTTCATACTCCACCCACACAAACAAATGATACACCATTTGAAAGGTCAAATGACCTGCAGGTGGCAGCACACTACCACAAAGCTGCTCACAGACATCACAAACAAATCCAAACATTTGCCTTGGGGTCTTTCCAGCTTGCTCAAGTGCTTGCCCAGCCTATTTCAGGCACATTGGAGGATTGCACACTTCACTACAGGTGAGTCACATATGCAAACACATTTGTAAACATGCACTGCTTTTTCGCTGATTACTTCGCCCCACACACACACAAATGATACACCACTTGAAAGGTAAACTTGCTCCCTTCAGCAAGAAAAGAGCCAAACACACCACACATTCACGATTTTATCACTAAATACAGTTTAAACATTTATTTTCATAAACCTACAGAAAGAAACAATGACCTGCAGGTGGCACATCAACCGGAAGACATTTTTTGGCCTCTACTTATCAAACCAATTTATTGTATTACCAAGCTACATATATAAATACCTGTCTGTGTTCATCATCTCATGAAATACATTTACATTTGACCAGCTTACTTTTTCTGAAATTGCCTGCACCCCCAATGACCAATGTGAGAAATTTCGCACGGGCCAAGCTAGTCAACATATAATCTAAATCAACATCCTTGTGGCCACATCACAGTAGATCTCAGAACATTATAGAAACTGCCAGTATGCCATGATATCCATTTATCAGACAACCCCCCCCCCCTTTAAAGGAATACTTTGGTTGCAACATCAGTTTCCACTTTTACAGTAAGCCATTTCTCTTCATAAATCCTGTGTTAAGCATCGTATTTGTTAGTGTCAAAACAAATTTAGACTCAAAGGAAGCGCAAAAGAAGTCCACAAATGGCCCCAATTTTATGAAGACCAGCACCCCAGGAGGTCTTCACACAGGTATTCCTCCACAGTACTTAACAAAGAATAATGTAATGTGAGAGAATTTTTTCTTCTTTTACTGCCACCATTGGAGGTGGACACTGAGAGGAGACCTGCAGGGTAGCCTACATCTCTCATCTGGAGGTTTTCATTGAATTAGTATATGTATGTAACCACTTAAAATTCTGCTCCACTTTGATCTCTACCAGACAGAAAGCAATTCATACATCACAGGACACATGGAAATGAATTCATAGTTGTGATTTATTACGGCAGTGATGAATTAAACATATGGAGTCACTGAAGTTCGGTATTAAACAAAAACACCTTTAATCTTTATGAAAAGTAATATTTTTATGCACAATATAGAGAGACAAATCAGTAAACAAAAGTCGCCCTCGCTGCTCAGAAACCCCCACTGGTGTAAAGGGCGTGGGAACATTTCAATTAACCAGGACGTCTTCTGCACATAAAATTCAATTTCCATTGAGAGAGAATGTGGCTTCAATATAGGATAGAAAGTGGTAAATAAACTCGAAAAATGTAATAAATGCAAATACTGAACCCAAGTGAGAACCACATTGGGGATCATGTACTCACTGGTGCAAATAGGACTGGAGCGTTTCCCATGACACAGCGTCTGTTACAAACACTGAGTTTACACTGAGGCAATACCTCAATTTAAATCAGATCGGTCACCAGATTTCACCATACAGACAGCATACATTACTGGTTATATCTGCTATGGTGGGTGTACTTACTGTATAAATCCATGTCATAATGGCTGTCTAATACTCTTTGAAAGTCTAAACTCTGCCTAACTAGCCTAATTGGAAATCGATAGGGGTAGCGGTCACTGGGGGGGCAGTTGAAGTGAACGGGAGTCAATGATCTACTGCAGCTCCAGCCGTACACCTCCAATGGAGGATAGTAAACTTGAATTATATTTCACCGTTCACTCTTATCGCTCAAGATAACTAGCCTGACTGACAGCTCATCAGTGGCCCTCCTCCCTGCTGTTTGTGAAATCTCTCACTGCTCAGAACAAGCTGCAGCTGTCCGTCATTCTGGGCGAGGGAAAGATGAATGAAATACACTTGGACTCAGGAGCCCGCTCACGATTAAGCTGCTCATATAAAAATAAGGTTACAGAGACATTTTGATATGGATGGAGTATGCAAATCTTAGGCAACCAAAATTCACTATGTTGGTCTAACCTGAAAGCTTACCTAAATAAAAATGCCAAATTAGTGGCCGTGAACAATACCCGAGCTCTTTTTGGTCTGCACTGAAAGAGATGCATGAATCGCTTCTGTGTAACCCATCCACCAAAAAACATATTTAGCGCTCAAACTTTGAATTTACTTTTTTTGCAAATCAAAGGAAGATTACATCACCTCCGATACTCTACTGACTTGAGGAACGGGCCAAGAGGAAGCTTGATGCTTTCAAAAACTACAATGATACCAAGGAGGCTCACTTCTGTAAGCATCTTCAATATGAGATTTCTCACTTTAAAGAAGCACTCCACACCTCCTCCTCCTCCTCCTCTCATCAAGGTTTTTATCCTCTTACTATTTTGCAATCATCATATTATACAGCACTGTGAACTTACAAATGCTCATTTTGCCTTTCTACCCAGATAATTTTTCTCTTTTTTCTGCTCTATGTAGAAAAATGAAGTCTCATTTCCCTGCATGAGTCATCTCCATCTTCAACTCCTGCTGCTCCCTCCTGCCAGGGACTTTTGCAGTGATGACTCCTGCTGGGAAAATTAACCTCCAGTTTCTACGTAGAGCTTAGAAGGATTCACCTCGTTAGTTATTAATCACGTGACGTCATAGACCTAATGGAAAAGAGAAGAATTAGCTGGTAGAAAGATGAGAAATTGTAAGTACACAGTGCTATATAATATGATGACTGCAATATATTAAGAGGATAAAGAAGATGATTGGGGTGCTTCCTTAAGTCCCACACTAATCCAGCTCTTAACCCCTTAGTGTATACAGATGTAACTGCACATCTGCTCCAGAGTCCACATGTATAGGGCTGCCTATAACGACTTGTAAAAGTTGGCATCCGCCAATAAGACCAGTGACTGGAGCTAGCTCTGTCTTCTTCTGCTTACCCATTTAGATGCCACTGTCAACCAGTGGCAAAGGCCCTTGGATGGCTCACACCAGTACCTATAGGCCTTCCCCCTCTCCTCCACTGAGGTTGCCACCATCTTGGTACTCCTGTCGACTTCCTAGGAGACCATCATTTTCACACTGTTCTGCAATACTGTAGCTTAGTAGACTTGCATTATATAGAATAGGCAATCAAATGCGAGCATTACTGAAACCTCGGTAATAGTTTGTGAGTATTCTACACTGTCAGTCCTAATCAACTCCTACTACTGAATAAATGTCTTACAAACATATGGTCGTTCTCTGCGCTGTTATGTTCCTTCCGGTAGTTTGATAATGAATCAAGGACACTGAAAACAGAAGTAAAACAATAGATCCTAGAAAGTACAAAAGAAACTACAGTAGTATACAGTCATAAGTAGTAGGTACTTTTCTAGATCACCTCCAGAGAGAAGTGACCTATCAATAATGGACCACTAGGGGTCGCCATAATCCTACAACAACTTCCATGGTGCTGGTTGGACTATCTGCAGTCCGAATGAGCAAATGTATAACTTATCTGTGCTATAGATAATCAGGCTATTTGTCTATAGGATTCTAATAATTGTCATGATATTGTATCACTGCATATGAAAGAATATACCGGTAGGTGTTCTTTATATATATATATATATATATATATATATATATATATATTTATATATATATATATATATATATATATACAGTGGGTACGGGAATTATTCAGACCCTTTAAATTTTAAATGTTTTCATACTTTTAAAGAAAATGCATGTGGCTTCCAAGCCCCTGCTTCTCCCCAGTCTATTTAGCTGCATTGATATCAGATTGTACTCATTTGGAGTACAGATGATGGCAGTGATGGGTCAGCCCCTGTGTCCTCCTCTGAGCGTTATGCTTATCAGAACAATCTCCTGCAGCAGCCTATCCCCAGAGTAAAGGCTCATTCAGTCAGTGCAAATTTGTCTGAGATTGGACCATAATGCACAGACTGGCCACAGCTCTCCCAACCCGAGCTGGACAGCCTTATATAAATACATGGAGCTGTCACGCTCGGGTCAGGAGACTGCAGCCAGAATGTGCATTAGTGGTCTGATGTGGGAAAAGGACATCTAAATGAGCCTTTAGTGAAACATGGGGGCTGACCCATCACTGCCATCGTCTGTACTCCAAATAATACATTCTAATATTCATGCAGCTAAAAGCAGGCAGACTGGCTGAGTAAAAGCAGGGCCTATAAAAGTGAATTGCATGCATTTTTTTTTACAGGAAAGAAAACAAATCCCCTAATAAAGATCATAAATTTCCATGTACAATGCAATTTTTAAATAAAATCTTAGTCACTTTTAAGTTTGGCTTGACTTTAACTGCAGTTCTAAAAAAAACATTTTTTACTGGAAATCCTCAATAACCAGGATATCTCCTGCTGTGAGATCTCACTGTAAGGGGTCACAGAGACTGTCCTATGCCCCAAGCATGGCCCGGTTAACTGTTAATAACTGAATGTTCCATTCTGTATTTATATCTGTAAAGTACCTAATGCTGCTATGTATATAATGTAATTTAACTAATTACTGTTTCATGTATATTGTATATAGGGACAGTGCAGTTATAAAGTTAGGACACTAGAGGGGGGTATATTAGCATATATAGGAATAGGAACTTAGTATTGGATAGGTAATAGTTAAAATAGGAGGGGTCAGCTGTGGATAAGCAGGAGGATTTCCTGATTTGGAGCTAGTAGGGCCTGGGAGCCCCAACAGGCGAGTAGGGCCAGCGAACCTAGCCATCTCAGGTGGGCCTTAGAGCCTGGGACAGCACAGTGACCCCACAACGTTTAGAAGATTAAACCCAGCTGTCCAGGGCCAGTGAACCAGAGGTGCAGCAGTACAGGGACGCAGGTCACTTAAAATGTGGCAGCTTTCTACATTGGCAGATATCCTCATGTCTGGGACGAAACGGACGAGGGATCTCCTGGACATAGGAAAGCTGAACAGTGAGGACGCTGCGGTGCCGGAAGAAACGGTACGACACGGGCACCTACTGAAGGCCATAGGGAAGAGCACAGGGAAAGTGAAAAAGGTGAAATGTGTGGAACCCTATGTTGATGCTGTATCTGTTATGGACGTGCTGCAATTGAAAGCAAGTAAAGTTCTTCGTTTAAAGTTGGAATTGGACTGAGTCTCTGTTTGTGTGCAAACGTCCGGAGAGAGCCTTCAGCAACCCAGAGGAGACCCTGAAGGTACAGAGAGCAGAGAGGCAGGTACACCGACAAAGGGACATTGTATTCATGTGATGGGAGACCAGGGCACATATAAGCAATTACTCTCAGCCACGACTACTGGCGCTCCCTCACATCACTGCTTTGAGTCACAATAGGGATAATCCAACTGGCATATCTGCAATAGGTTTTGACCATTTCCTCAACAGGTTTCTGGTGTTTTATTTCTCCTAGTGAGATGAGTTCTCGAAGCCCTTTGTCTGGCTGAGCAATGGTTGCTTAGGATGAGCAGATGATGGTGCAGTGTGGTGGATATGTTGGCGCAATGATAGCGGAAATTGCTGGACGCCAACTGGAGCGGGAGTGTTACCGGAGACTCAGAAAAGGGAGACTGATAAAATAAAGTCAGAACAATAGCACATCACAGAAGAGTTATAGATGTAGAAGAAACCAGCAAAGCAGCAGAGCTGGGTAGGATTGTAGTGAACTAGCAAAGCTCTAATGTTGCAGAGTCCAGAAATGTAGCAGAATTGCATTTTTCAAGGGACTCACTGATGTAGCAGATTAGAGAAATTAAAGGTGTGTTGCAGTAATCTATCAGCAGCGCAGCAGAGCTAAGTAAATCAGGTGGCTCAAGTTCTACAGCAGAATTCAACAACATAAGTCCTAGCAGTAGCAAGCATGCCAACCAACCCGCCCCCACATTTTAGTCATCCTATATGTCATTGTTTACATGCAACCACTGATTGGCTGTAGCCATCCCATGGCATCATGCCACCTGTCACCGAATGGTGTGCCAGCCGCACACATAAAGACAAGATGGACTGCTGGAAGGTTAGCGCTGGAGCATCTAGGTAAAAATAGGCAAGTATTGTGCATCCAGTTCTTTATGCTGTTTATTACATTAGCACCCGCTTACAAAAAAAATATGGTGAAACTTGGAAAATCCCTTTAGGGCCATGGGCCGTATTGTCGGCACTTTGGACGGAACGGAAACCCCGCTCCGCCCAAAGCACCGCCTCTTCTGTACGCACGGTGATTCCGGATGTATTCATTGAACACATCCGGAATCGCCACACCTTATACATAGGACTGTGTTATTTACCTTGCGGCGACGGAGCGTCGCTGCAAGGTAAACAGACATGCTGCGGTCTAAAAAGACACGCCACATGTCCAGAAACGCAGGGCGCCGAATGAGTGTTCGCACGCATAGTGGAGACAGGATTTCATAAAATCTCCTCCACTATGCTGTAACATCTGGACGCTGCGAATTTAACGCTGCGGCTCTACGCAGCGTTCAATCCGCAGCAAATCCAGATGTAATCCGGCCCGTGGAAACATACCCTAAGGCAACAAATCCAGCTCTGCTATATTTACAATGCAACTCTTTATTACAGTTTCGACTGAAGGGTAACGTACACGTAGCTCCGGAGTGTCCAGAGTTTTCAGGGACAGCCCCAAGTTTTAAATATTTGTCCTTGAATCTTTTTTCTCCCTGGGAATATCCCTTTCTTCTAAGTATTGACCGGCTGTGCAAATAGATCCTCTATGTCTTAATGTTACGATCCTCGGAACAAAAAAAAGAATCTGTTGATATCATGAGGGATAAATAGATGCAACAGAAGATCAAACTCTGGAGAACAATTTTAATGTATTTATCGGATTTTTCTTTGTGTGTAAATATAGGGATTTATAAAAAAAAAATTAAAGGGCCTCCCAAGATCACGTAAAACTGTACTTATGAGTATTTGGTCTACCTTTGTCTTAACTAAGAAAATATAATAAATATATTACATTTGGATAAAAGATCTGAAACAATAAACTGTGCCAAATATGCATAAAGAAAAAATCAAGAAGGGGCTCCCATTATTTCATGGAGCTGTGTCCATAGCTAGGAGCTCTTTCAGGACAACTGATTTACAATGAGAACTTTTTTTTAGACGCCGCTGAATTTTTCTCAGACTAAAAAAGATCTCATTTATGTAGTAGAAAATACAAGTGCGTCATCGAGCAGGATTAATATGACCCGGCTATTTTAGAGTATGCTGTGGTTTGGGTACAATTTATGCCGTTTTCCGTCTTTGGCTTTAGGCGGGAGATGCATTTCATGCTCTCTGACCAAATGTTATCTCATGCACAAATTCAAATTTTATTGTCACGCTTCCATACCCAATGTAGAAATCCAGTAAACCAATCTGACTCAGGCCTCAATTAATCTTATCAAGACAAGTGAAGCCTAGAGAACACTGTTTGCAGGCCAAAAAAACAAGACCCCATAAGTAAGGGCAGGGGGAATCTAACAGAGCCTCCTAGTAACAACCTTTTTCATTTTTCTTTTTGGAAACATACTTTTTGACTGTCTATCTAACTCATAAGAGCCAGAGAAAAAAAACCTGTCCTATTTCTTTGCAATTGAGAATTACGCCAACTTAATGTATTACATGAATGACCTGATTCTATTAGAGCAATAGACCAAACTCATCAGTTGCTCTGTCCTCTGGAGGTGTTAATACCGGTCTTGAATTGTCATGATGGCTTGTCTTTTTAGCTATGAAAGTATACACTTTCTAGTGAATAACCAGAAGCAAGACAGAAACTTCAAACTAGGAATTGGATATCGCTTTCATTGGGTCAGTGAACGTATACTTCATTTGTGTTGCCCGCATCTTCCACCAATTGTTATTTTCAGAACTGATGGTTGATACCCACAGCCACATTTATAAACCAAAGCAATATACTATAGTTGTATCTTATATAGAATTGAGCAAAAAAAATAGTAGGACCCTGATAAACGGGCACCGCTGGTAGTCCATGGTCAATAAACAATAGTCCTGCAAACCTCCTACTACCTGCAACATACCCAGAATCTCTCCTGATTAGTACGCCGCTGAGATGTCTTTACAATTAAAAAAGAAAGAAAAAATGGAGTTCTATACCCAAAATTGTATTAATAAAAGAATGATTTTTATTACATCAAAAATACATACATACAGCTATAAAAAACACACAGTGGTATCTCACATGTGACCCTAGTAATGATTACATGGATGTAGGGCATATAAAATAAGCCAGAGCAATATCACATATCCAACATCATATCATTTTATAATCCTCCATATCATGCGCATAAACATGAAAATAACATGATTATAATGGCGTTCTTTCTATCTATATCTATATCCAGATATGAAGCTGGATATGTGATATTGCTCTGGCATATTTTATATGCCCTGGATCCATGTAATCATTACTAGTCCAGTGGCCTCTGACTACTAAAGTGACCACTAGGGATGAGCTGACCAGTGCAAGTTCGGGTTCTGGTACACGACCCAAACTTGATTCCAAAGTTCGATTCGGGTACCACAACTGCACCCAAACTTGAACCATAACCAGAGTCCCATTGAAAACAATGAACTTTGGGACTGGGTAAGAAAAACAATTCTCTCTCCCTCAATGTCTCTCTCTTCCCCCGGAACTCCAAATATTGCGATGGACTTCCAGGGAAAGTCCGTGTTTTGCATTTAACATCGGCGGTACTTTGAAGATCGGGTTCACTCATCTCTAGTGAACACCAGACTAGGGTTATTATGAATCATTTTAGTCAGCTCTAATCCTGTACCAAACTAGGTGCCCACCGGATAGTGTTGGGCCCACCACACTAGATACATGCTGTGGCACTAATCAGATCTGTTAAATACTCAACATTCACAAATAACATCTTAAATGTTCTTTTACCAATAGTGAAATAAAAAAAAATCATCATGTAAATTGACTTGCACGGCCAACCTGTTCTATACATATCATTCAACTGCCCTTATCTACAAATTACCCAGCACTAAATAGAGTCACTTTGCTGTCAGTATTATGTCATTATTGTCTGTAATGTAATGTCTTTGCATACAATTAATAGGCCTAGAAATCAATCTGCAAATGACAGTTTTTATCATCACATAAATTTACAGTCATCATCTCACAGCGGCTTCGCCCATTTGTTCTCTTTCACCGCTATTTACCTTCTCTGCCCTCGTAGAAATTCAAGCCAAGGAATATAAATTTCATATCAGGAATATATTTGCGTTTAGAAAATAAATCTATTCTAGGTATTTCAAGTTTTAAACATCTAAATAATTTTCTGTATTTAAAAACGGACTGTTAATAAGCCTTCCGCCCAAAAGTAAAGAAAAATGGCTTAGGCTGGTTTCACATTTGCGGATGGAGGTGCTGCGGAGGACTGCGCACTTCCTCCGTGAAGCTCCGCCCACCACCACACCTCCTCCAGTCAGCTCCCCCTATGTCCGCATGTGGCCTGCATACCTATCTTTAACATTAAGTACGCAGGTCGTTGCATTTTGTTGCGGTCGCCGCACCATCAAAACGACACATGCGGCGGCATCCGCATGGCCTGCGTACCTAATGTTAAAGATAGGTACGCAGGCCGCATGCAGACATAGGCGGAGCTGACCGTAGAAGGTGCGGCGGTGGGCGGAGCTTCACGGAGGAAGTATGCAGCCCTCTGCAGCACCTCCATCCGCAAGTGAGAAACCAGCCTTAAACTGAATTATAGCCTATATATTTTTTGCACCTGTCAATCTGTATGTTTGCTATTATGAATACACGGTAGGAGCCTTCCAGATTCGCAAACTTCTTAGCAGACGGCAACCTCATGAGAAACCTATTTAAGGAGCAGAAAATATCCCTTTCTTAAGCTCTGGGTGGGTGCACATGATGTTATTTAGACGATGATGTACACGCTGAGTTTTCGAAGCAAAAGATGCTTTGGGAAATCACAAGAGGAGTTTTTCCTGAAGTGTCTTTCTGGTTCTTTTGGGGGCATCTTTGCCGTTGGTGTTTTTTTAAAACCATAGATAAATAAACTAGTGAGCAGGTTCCAAATGAAAGCCACCAGGTCACTGTTTTTAGCCACTTCATGGCTTTCAAAGTCTGAAGCGTTTACAGGAAGCTTAAAAAAGACTGAACATGTGCACACCAAGTCATTGTTACCTTTTTAGTTATATGTTTATTCTTTTTAGCAATTTTGAGCACTTTTTTAGGTGGGATCACGTGTACATACCTTATCAGTTGATATGTACTTTTCATGCAGATTCCACCTGAAAACCACCAGAAAAAGTGCTTAAAAATAGGCTATCAATCATTAACAGATGGAGTTTCATGGGTGTCACAGTGGCTCAGTACAGTGGCTCAGTGGTTAACACTGCAGCCTTGCAGCGATGGGGTCCTGGGTTCAAAACCCATCAAAGACAACATCTGCAAGGAGTTTGTACTTTCTCCCCATGTTTGTGTTGGTTTTCTCCGGTTTCCTCCCACATTCCATACTGATAGGGAATTTAGATTGTGAGCTCCAATGAGGACAGTGATGTCTGTAAAGCGATGCTATAGCAGGTCCCATATAGTATAATGCACTGCCGATAGTCCAATAGAGTATACTGCAGCCACCCCATAGAATATAAATCAGCCCCCTCATAGAGTATAATGCAGCCCCCCAAATAGTATAATGCAGCCCCCATAAAATATAATGCAGCCCCAATATAGTATAATTCAGCTCCCTCATAGAGTATAATCCAGCCCCTCAGAATATAATGCAGCCCCCATAGAATATAATGCTGGCGCCCATAGAATATAATGCAGCCACCCTCATATAGTATAATGCAGCCCACCACAGAATATAATGCATCCCCCATAGAATATAATACAGCCCCCCTCATATAGTATAATGCAGCCCCCCACAGAATATAATGCATCCCCATATAGTATAATGTAGCCCCCTCATAGATTATAATGCATGCTCATAGAATATAATGCAGCCACCCTCATATAGTATAATGCAGCCCACCATAGAATATAATACAGCCCCCTCATAGTATAATGCAGCCCCCCACAGAATATAATGCAGTGCCCATCATAGAATATAGTTTAGCTCCCTCATAAAGTATAATACAGCCCCCATATAAGATAATGCAACCCACATAGAATATAATGCAGCCACCATATAGTATAATTCAGCCCACCACAGAATATAATGCAGCCCCCATAAAATATAATGAATCCCCCATATCGTATAATGCAGCCCCCTCAAAGATTATAATGCATCCCCATAGAATATAATGCAGCCACCCTCATATAGTATAATGCAGCTCCACATAGAATATAATGTAGCCAACATATAGTATAATGCAGCCCCCATCATAGAATATAATGTAGCAACCTCATAGAATACAATGCAGTCCTACAGTATTATGGCCACCACGTACTCACTCACTCACTGACATATATAAAAAAATTACAATACTCACCTCTCCTCCTCATTCCTCCGCTGCTCAAGGCTCTGCAGAGCATCTCAGAAGCTGCACTGCCCGGCACATAGCACCCACACTAGCTGTGTAAGCTCTCTCCTCCATTATTGTTTTCAACTGTATCAGCATCTATAATGCTGATATAGTTGAATGCGGCATGCGGGGGGAGTGGGGACATCACTGGCACTGGGCCCTCCTGATACACGGGCCTCATAGCAACTATGTGGTGTGCCACTGTTAGCGGCACGCCACTGGCTGGGGGCCACTGGTGGAGCGGGGGCCCGAGGCAGCTGACTAGTCTCCTATTGCAAAATATTTTTATTTGGTGTTTACAACTCCAGAAGAGTTTGTTGTATTAGCCAGAGCTGTAATGGCAGAATACAATGATCTACCCAACGGCAGCGGAAAGGAGTTTGCGTTTTCTTATTAGTCTGCATTAGTGTATTGCTGTTTTTTCAGACAATTCAAAATTATGCAAAAATGCCTCCCTATACAGTCATCTGCAGGAGCCATTAAAGTGAGTGTCTAAAATCAGGAAAAGTATCTTTTAAACTTTGTTGCAGATAGGAACAGTATCTATAAAATGCCACAGAGCATGTTTGTCCTATAAACAATGGAAAACATAAATCTCATGAACGATTGCCAAACGCCTTTTTTTACGGAAAAAAAACACAAACCTTTTTTATGGCAATGCTCTACAAACTAAGAGAATAATGAGTAATATTGTTTTATGCTCGGCGCTGTACAGAATGCAAATCGATGAGGGCAGCGCTCCGCTCGTATTGATAATCCCTTTCATTACGTGACATTGCCCGTGGACATTCTGATTTTCCATTCTAGAATGAAGATAAAAATGATTATCCATCTGAAAAGGGAGTAGTGCAGCATGGAAACATAATCTGCTGTACAGTGTTTGGGCCGGCTACAGACAGGATGTGGCTGCAACTTTAATAAGTTATTATCGGTTTATTTATGTAAGTATGAGGTTATTCCGCAGCAGCTGTAACTCTCTAATAGGGGAGAGCCAAGTCTGACATTAATGCAGTGTGGAAAGTTTAGGATTCACATAATTTAAAACGTTATTATCTAGGAGGCTTCATCGATGTGGTTCTCCTCTGAGCCCCCTCCATGTACAATCCATCAATGATCACTGCTTGTATTTAACATGTAGGGCCTGATTTTTTCGCATGCAAACAAGTTCATAAAATTGCAATGTGAACAGCCAAAGTCAGTCTTCGGCATCACAAAAAATTAGGCATCCGAGGCTCAAGATCACCGCAAATCTTAATATTTTTAGCCCCTTGAAACGGTTTTTCCCTTTCAATTTCCTTTAAAAAATTGTAATGTCATTGTTAAAAATAATAAAAATCAACTGTTACTCACCCTCCCAAAGTCCACTGCTGCACCCCTCAGCTTTCCTGCTGATTTCTGGCAGTGACTGGCTGCAGCGCTGCTGATGTAACGTCACCACTGCAGCCTGTAGACCAGAACCAGATCAGTGGCCAAGGCGTAACGGTGGAGTTGAGCAGGGTAAGTAAGAGCTGATTTTATGTTTTTTAAACACAGACACAACATTTAGTAAAGAAAGTTGAACATGAAGACGCAACACGATTTTTTTTCATTTTTGCATTCCAGAAGTCCATGAAGGCTTATAGACTAGTTTTTACAAAATAAAGAGTACTTTTTCATTTCATTAACTCTTTCTGGGTAGGAATGAAAAAAATGTAATTGCTCATATCTATTTACAAATCACTGCACATTACCTGGAAATTATAGACCAGTAAGTCTAATCTCTATTGTTGGTAAAATATTTGAAGGGTTTCTGAGGGATGTAATTCTGGATTATCTCAATGAGAATAACTGTTTAACTCCTTATCAGCATGGGTTTATGAGGATTCGCTCCTGTCAAACCAATCTAATCAGTTTTTATGAAGAGGCAAGCTATAGACTGGACCAAGGTGAGTCATTGGACGTGGCACATCTTGATTTTTCCAAAGCGTTTGATAGCGTGTCACACAAGAGGTTGGTACAAAATGAGAGTGCTGAGTCTGGGGGAAATGGGTAAGTAACTGGCTTAGTGATAGAAAGCAGAGGGTGGTTATAAATGGTATATTCTCTAACTGGGCCGCTGTGACCAGTGGGGACCGCAGGGGTCGGTGTTGGGAACTATTCTCTTCAACATATTTATTAACGATCAATTAGAAGGTTTACACAGTAAAATATCGATATTTGCAGATGATACAAAACTATGTAAATCAGTCAATACAAGAGAAGATAGTATTCTGCTACAGATGGATCTGGATAAGTTGGATACTTGGGCCGAAAGATGGCAGATGCGGTTTAACAATGATAAATGTAAGGTTATACACATGTGAAGAAGGAATCAATATCACCATTACACAATGAATGGGAAACCACTGTGTAAATCTGACATGGAGAAGGACTTGGGGATCCTAGTTAATGATAAACTTACCTGGAGCAGCCAGTGCCAGGCAGCGGCTGCCAAGGCAAACAGGATCATGAGGTTCATTAAAAGAGGTCTGGATACACATAATGAGAGCATTATACTGCCTCTGTACAAATCCCTGGTTAAACCGCACATGGAGTACTGTGTACAGTTTTGGGCACCGATACTCAGGAAGGATGTAATGGAACTAGAGCAAGTACAAAGGAGGGCAACAAAATTAATAAAGGGGATGGGGGAACTACAATACCCAGAGAGATTAGCAAATTTAAGATTATTTAGTCTAGAAAAAAGACGACTGAGGGGCGATCTAATAACCGTATATAAGGGGACAATACAAATATCTCTCCGAGGATCTGTTTATACCAAGGAAGGTGACGTCACAAGGGGGCATTCTCTGCGTCTGGAGGAGAGAAGGTTTTTCCACCAACATAGAAGAGGATTCTTTACTGTTAGGGCAGTGAGAATCTGGAATTCCTTACCTGAGGAGGTGGTGATGGCGAACTCAGTCGAGGGGTTCAAGAGAGGCCTGGATGTCTTCCTGAAGCGTAACAATATTGTATCTTGCAGTTATTAGGATCTTTAGAAGGACGTAGATCTGGGGATTTATTCTGACGGTATATAGGCTGAACTGGATGGACAAATGTCTTTTTTCAGCCTTGCTAACTATGTTACTATGTTATTGCAAATTCAAGCTCAACACAGAAGATTCATGCTGTCTGCACCACGGGCACCATGAGTCAGTGATCGACTCCATTATTGAAGTCTTGTATGTTTTAGTCTGAGATGCTAGAAAAAACTTACTTTTAAAAGCTGTTTGGGGATCTTGCGACTCGGATTACTAGTCCATGGGACAGTTCTCTGGCAGCTTCTCCTTGCCCAGTTCTCCAGGACTGGTAAGTTTCTCTCGATGTGTGTGTACATGGAAGACCTATAACTCAAGCAAGCAGGAGGGGCGGGGAAAGGGAAATCACGAGGGAACTGCCTTTTGGACTAGTCATCCTAGTCACATCATTTCCTGCTTTTAAAACTATGGGGTCGATTCATTAAGACTGGAGTTGCGCAAATCAGTGTTAATGAAGGGGCTTGCTGAATTAGAATAAGGCAAATTAACCACCCTTTCTTAAACTAAATGTTCAGCCCCGATAAATAATAAAGCCTATACTCACCTCCCATGCTGGCTCCTTTCCCACGATGTTGGCACTCGCGATCCCAGGGTTGTGATGCGGTGAAATGACACGTGATGCCCTGTGCCCAATCAGCACTGGTGTCACTGTCTCCGCCTTCGGACAAAGTGAACATGAAGAAGAAGCCATGCTGCAGCTGATCGCGGACTTCCTCTTCATGTTCAGTGTGTCTGAAGGCAGAAACAGTGATGCCAGCCCTGATTGAGTGCCGGCGTCACATGTCACAACACCGCATCACAGCCTCAGGGAGAGCGAGTGCCAACACCGTGGGAAAGGAGCCGGCACCACCAGAAATGTTATGCATTCAGAGATCGTAGTACATTTGTGGAATAAGTTACGCCACTTCCCATAAGTGATGTAACTTGTCAAGAATTTGACAGGCGGACTTAGGCACACCACATTCCGTCCATGTCCATATTAACGTAGCTATTATTGTCCACCATCTGAGTTGTGCAAACATTTTGTGACTTCTTAAGGTGTTTTACGCCAGAATTCTTAAACTTTACCTTAATGAATCAGGCCCAAAGATTTCTCTGCTGCATTTCAGTGTAAAATATACACAGCGGCAATACCAGAGCCGGTCTCTAAACAATGCTGCCTGTTGTTTGGGCAGCATGAATCAGCTGTCAGGTTCCTTTAACCGATCAGTTTAATAACAGGAGTGAATCAAGCTGTGGGGAGGATTGATGAACTTTGTTGAGTTGAGCTATTTTGATATTATGTGTAGCCCTGGTACACAATACCAGGAGGATGAGTGGAGAGGTAACGGTTAAGGGCTCTTCATGATATCATGTACACTTCGGACACACCCACCAGGGGTGTGGAGGGGAGTGCTGAGTAGTCTGAGTTCAGTTCAGTCAGTGACTCGAAGGAGTGAGGAAGTGCAGTCTTTGTGCAGTTCAGAAAGTGGAGGCCAGTACAGGTGAGCCAGTTCACCTCAGCCTGGTCAGAGCTGTGCCCCACTATTAGACGGACTGAGATATCTATTAAGAGTTGAGCATATCGAAGGGCATAGTGGAAGAGAACAGAGAAGTGCCATAAGTATAGGAAACCTGCACATTGTTACCGGTCACTGGGGACCGAAGGATCACTAAAGCTTCACGCTTAGTGGTAAGAAAACCAGAGGCTTATCGGACCTTAGGTCGTGGCAAGCATCCCTGAAGAGTCAGTACGTATCTGGGGTCAGGGAGAGTGAGAACCTTGAGCCTGATCAGCAAGAATAGGAACTCAGCTCTCTCACAGGAAGGCTCCGACCACAAAAACTGACCGGGCAGAACAGCTTTGGAATAGCTGGAGTTATAGAGGGAACTACGCTTCAGGCTGGTTGGACTCATCAACATTGGACAGTAAAGGAGGCCCCTAACTTGCTTAGCCGTTGCCTCAAAGCTCATCCTCCATCAACCCCATCAGCCTCCCTGGGACCTGCCTTACCATCTTACAAGTAAAGGTATGGAAAGACGCTAACCGTGTGAGACTGAGTTATTTACTTGCATGCCTGCACAACCCTGCTTTAACTACCGACCTGAGGGAAGAGTCCCACCTGTAGGGGACCCGACATCTAGCTGCATCACCATCCCCTCAGAGATCTACAGCAGCGCTGGTACAAATTACCAGAGACTACAGGTGGCGTCACGAACTGTAAATATATCTATCCCCTGTAAATATTCCCCCAACATACGCCAGACCGCTAGGGCCACAGACCGAGCCACCGCTACCTGTGACAATCCCATAGACTTCTACGGGCTCGGCTCTGAGTACCCCATTGCCCTGGTAACCCACAATTGTGGTGGCGGGTCGACACAAAACTTTGGCGTCACGAACAGGATACGAAACTTGCAGCATTGCGAGCCCTGTGTGCCTGTGGAGTGTTTTGACGAAAAGACTGTTGCTGTTGTTTGGCGCCAAATACCGCCATATTTGCCGCCAGATTCGCGCCCTAAGGCGCTGGAGAAGAAGGTGGGCGTACCTGAAAGAGCGCGCAAAGTCTTGGACACGCCCCCGGCTCTGACTCAGCGGCAGGTCCTGCAACAGGAAGTGAACGCTCTGACATCAGAGCGCCTGCGACGAAGGTCCTGTTCCCACTGCGGTGCCTGTGAAATAGCAGCGTCTGAAACCGGTAGGCTCCGTTTAACCAAGGGGGCGCTAAGATGTCACAACAACCGGCTGACAGTGCGGCCCCGGCCGGAGGTCCCAATCCCGCACCGCTTGGTATTGTAGCGCCAGATGGGGGCGCAGGCCCTGCACCCAGTCCGGTAGTCCCGATCATGCCACTAACGCTCCCATATATGCCTGGGGCGAAATGGCTTCCCCAGTACAGCGGTGAGCCAGGCACATTAGCAGGCTTCAAGCGGAAGTTATGCAGCATCCTAGAAATGTACTCCATGCCTGAGAGACAAAAAGCTGCTGTGCTAATAGGGCAGCTAACTGGCGCTGCTGAGAGGGAAGTGGAGACTTGGGATACCGTTGATCAGGAGTCGGTACCTGCGATCTTCCTTAAGCTGCATGCCATATTTGAAGACCGCACAGAAACGGATCTCCGGATGGCCTTCTATCACTGTTCACAACAGCCAGGTGACAGCATCC
Source organism: Oophaga sylvatica (assembly GCA_033576555.1). NCBI lineage: Eukaryota > Metazoa > Chordata > Amphibia > Anura > Dendrobatidae > Oophaga > Oophaga sylvatica. Next base: position 534,113,089 of record JARQOD010000003.1, on the reverse strand, counting down.
GGGACTACGCTTGCCGACTACAAGGAGCCCTGAGAGCCCTCAAGCAAATTAACAATTTAAATGCTATCGACGAGAATAAAATGCTGAAAGAACAATTTATACAGGGATTGAGATCCCAAGAGGAACGCAGAACTGTAAACTGGTGGTCCTTAGACCATCCGGATGCTACCTTTGATGCCCTAAAGGACATGGCAATAAAAGGGCTGCGGCCCCTGGGCAAACCCGAGGTGGCAACCCAACATCATCAGGCTGAAGTCACTCTGGAACCGGCAGTAACCCCCTTTTCCCCGCTAGTGGCTGAAGCCAAAGCGCAGGTGACACTTCCTAGTGAATTGGACTGTCTGCGCTCAGAGGTGCACCAGCTGACTAAAAATCTGGCTGCTGTAATGAGTGCCCTGCAGCTGCGGAAAGAGGAGGAAGGAAAGATCTTGTTAGCTGACTGCCCAGAAGACGTCCCGTGGATGCACCGGAGAAGAAAGAAGACGTCGCCCCCCCGGAGGAGGACAACGCCACCCCCAGGAGCGACCTCTGATCAACACCCTCCTCGTCGAGAGATCATCTGTTATCGATGCAACCGGAAAGGTCATATGTCTCCACAGTGTCCTTTAAACGGGCAGAACCTGGGTCCAAGGGCCAACACCCAGGAGAATACCCGTCAGGCCCCCTAGACTGGAGCCGCAGGTATGTGGGCGGGCGACCCTACCTGTCTATTATTCTAGATGGTATTGCTGTTCCAGCATTGTTAGACACTGGGTCGCAGGTGACCCTAATACCTGATGCCCTATATACCAAGTACTGGTCAATGGACAGTCTTAAACCTCCGAGCCTTGACTTTACCGTGTATGCTTCTAATGGTCTTCCTGTAGAAGTACTCGGGACAAAATGTGTAGATGTAAAGGTGGGCAGAGAGGAGTTGAAAGACCAGGGGCTTCTGGTAGTAAGGACTGTAAATGAGGAGAACGGTTTAAATATAATTTTGGGTACTAACATTATCGGTAATTGTTTGGGAGAAGTTGTGTTCTTACTCCAACAGCTCGCTGAGATTGCCCGACCAAGGCAGAGAGGAGTAATCCAAAGAGAGATCCGGGCCCTGGTGTGTCAGCAGCAAGCGAAGCTTACAGACGGCGAAATTGGTAATGTACGGGTCACTGACTCGGATCCTATTGTGATACCCCCAATGAGTGAAATGATCATTTGGTGCAGGGCAGCCATAGGTCTGAGAGGACAGAATTACCAAGCTGTAGTAGAACCCCACCATTCAGAACATAGACCTACACAATTACACAATCATATATTTTATATTAGTGGTGCCGGTTTTATTTGCGCACCTGTAGGCGACTCCAAATTAAGCGGTGGCCTTTGTTCAGCTATGATCGTAGACATCATCCTAAGTGACAGGAATTGCTTCCATTATGGTACAAATTGAGATGACCTAGATTTTGACACATATTTCTATTAAATGTTAAGGTTCAAATACTGATTTTCGTTACATGCTTAATCATATATGTAAAAATGTTATATGACTAGCGGCTCACAAGAATCCATATGACATTTGTGAATATTATAGAGCCCATGGTAATTGCTGAGACTTGTAAACTTAAATCCGCTGGCCTGCCTTTGACAAGGTGTCTACATGAGGACACTAGCTACCTGAGGTCGTAGAGGCGCGAGGTGCATGTTTCTACAGATAAGTGGTAGATATTGTGGGAAAATTGTGCTCAGCATCTATCAAGCATGTACAGTATGTTATCCCTAATTGCACAAGCTCTGTTGGAAAACGGTCCATCAATCATCTCAGAAGAGCAGATAAGAAAAGCAATCATCTGCTGTGTAATAAATTCATAATTTTCATATTTTGGTGAGGTTCTCCCGAAAATTCTAGAAAAAGCTTCAACAGCAAATACCAAATGCTTATCTAGAAGTCTCTCTCCATATATCACATAATGTTTCCTCTGAGTGTTTCTAAAGCCCCCGTCTCACATAGCGATCTCGCTAGCGAGATCGCTGCTGAGTCACTAGTTTTGTGACGCAGCAGCGAGCTCACCAGCGATATCGCTGTGTGTGACATTCAGCGACGATCAGCCCCCCTGCCGGGTATCGCTGATCGTTGCTGAATGTCCTGGACATTTTTTTGATCGCTGGTCTCCTGCTGACAGGCACGCATTGCTGCGTGTGACAGGCGGGAGACCAGCGATCCGCTGGTAACCAAGGTACACAGCTGGTTTCCAGGCGCGGGGCTGTGCCTAGAAACCCGCTGTGTACCTTGGATACCAGCGCCCCGATGCAGGGAGCTGGTAACCAAGGTACACATCGGGTTTCCAGGCACCGCCCAGCGCCTGGAAACCAGCTGTGTACCTTGGTTACCAGCTCCCTGCATCAGGGCGCTGGTATCCAAGGTACACTGCGGGTAACTAAGCGATGTACCCGCAGTGTCGCTGTCCTGATCGCTGCCTGTTTGGCAGCTCAGCAGCGATCATGTAGCGATACACCAGCGATCCTGACAAGTGCATATCGTTGTCGGGATCGCTGGTGTATCGCTATGTGAGATCCAGGCTTAAGTCCACTAACAATAACTAATAATAAGGTGATAAGCAGGTTAAAGTTAGATATTAAACCAGTCAATAATCTCACGTCTTCTGAGGCCATGCAGTGGTTTTATTACTGAAATGTCTGCCTAGAAAGGATTTGCATTTACAGTGTAGTTTGGAATAAAAGATATCGAATGACGCACAGGGAGGGTCGACCAGGCGGAGAACCAGGGGATCCTTCAATTAGGACAAGTTCTTACACATTAAAACCTTCTGAACTGGACCATTTTTATTTTTTTTCTTTCTATTACTTAACATTTTCCAATAGCCTTAACTTTTTTTTATTTTGTGTTGATAAAGCCATATGAAGGCTTATCTATTCTCTTTACCATATAATGAACTAAACAAAAAAATGGAAAAAAAATCCAAGAGGGGTCAAGTGGAGAAAAAACACAATTATGCCATTGTTTTTTGGGTTTTATCTTTCCGCCATTCAATGTGAGGAAAAAATGACTTGAGATTATGATCCTTCAGGTCAGTACAATTGAAAATACTAAAAACCTCATACTTTTGTGTGTGCATATACAGTATATACTGTATATATATATATATATATATATATATATATACACTGTATATACACTGCTCAAACAATAAAGGGAACACTTAAACAATAGAATATAACTCCAAGTAAATCAAACTTCTGTGAAATCAAACTGTCCACTTAGGAAGCAACACTGATTGACAATCAATTTCACATGCTGTTGCGCAAATGGAATAGAAAACAGATGGAAATTATAGACAATCATCAAGACACACTCAATAAAGGAGTGGTTCTGCAGGTGGGGACCACAGACCACATCTCAGTACCAATGCTTTCTGGCTGATGTTTTGGTCACTTTTGAATGTTGGTTGTGCTTTCACACTCGTGGTAACATGAGACAGACTCTACAACCCACACAAGTGGCTCAGGTAGTGCAGCTCATCCAGGATGGCACATCAAAGCGAGCTGTGGCAAGAAGGTTTGCTGTGTCTGTCAGCGTAGTGTCCATAGGCTGGAGGCGCTACCAGGAGACAGGCCAGTACACCAGGAGACGTGGAGGGGTCTGTAGGAGGGCAACAACCCAGCAGCAGGACCGCTACCTCTGTGTCGACCCGCCACCACAATTGTGGGTTACCAGGGCAATGGGGTACTCAGAGCCGAGCCCGTAATAGTCTATGGGGATTTGTCACAGGTAGCTGTGGCTCGGTCTGTGGCCCTGGCGGTCTGGCGTATGTTGGGGGAATATTTACAGGGGATAGGTTTATATACAGTTCGTGACGCCACCTGTAGTGTTCTGGTAATTAGTACCAGCGCTGCTGTAGATCTCTGAGGGGATGGTGATGCAGCTAGATGTCGGGTCCCCTACAGGTGGGACTGGTCCCTCAAAGTCTATGGGATTTGTGAAGTCGGGTGCGGATAAAGAACACAGTCTCACACGGTCAGCGTCTTTCCATACCTTTACTTGTAAGATGTTCAAGCAGGTCCCAGGGAGGCTGATCCAAGGAGGATGTATTTCGAGATAGCAGCTGGGCAAGTTAGGGGCCTCCTTTACTTCCAATATGACGAGTCCAACTAGCATGAAGCGTAGTTCCCTCCAATAAATCTGGTTCTTCTACCACCATGCATGAAGCTATGGTGATGCTTCGGTCCCAGTAACCGGTTAACAGTGCAGGACTTCCAATCCTAAAGCACTCACAATATCTACCACTGTGCCTTTCGCCTTGCCCGTGCTGGTAGCATAAGCATCCCTCACTTCACAGATATATATATCAGTCAGTTCCTTCTTAGTTCCTTCCAGAGCTTGCTAGCAGAATACCAGTAATACTTTTAGGCAGGAGCACGTCTCTGAACCTCTACCGTCCTCTAGACAGGCGTCTGAATTATCTGCAGCTCACTCCTCTCTCCTGCACAGACTTCTCGCTGACTGACTGTCTCCTCAGACAAACTGAACTGACTGAAGACAGGACACTCTCTGACTGAACACTCCCTGCTGATGTCACAAGCTTATAAACCTGTGGGCGTGTCTAAGTGCATGTTGGAATGAATGTTCATTTAGCATTAAACTGCTATCTCTCCACACATCCTCCAGGGTACTGCGTGTGCCTTCACACACCAGGGCTACACATTCCCCCATGGTAAAAGACAGCACTCCCGGGCTGTGAAATACAAGAAGACAGAAAATTTTGTTTATGCATAACAACAAACATTAACTTCTTCCCATCCGGGAGGTACGAATATCTTGAACGTTGCATTAAACATAGAAAAATACACAAAGTATTAAATAGACATTTTTCATATTAACGGTACAAACTACTTTCACTTTTATAAAAACTTATATACATCTTCTCAGCTGCGGTAAACCCTGTCTGGGTCCTACCGTTCTTCACATCTCTTTATTAATTTCTGTTACACTTTCCATCCCGGGGGCTGGAACAATGCGATGATCCCTAGATCTCATGACGAACAGATCATGTGCTGCGATCAGAGTCTGGGTCGCAACAGTCTTTGTATGAACCATCAGGGGCGCAACGGGTATCTCTTTCTCGTGAGACGCCGACTGCGTCTCAATTTGCGTTGCAGGGGGCGATTCAGCTGTAACCGCAGTTTGCGATGTAGATTGGGTCGCCGATTGCGATGCAGAGTAGGTCGCCGATTGCGATACTGAGGTGTACGCAGGGGGCGATGCGGAATAGGACGCACAATGCTGGTGTGATGCAGAGCAGGAAGCAGGTGTGCGCAATGGCTCAATTGAGGACGCACTAACCTGCTGCTGTCGCTGCTCCATCTCTTCCCAGTCGCTCTCCATCATTGACGGCTGGGTCCCCGCCGGTGTCCCTACCAGGGATTGATCATCTGCTGCGGCCTCCTGGCCGGGCGGGCGTTCCGGAACTGGCGATACCTCCTCAACCTCCTTTGCCTCCACCGCTCCATCGGTGGGATCAGGATCGGTACTTTTGGGGCAGCCTCCGGTTTCTCTTCAGCCTTCCTCAGCAGGGAACTTGGGAATTCAGGAGACGGCATTATGCTTGTAGGAGAGAACACTGCGTCCCTCAGCAGCCGCTGTTTCAGGGCACGCCAGCGTCTCTCTATCTCCTTCATTCCTTTTCGGTGGAGACAGGACCTTCGTCGCAGGCGCTCTGATGTCAGAGCGTTCACTTCCTGTCGCAGGACCTGCCGCTGAGTCAGAGCCGGGGCGGAGCCAGGCAACAGCGCGCTTTTACAGGTACGCCCACCTTCTTCTCCAGCGCCTGAGGGCGCGAATATGGCGGCAAAATGGCGGATTTTAGCGCCAAAAATAGCAAACAGTCTTTTTCACTAAAACAATTCCATAGGCACGCAGGGCTCGCAATTTTGCGAGTTTCGCATCCTGTTCGTGACGCCAAGTTTTTGTGTCGACCCGCCACCACAATTGTGGGTTACCAGGGCAATGGGGTACTCAGAGCCGAGCCCGTAGAAGTCTATGGGGATTTGTCACAGGTAGCTGTGGCTCGGTCTGTGGCCCTGGCGGTCTGGCGTATGTTGGGGGAATATTTACAGGGGATAGGTTTATATACAGTTCGTGACGCCACCTGTAGTGTTCTGGTAATTAGTACCAGCGCTGCTGTAGATCTCTGAGGGGATGGTGATGCAGCTAGATGTCGGGTCCCCTACAGGTGGGACTGGTCCCTCAAAGTCTATGGGATTTGTGAAGTCGGGTGCGGATAAAGAACACAGTCTCACACGGTCAGCGTCTTTCCATACCTTTACTTGTAAGATGTTCAAGCAGGTCCCAGGGAGGCTGATCCAAGGAGGATGTATTTCGAGATAGCAGCTGGGCAAGTTAGGGGCCTCCTTTACTTCCAATATGACGAGTCCAACTAGCATGAAGCGTAGTTCCCTCCAATAAATCTGGTTCTTCTACCACCATGCATGAAGCTATGGTGATGCTTCGGTCCCAGTAACCGGTTAACAGTGCAGGACTTCCAATCCTAAAGCACTCACAATATCTACCACTGTGCCTTTCGCCTTGCCCGTGCTGGTAGCATAAGCATCCCTCACTTCACAGATATATATATCAGTCAGTTCCTTCTTAGTTCCTTCCAGAGCTTGCTAGCAGAATACCAGTAATACTTTTAGGCAGGAGCACGTCTCTGAACCTCTACCGTCCTCTAGACAGGCGTCTGAATTATCTGCAGCTCACTCCTCTCTCCTGCACAGACTTCTCGCTGACTGACTGTCTCCTCAGACAAACTGAACTGACTGAAGACAGGACACTCTCTGACTGAACACTCCCTGCTGATGTCACAAGCTTATAAACCTGTGGGCGTGTCTAAGTGCATGTTGGAATGAATGTTCATTTAGCATTAAACTGCTATCTCTCCACACATCCTCCAGGGTACTGCGTGTGCCTTCACACACCAGGGCTACACACCTCCGCCTTTGTGCAAGGAGGAACAGGAGGAGCACTTTCAAAGTCCTGCTAAATGACCTCCAGCAGCCCACAAATGTGCATGTGTCAGCACAAACGGTTAGAAATCGACTCCATGAGGATGGTCTTAGTGCCCAATGTCCACAGATGGGGGTTGTGCTCACAGCCCAACTCCGTGCAGGACGCTTGGCATTTGCCACAGAACACCAGGATTGGCAAATTCGCCACTGGCACCTTGTGCTCTTCACAGATGAAAGCAGGTTCACACTGAGCACATGTGACAGACGTGACAGAGTCTGGAGGTGCCGTGGAGATGGACTGCCTGCAACATCCTTCAGCATGACTGGTTTGGCAGTGGGTCAGTAATGGTGTGGGGTGGCATTTCTTTGGAGGGCCGCAAAGCCCTCCATGTGCTCGCCAGAGGTAGCCTGACTGCCATTAGGTACCGAGATGAGATCCTCAGACCCCTTGTGAGACCATATGCTGGTGCGGTTGGCCCTGGGTTCCTCCTAATGTAGGACAAAGCCAGACCTCATGTGGCTGGAGTGTGTCAGCAGTTTCTGCAAGATGAAGGCATTCAAGCTATGGACTGGCCCGCCCTATCTCCAGACCTGAATCTGATTGAGCACATCTGGGACATCATGTCTAGCTCCATCCAACAACGTCACGTTGCACCACAGACTGTCCAGGAGTTTACGGATGCTTTAGTCCTGGTCTGGGAGGAGATCCCTCAGGAGACCATCCGCCGCCTCATCAGGAGCATGCCCAGGTGTTGTAGGGAGGCCATACAGGCACATGGAGGCCACACACAGTACTGAGCATCATTTTGACTTGTTTTAAGGACATTACATTCCACTTTAATTTTGTGGGTGACTCCAAATCCAGGCCTCTATTGGTTAATAAATTTGATTTCCATTGATGATTTTTGTGTGATTTTGTTGTCAGCGCATTCAACTTTGTACAGAACAAAGTATTCAATGAGAATATTTCATTCATTCAGATCTAGGATTTGTTATTTGAGTGCTCCCTTTATTTTTGAGCAGTGTATTCTTTATTTCTGAACTGGGGCGATTCAGTTTTCTGATTTTTATTTAAAAAAAAAAATTCCAGTAATTGTAACTATTTTTTAGGTCCCTACGGGGACTTGAACCTGCTCTGTTTAATTGCTTGTATTGGATAATGCAATACAACAGTATCACTATAAAAAGGACATTGAACAATCTCCTATATAGTCCGGCCACAGGCTCAGCTTTACGGGAGTACAAACCATGAGCACTCTGCAATCACATCTCTGTGGATTGGTTGGCATCCGAAGTAGCATGAAAGCCAGAAACAACCATTTAAATGTTGCTGTCAATGATTAATAGCATGTTATAGTTCATTTGGTGAGGTGCATTAGCAGATCAGGGTGGACGCACTGTTCCAGGGCATTAGCACAACAAGCTGGAGGGCACATGGAACCGTAAGGACCAAAAGGGCAGATGAGGAAAACAGCAGATCTGACACTGAGAATAGATGTAGGTTGTAGAATCAAAAGCAGATTGTAGGGTAATAAAAACAGACTCTAATACCAGTTTGTAATGCTGACAGCAAACAAAGGGTTAACCAGCAATGGGTTGACCAGGAGGTCACAGAAGCAGCACAAGTGAATTTAAGAATCCACAGTACTTTGTAATGTAATGTGAACAGACTTTAACAACAGTTTGCAATGCTTACAGCAAACAATAGGTTAACCAGCAAGTCTGGTCGAGCAGTAGGTACAAATTGCAGATATCAAAGAAGTCTGAGGAGATTATAGTAACAAAAGAAATTGGATGGTAGCAAACTCCAAAAGGCAACAGAATACATTACAGTGTCATTACTTAGACACTACTGTGTGTCCAAGTTGGCCTTAAAAAGAACAACAGGCAACCAGGATTGCAATCCTAGGGGAAGGGAGCAGGGCCCAATTCTGAAGATGAGACAGATGTGTAACACAGCTGCATCTAAATGGTTAAATAGCAGTGATAGAAGTTAGCTCTGATAGTTGCTGTTAAAGCATAGAGCCGACACAAATGTGGGCTCAATAACGGTGATGATTATTTTGTTATTTTAAGGCATAAACTGTCAATGGCTCAAACATCTATGAAACTGCAAACCTCTTCAACTCTTTCTGGGGTGTAATAGAAATGAAGCCTCTAATCTGTAAATGAAGTGTTATGCTCATGCTGTCTCTTGAGCAGCTCTCAGCTCTGCAGTCTCCTTACAGACACTCCATAATTCCTGTTTCTGGCAGGGTGGGGTTTCTTTCCTTGAGTGACAGCTCCAGTGAATAGCAGAACTGTAGTTTTAGTAGAACTGTTAAGCTGAGCACAAGTTCTGCTGTAACACATTCTGCTGGCAGTAGTTTGTTCTGAGTCTACACTGCTATAAATGTATTTATATAGAGAGATATCCGGGCAATTGATGAAGGGCAAGACTCAGGAAAGTAAAAGTCATGATTAGGAATTAGAAGTCGTGATTAATTTCTCAAGGCTAATAGCCGTATGTACATGGCAGACACAGAAGCCTCAGTTGGGTCTCCAGCTACGACAGCAAACAAAGGCTCCTTGCAATCTCATCATGGTGGGGCTGATTGACTGGCTGGGACCAGCCCCTCTCTCAGTCAAGCTCCCTAGATACTGAGATCACAATGACTGTATGGGATGACTGTAGCACAGGGGTGGGGAACCTCAGGCCCCCGGGCCATTTACGGCCCTCGATGACCTTTTATACGGCCCCCGGGCAGATTCTCAGAGACTGCAGTCTTGGGCAGGGAGATGTATTTTCATTGCCACCAGCTCATTACTTTCTTCTTGCTCTGATTGCACACACACACAGTGTTCACTACTGAACAATGAAGGTCATGCAATGAAAGATTACGTCCTGACACCAGTGCCAGAGTCAGGGACGTACTTTGTGGGCGGAGTTTGTACGGCCCCCGAAGGATGGTATAAATATCCATATGGCCCTTGGCAGAAAAAAGATTCCCCACCCCTGCTGTAGCACTTTAACTCACTGATGCATATCATGGAAACCATTCATTTACATGACTGCTATAAAGTGCAGTTGGACCTTTGATAATCTGCTGATCGCCACACTGGCTATTTAAAATGGGAATGTCATCATAAGAAGAATGTTAGAGGGCTTGTCCACCTTTTGGGATTTTTTTTACTTAAATGTATGCATTTGGGGCTAAATATAATTTATGGAATTGGGTTTCGCTAATAATGTTGCAATTTGCCTTTTATAGCCTATGTGTTACACTGTCTATTGCTGACTGCAGAATGAGTTAACTGAGAATCCGTCAGTCAGCCCATTATGACAATAACTTTCATTTGTCTTTTTCTGAGCTCCTCTCAGCTGATTTACAGTCACTGACAAAATCATAAATGTGCAGAAAAACAAAGAGCCTGTAAAAGCTAAAAGGTTTAACATTTTTAATGAAACCCAACTGCAAAAATGCTTTTTAGCTCCCGAATACATACATTTAAGTAAGAAAACCCACAACTCTTTTAATTTTTATAGGACACGAGAGGTTTAGTTTTTGTAACTAACAGCCCTTCTGACATCATCTATCAGCGCTATTTTAAAGCCACTGCTCCGGGATTCTGTTAGTGGAATGTAAATTCCTGCCGAATTATGAAGCTAAGTTCAGCGACCAATGACTTATGTAACACGATCGCACTGGATTCTATAACAGCTTCTGGTTTTCAAATATTTTCATCAAGATCCACAACTAGATTCTTGAAATGTCTAAAGGGGTGTGCCGCGATCGAAAAACGAAATTGACAGCAATTGTAGAAAAAAGAATCTACAGAATTTACCTGTAATAAAGAAGTTAGGACACTCTCTGCTTTCGTTAGTCCTGACACAGCTGAGCTGTAACATTAGCATATGGCTTGGTCCCCATAGGTCTTTGCCCCTCGGGCACTTTTTACTGTAGTAACTAGTAAGGCATTCCTGATTCCCCACCCTAGAAGCATGATGTGATCACAAGACTGCAGTGTTTTACCCTTCTTCATTCGAGATATAGATGTAGAACGCTGAGGTCACGTGAATAAGTTAGGGGGGCGTAATTGGAGCTGGCAAGTGGGATGGAATTAGAATATTTGAGTGAAGAACAAGGCCCCAAGGCTCACCTGTCCTGGGTTGAGCACCAACCCATGCTCCACCGCCTCTCCTTGGCCGAACTTGTCTCCTCTCCAGTACGTCATGTTCCCCTGGCAATTTAGGTATGCATCCATGAAATCACTCTCCTGGACCAATAGTCCTTGCGTGAATGGTGGCATTCCACCTGAATATTCAGCTAACTGTAATCCTTTCACTACTTAGCTCTGTTACTATGCCATGCCAGCTTTGCTCCACTGTACTACCATTGCAAACTCAGCTTTACTGCAACACTTCCAGATCACTGTATCAACGCTGCTGCATCACTGGGCTCTGCTACAATTCTGAGTTAGCGCTTTCCCAGTCATTACAAATCCAGTTCTGCTTCACTAGTCATTGCTGATCCTTCTCTGCTATACCAGTCATCCCTGTACCAGTCTTGTCACATCGTATTGAAATCTCCTCTACGTCATCCACTCTCCGTCCTGCCGCTCTGGCATCAACGTGCTGTTGAAGAACTGGTCTTTGGGACTAGAGGCATAGAGGATCCACTTCACCAGATGAGACTTAGCACCCAAACGCCCAACATGTAAGTGGTCAGAGAACTATTAGGACTGGTCACATGCTACTGTTTTGACACCGAATCTGTTTTTTCCTTACACAACAGTGATATGATACTTTAGAATTTTATACAATTACATTACAAAGATTATTTTTTAGCAATTGTTGCCAGTTCACAAACATTTTTAATTCCATGGAGCACCCCTTCAAGTAACTAAAAAAAAGGTCCAGCTTAGTTGTCAGCCTTTTATATCTATTACATACACTACTATGTCATGGTTATTCTCAGTTCTGCATACCAGCCAGGATTTGAGGACGATATCCTCAATGTCACGGGAAAGAGTGTTTGGTATTAAATGAGCTCTCCAGCTAAAACTCCCAAAGATAAATTACTTTCATATTGTGCATTTATACGACTATTGTGAGCCAAAACAATAATTCCACTTTCAAATAACTGGTTTTAGTTCAATATTTCATGTAAAAAAAAAACACAAATCTAACATTTCCTAATATCTCATCATAAATGTTTTGGCGAACCATCCAGATTAATGCAGTGAAAAATAATGACAGTTTATACAATCATTAACATGATTTCAGGGTCAAACGATAAACTTAAGAGTTAATTCTACAAGGTCCAGTGTCCAATTTGACTTTTTTAGTAGCCAGACATCAGTGAAAACAGCTTGATTTCCGCACCCACTGGCTATCTGGGATTCAGCAGCCTTACATTGTCATAGATATTATGCAACTGAATAATCACAAACATTTGGGAGGAAATGGAAGATGCGATGCACAGGTCAAATTCCTTCATCCAAAAGTCCAAATTCCAACCAACAATCTGCTCAATTACCATTCTGTCACAATCAGACAGGGCCCCAATTCAGTATCCATAACGTGTCCCACATGTACCACGTGCCATTAATAGTACTGGTGACTCCTGAGTCGAGAACACCTGACACCAGCCTGTTACTGACCTCAGTTCTGTGTTCGTGGAAGTCACTTTTATTTAAAACCAAGGCAACAGAGTGATCGGAGGCTCACACAGAAAACGTAGTCCTTTCACCTGTGTTACCACTCCTGTCAAAAGGGTTGTCCACTACTCGGGACAATACATTCTCAATCCCTACAGTATGCTTCCCCCTTTTAAAATAATAACACTTATGCTCACCTCCAGTGCCGCCACCTTTCCAGCAGTGTTGGGCTTGTCTCTCCTTCTGATCATGTCACAGTGTGACATCAAGGGAACAATCAGGGGCCACATCAATCACCATGCCTTCAGATGTATCCCACACATCCAGAGCAAGAGAGAGAGAGAGAGCAGCAGTGGCGCTCACTTCCCCCGGATGTAAGCAATTGGTCTGAAAGCGGGGAGAGTGAAGAAACACCTGATGGTTTGTGTGATGTCACACTGTAACAAGATCGCCAGGAGAGACCGTGCCAACACCGCTGGAAAGGCGCTGCCACCGGAGGTGAGCATAAGTGTTATTATTTTATAAAGGGGATTCAGACGGATTGAGAAGGGGTTGTCTTGACTCATATGGTACATCAGGGCTCCCCATCCTTTGTTACCTTGAGAGCTGCATTCAGCTTTGAGAGACAGCCATGAGTCCCATCTAGAGCCACTCAAGTAGTGACATCTAAATCCCGCTTCCCCCACAATCCCTAGAGTAATGAAACCCGGATAGCGCTGTAATTACAGCTAAAAATTCCCCATAGAATCACACTGAGGCAGTATACTTGCATCCAGAGGATCCTACATTACCCCCCAGTCCCGTAGCTACCAGAGGGGGCAGAGGGTGTGGTCGTCCTGGGCCCACCGCTCACAGGGGCCCACCCGGAGATACACTACCCTTAAGGCCGGCGTCACACGAGTGTGCAGCTGCATGTATTTCTATGCCGCCGCGCACTCGTGTCCGAGAGTGGGCGGCCGTGCCGGGTGTTGATGCGAGAAAGTCGTGCGACTAACTCGCATCAAACTCGGCAGTGTGACGCCGGCCTAATTATAACAGCGTGCACAGCCCATCAATATAGTCAAGCTGCATGGTAGAGCAGGGAGACACGATGTCCCTGCACTACCACGGACAGTGGCCGGGGAGAGGCAAAGGAGCACATGCGCCCCGGGAGGTTGGGTGCCGGCACTGTACTTGAGAGAGCTGCCTCCAGTATACAGCAGAGACACCCACATTGCACGCTGAGTGAGCTGTCTGCTGCAGAGAAGTCAGGAAGGCGCAGAGGAGCAGGACAGGACACTGTGCTGCTGTAAGTAACAGCTCACACCTCTGCCGGTACCGGCCGGAGGTGTCTGCACTGTGCAGTGAGGAGGTGGCAGGACACTGCTCCCCTCCTGATAAGACCTGGGCCAGATTCTTGTGCTGGATCTGCAGTCTCTTAAGGTACTGCCACACTAAGCTATCCCGCTAGCGATCTCGTTAGCGTTGCATACTAATGAGATCGCTAGCGGGATTGTTTCTATATCGCTAAATGCTGCCGCATTTAGCGATATAGTTAACGACGCTATCGCCGTTAGCGATCTTCTTAACGACTTTAGCGGTACAAAAGTACCGCTAAATCGCTAAGAAAAGGTGCCACACAGCGATTAGATACTTACCCAGCGGGAGCGCCAGCGATGAAATAGGGTCCGGAACGATTCCAGCGACGAGCGAGATCACAGCAGGAAGCTCGTCGCTGGAAGCTGCCGCACTGAACAATATCGCTAACGGGATCGCTAAATAGTGACGTTTTTTAGCGATCCCGTTAGCGATATTGTTTTAGTGTGGCATACCCTTTAGGCACAGTAGATTTATGGCGGCTGCTTGAACTTTTAAACAGATGCCGTCACTGTCAGTGCAAATCGCCTGAGAATCATGTGATCTGTAAAAGACTTCAGAGCAGCTGCCATAAATCTCATTGTGCCTCAGATAGAGACTGACAAGACTGTCAGTAATGTGTACTAATAGTTGTCACCCCGGTTGCAGGACCCCACAGATGAGGATATGTCTCATTCCCATATATGTCTATATATATATATAGACATATATAGACAGGTGCTTCTCACAAAATTAGAATATCATCAAAAAGTTAATTTATTTCAATTCTTCAGTGCAAAAAGTGAAACTCATATATTATATAGAGTCATTACACACAGAGTGATCTAATTCAAGTGATTATTTCTGTTGATGATTATGGCTTACAGCCAATTTAAACTGAAAAGTCATTATCTCAGTAAATTAGAATACTTTATAACAGGGTTCCCCAACTCCAGTCCTCAAGGCCTACCAACAGGTCATGTTTTCAGGATTTTCTTAGTATTGCTCAGGTGATAATTGCATCACCTGTGCAATACAAAGGAAATCCTGAAAACATGATCTGTTGATGGGCCTTCAGGACTGGAGTTGGGGAACCCTGCTTTATAACACCAGCTTGAAAAATGATTTTAAAATCCAAAATGTTGGCCTCCTTTTGCATCAATTACTGCATTAATGCAATTGCATGGAGGCGATCAGCCTGTGGCATTGCTGAGGGGTTATGGAAGCCCAGGTTGC
The DNA here is from genome assembly GCA_033576555.1 of Oophaga sylvatica. Taxonomy (NCBI): domain Eukaryota; kingdom Metazoa; phylum Chordata; class Amphibia; order Anura; family Dendrobatidae; genus Oophaga; species Oophaga sylvatica. Next base: position 534,097,879 of record JARQOD010000003.1, on the reverse strand, counting down.
TTTGATAGCAGCTTTCAGCTCGTCTGCATTGTTGGGTCTGGTGTCTCTCATCAATGTGGATACTTCTTACTATATCATTTATTCCATTTAAAATGAATCTGTAGCCTTTAAATAACTGCAAGATGTAACTGCAATAGAAGGAATAGCTTAGGTAAAGGGCAGTGAAGAGAGCCTCAAAGGTGAGTGTCAGCGAGTGGCACTGGAAAGGGAGAGGAATCCGGATGATGGAGCATAAGAGAAATATTAAGTGTCTGGAGAAGTAGGAGAGTGTGGTGGATAGAGGAATGCAGAATCAGAGGCCAAAGAGAGGGAGTAAAAGACACAGTGTTCTAAGAGAAAATCACAGTTAATGTTATCTATCCCTGTATTAAACTGTAGAACCTGCTGCAGATAGTGGTGGGACCTCCTTACATTGTTTGTACAGGGGCCCTTATGTATTGTAAAGAATCTACAACCATTCTCATCGACAATATAACAAGTAAAAATTGGGAGCTCCATAGCAAATCCAGGAATGGGGTCTAACTTCACCATGATCACTCACACAAGCACATTTATGACAAGCCAAAAAATGTAACTTCAAATTCAGCAGACAACCTAAGGCTTTGAAACGTTTCAGCATGTTCTCCATGATGGACTTAAATTTTGGATCTTTGTTGTTACCTAGAAATTTATTCACGACTTCCTTAAAAGAATCTCAAGCCCTTTTCTCAACAGCTTTCATTTTTGTTTCAAACACGAAGTCCTTCATGAAAATCATAAAATTTATCCACTAAAGGTCACACAAAGAGATCAAAGTATGGTGCAAGAAAAAGCCTATGGAGTCAGTGTGCATGTAAAAACTGTACGTGATTGAATTTGTTCAATATTTTTACTGAGTTCAGAGAGCAAAACTATATCAAAAACACCTTTTCCTTTTCAAACCATTTTACCCCTTCAGACCTGTGTCATTTTTTCGCCACCATTTTATCCCATGCACTTCACAGAGTGATCCCAAAGATAAGATGTTATCCCGCATCTGTGGGATAAAGTATAGTTCACTGATTGCTTGGGGTCCGAGTCCTGTGTTCCCCAGTGATGCTGAAAATGAGGATCTAGAATTTGGGAAACAATCTCTGTAGAGCCTATTTTTGAATGGGGATGAGCTACGCTCCACCTATGCTTCATTCATTGTCTAAGGGTATGTGCACACGTTGCGGATTTAGATGCGTTTCCGCAGTGTTTTTGGACACGGGGAATTGCATCAAATCCGCGGAGTAGTGCACAGTCAATGTAAGTCAATGTGAATTTAAGAATTGCTGTGCGCAGTAGTGTCTATCTATTGCCAATAGATGTAACTGTGCATGCGCCACTGACATTTTGCTGAAACCAAATTTTTTTTCCTCAAAAAAAGAGAAGTTGGCGGCGCCATTTTGTTGGAGGAAAAAAAATTGGCTCCAGCAAAATGGCACAGCACATGTGCAGTAACATCTATCAGTAAGAGATAGATGCTACTGCGCAGGCACTGCCACCGGTGCCATTTTGCTGGGTGTAATTTTTTTTTTTAAAGCCGACATTATTATATGCAGTATTTATGCAGTATTTAAAATAGGGGCAGGTTACTGAGGGACCTGTTTTAAGCCATAAGGATGAATATGTAAGCAGAGCACCACATAAAGCACCCCCCACACCCACGGATCCCCGTGCACAGGCCGTCACCACATAAAGCACCCCCCACACCAACCCATGGTCCGTGCACAGGCCGCCACCACATAAAGCACCCCCCACACCCACGGATCACCATGCACAGGCCGACACCACATAAAGCACCCCCCACACCCACGGATCACCATGCACAGGCCGCCACCACATAAAGCACCCCCCACACCCACGGATCCCCGTGCACAGGCCGCCACAACATAAAGCACCCCCCACACCCACGGATCCCCGTGCACAGGCCGCCACCACATAAAGCACCCCCCACACCCACGGATCCCCGTGCACAGGCCGCCACCACATAAAGCACCCCCCACACCCACGGATCCCCGTGCACAGGCCGCCACCACATAAAGCACCCCCCACACCCACGGATCACCGTGCACAGGCCGCCCCGGAGCACCCCCCACACCCATGGATCCCCGTGCACAGGCCGCCACAACATAAAGCACCCCCCACACCCACGGATCCCCGTGCAAAGGCCGCCACCACATAAAGCACCCCCCACACCCACGGATCACCGTGCACAGGCCGCCACCACATAAAGCACCCCCCACACCCACGGATCCCCGTGCACAGGCCGCCACCACATAAAGCACCCCCACACCCACGGATCACCGTGCACAGGCCGCCACCACATAAAGCACCCCCCACACCCACGGATCCCCGTGCACAGGCCGCCACCACATAAAGCACCCCCCACACCCACGGATCACCGTGCACAGGCCGCCACCACATAAAGCACCCCCCACACCCATGGATCCCCGTGCACAGGCCGCCACCACATAAAGCACCCCCCACACCCACGGATCACCGTGCACAGGCCGCCCCGGAGCACCAGAATCTCAATAACTGAAAACAACAAATAAAGATTAAACAACAACCACAGGACGGATGTCATCAACCAAGGTATCATTGTAATCAGTATAATGGCACTGACCTGACACTGTCTGTAGGTTACTGAGCACAATCCTGCTGACAGGTTTGCTTTAAGTATATAAACTGGAGATGAGTAGATGTACCAAAATTCAAATTTGCCAAATTGCGCAGAAAATTCAATTCACATCAAAATTATTTTCCACAAATTGAATGTCTCTTGTTAAGCTTGGGAGTCTCTCCAGACCATGGAACACAATAATTGTAAGAAGATACAGGAGATAAAAAAAAATACTTATGCTCAACTCTTCGGCCCCTCCACTCTGCATCACCACCCGTCCGGTCTTCAGCACTTCTTCTTATGGCCACTGCAGAGAACTGATTCCCTGGGACTCTTAACATTAAGCTGGGACTGCCGGCTCTAATGAGGACCAGGACATGTCTGCGCATGCATGCCTAATGTCACACCATCATGAAGTGACGATCATGACCTTGTTTGCGCATGCGCAGAAATGTCAGCACCTGCCTGGGGTGACAAGAACATGCGCCGAGGACTAGACAAGGGACAGTGCAGAGCCGAGGGGCCGGAAAGGTGAGCAGTAAGATGAATATAAATATTTTTTTTCTTAACCTTATGAAGACCTTTTACAGTTCAGCAAAATGGCAGGCATTCGAAAACACACATTTTAGGAGATTTTTGTAATATTCGAGTATTTTGCTTGAATATATTCGCACATGTCTAATACAAACCTTTGCTCCATTTGAGGCATGGTTCTAGGGATCCAGAGGTCTCGGAGGGTCGCAGCAGTCTGACCCATAGCGATCAGTAAGTCATTCTCTATTCCATGGATAGGGAATAACTTAATATCTTGGGAACAACACTTATTCTCTCTATATGTCGATACACAATATTCCATCAAAAATACAAACCCGAAAAACATCCCAAATAATAATAGTGTAAATTTTGTAATCTGACTATGGTAACATTATTGGAAATATTTTTTTATTTCTGAATTTTACCTGCTATTTTTTAATAAAAGAACACATTTACTTACCAATGAATGAAGATCTCAGGCCTCTAATAAAAATTTAAACTGTATTTATTTATAAGAAAGCTTATGACAAAGTAAACAGGCATGTTACTTGAACAGTACATGTTCACATCAGGGTAAAAGCTGAATTAATCTTCTCTGGGTTCAGGATTGAAGTCACCATTTACGTGACAGCGCCAATTATTGACTTTCCACAGTGCACCGCTGCCCTCTAGTGACACCGTATAGAAAAGCAGGGTTTACTACACAGATACTGGGATCTGAGAACGAAAGAAGCCCAGTAACAAATGCTGTTATTTTGCCAAAAAATGTACATCAGTCAAAATAACGCAATACTTTCTAGATGTGCACTTTATTAATAAAACTGAGTGAGTTGTTAAATGTTAAGAGGAAATTTAAACAGAACTGTAGTAAGAATCTTGCAAAATAAATGAAATGTTACTTGCATCTTCGCTATCCGATCTGACCTGGGGTTAGCTGTCCAAAAGTATTTGTAATAAAAAAAATCCTTCTAATAATTGCTCATATTATGTATAAAATAAACTCAAAACAACACATTATATTTATAAAATATTAACCGGCTGGGCAAAACTTGCAAAAGCAGTTATCATTGTTTTTTGTTTTTTTTTAAATGTACTTCTATCTGTAAATAGTATAGCATTCAAACAATAGTGCAATTTTGGGGTCAAATAATAAACTTGCAAAAATAATGCCCCATGGTAGTAAAGAACAAACGGTATTAAAAAAAATATCAACATACAGAAACCAAACCAGCTAAAAACAAGCGCCATGTATAAAGTATTCTAATAAAAGTGCTGTACAATGTAGAAAAGATGTACACCGCTAATATTAAGGTTTATGGTGGGTACAAGTCTCAAATTCTGGGCGATTTGTGGCACCCACTTTAGAAGTAGCAGGTGGTTGATAGACTGCATAGTTACACACCACAAAGACCCAAATTGTATTAGGGTTGTAAGGGAGAAGACCGGGCTGTGGGTGATGACAGGGCGCCAGGTCCGGATCTGCTGGGGCTGAGCCTATGGTTGCAGAGAGGAAGAAAATTGAGGACGGAGGGGACCCATGAACTGCAGATGAGGGGGCGTAGTAAGCCTGAGAGGGATAAGGAGTTTTGGTGGGAAGTGAGGTGGAGTTCCAGCCAGAAAAAGGCGAGAGTGCAGACCTACTTTGCGACGCGAGCAGCCTTAGTCCACGCGGTAGCGAAAGGTGAGGAGTGCAGGAAGGACCGGGGAGCGTCGCCAGGCGTGCAGGGCAGAGCATGCCGAGTGGGAGACTGTTGTGCGAGACTCCTGACTGCAGAGCACGCCGAGAGGGAGATTACTGTGAAAAGCTTCCGGCTGCAGAGAGCAGCTTGATGAAATAAGGGCTCAACAGGTCAGACTTGTGACCGCCATAAGAGGGAAGACTGATCTGTTAGGCGGGGAAGCCTGAAGACCTCAGCACCGGCTTCAGCCAGCTTCCATCTCGGAGGAAGTGACAAGCATCAGACTCACTCTAAGTGAAGCAGACATACGCATAGACTGTCGCCTTAAGTTCCCCTGTTCTTTTATAGTTCTTCGCTCAAGATCTGATTTACCCCCTGTTGCTCACTGCAAGGAGATTCTTCCCTGTAACAATTAAATCAGACCACTGTTACCCCTGTTAACCCTTGCTCTGTGCCTCTGTGTCGCTGCATCCAATTACCTCTGTTACAGGGTTATAGCTCCACATGCTTATACGATCTCTTTCAGATATAACTATCGGCCCTGCCAAGGTCAGAACAAAGTATTGTAGATGCGCATGCGACAGCTTTACTTCTGGGTCATCAGCGCCCTTTGGCCTTTCCTGGCAAAAGTGCATTACAGTAGTTTGCTCTGCCCTCAGCGCAGTGTAAGACAGGAGCGTGATGAAAGAAAGGAGCACAATGGAAGGCAGGAGCGCGATAGAAGACAGGAGCACGATGGAAGACAGAAGCGCGATGGAAGACAGGAGCGAGATGGAAGGTAGGGGCACAGTTGAAGACAGAAGCACTATGGAAGACAGAAGCGCGATGGAAGACAGGAGAGCGATGGAAGACAGGAGCACGATGGAAGACAGAAGCGCGATGGAAGACAGGAGCACGATGGAAGACAGAAGCGCGATGGAAGACAGGAGCGAGATGGAAGGTAGGGGCACAGTTGAAGACAGAAGCACTATGGAAGACAGAAGCGCGATGGAAGACAGGAGAGCGATGGAAGACAGGAGCACGATGGAAGACAGGAGCGCGATGGAAGGTAGGAGCATGACTTGAAGACAGGAGGGCAATGGAAGACAGGAGCGTGATGGAAGGCAGAAGCTCGATTGAAGGTGTGTGATGGAAGACAGGATAAAAGACAGGAGAAGGATGGAAGCTAGGAGTGCGATTGAAGTCATGAGCACGATGGAAGACAGAAGCTTGATGGAAGACTGGAGCCTGACAGAGGACACTGTGTGGATGACATAGGATGCATCATTCACATGAAGCAGGGTAAGAGTACAGCAATTGCAAGAAAAGAGGACGCACCATATCAAGACCAGAGACACCCATCAGACCAGACTTCCCCATCTGTTAGTTTAACAATAGCTATTTTTTTGTGATCTGAAGACTGGATTGGGGACTTCACTACAACATTCCAGTATGCTGTAAAAAGGCTTTAATGGTGGTGTCTGGGGAAAACCTAGTGACAAGTTCCCTTTAAAGAAGTGTGAGGGAATGTGGGACATTGGAAAACTGTATAAGCAAAATGTAGATCTGTCCACTAATAAAATATATTACAAAGTAATTCAAAGTGCATTAATCTGGTAATAGAAGGAAATGCTGCAATGTATCATTTTTCACCTTAATTTATGTCTACCCTTCTGTGCTGTTGATGCAAAGACATATTCTCAACACTTTTTACAAAAGTTGAAAAATGTCCAAATGAGGTTTGTTCCTTGTGGATTGATTATAATTAGTGTCATCGTCCCCTAAAGACATGTCATCCTTGCCGGAGCTTACTGATTTGTTCTGCCATAATTGAAGTTTTAATTAGTTGTTCTCAGTGGTAAAGATTTAATGAATGCTGATAAGCAGTTTAATGGGAAATATGTTTCTTAAGTGCAAATTATTACATTTACTGCACATCACCATTAGTATAAGGACCAACAGTATATGGACCAACAGTATACGCACCATCAGTATACGGACCATCAGTATAAGGACCATCAGTATACGCACCATCAGTATAAGGACCATCAGTATGTGTAGCCCTGGTGTTAGGCACATGCAGTACCCTGGAGAATGTGTGGAGAGGTAACAGTTAAGGGCTCTTCATGACATCACGTACACTTCTGACACACCCAGCAGGGGTGTGGAAGGGGGTGATTTAGTCAGTCAGTTTCCTGTCCTTGGACAGAGTAGACGTGTCCAGTCTGAGCCTGTTAGCAGTTCAGAAAGTGGAGGCTAGTACAGGTGGTCTAGTTCACCTCAGCCTAGTCAGAGCTGTGCCCCACTGGAAGACAGACTGAGATATCTATTAAGAGTCGAGCAAATCGAAGGGCAAAGTGGAAGGAATATTTAAAAAGTGCTTTTGGCTTGGAGAAGTCCTGCACATTGCTACCGGTCACTGGGGACCGAAGGATCACTAAAGCTTCACGCTTAGTGGTAAGAAAACCAGAGGCTTACCGGACTTTAGGTCGTGGCAAGCAGCCCTGAAGAGTCAGTACGTAACTGGGGTCAGGGGGAGTGAAGACTTTGAGCCTGATCGACAAGATAGGAATTCAGCTCTCTCACAGGAAGGCTCCTACCACAAAACTGACTGGGCAGTACAGCTATGGAATAGCTGGAGTTATAGAGGGAACTACGCTTCAGGCTGGTTGTACTCATCGTGTTGAAAGTAAAGGAGGCCCCTAACTTGTCCAGCTGCTATCTCGAAATACATTCTCCTTGGATCAGCCTCCCTGGGACCTGCCTGAACATCTTACAAGTAAAGGTATGGAAAGACGCTGACCGTGTGAGACTGTGTTATTTATCTGCACCGACTTCACTAACTTCATAGACTTTGAGGGACCAGTCCCACCTGTAGGGGACCTGACATCTAGCTGCCTCACCATCCCCTCAGAGATCTACAGCAGCGCTGGTACAAATTACCAGAAGACTACAGGTGGCGTCACGAACTGTATATAAATCTATCCCCTGTAAATATTCCCCCAACATACGCCAGACCGCCAGGGCCACAGACCGAGCCACCGCTACCTGTGACAAATCCCCATAGACTTCCATGGGCTCGACTCTGAGTACCCCATTGCCCTGGTAACCCACAATTGTGGTGCGTGGTCGATACAAATTGGCGTCACGAACAGGATGCGAAACTCGCAAAATTGCGAGCCCTGTGTGCCTATGGAATTGTTTTTGTGAAAAAGGACTGTTTGCACTTTTGGCGCCAAAATCGCCATCTTTGTCGCCATATTCGCGCCCTCAGGCGCTGGAGAAGAAGGTGGGCGTACCTTCGTGGGCGTGTACCCCCAGTGGCGCGAAGAAAATGCCTGCCCTCTCAAAGTGCTATTACAACATGCGATCCTGCCCTACAGCAAAGGAGGTCCGCCTCCTCTTCACCTTCCCTGCGAGGAGGAGGAGACGCAAACCCCGCCTCCACGGAAGAGACCGGATGTCTCTGGAGGAAGATGAAAGAATCTTCTGGAACATCATGGAAGCAGGACGTGTGCAGCCGAGCAGGGAAGCGGAGGAAGGCAGGCCCCGTGCCCCAGCCAAGCTGCCACCAGCACCGGAGTCATCCGTGGTCCTGCACCTGCAGCAGGCGTTGCTAGAAATTAAGGAAGAAAATGCACGCCTGAAAAAGATGGTCCAGCACCAACCTGGATTTGAAGAGATCGAGAGACGCCGGCGTACCCTGGAGCAGCGGAGGCTGTGGGACGCGGTGATCTCTCCCTTCGATGATCCTCTACGTCTGGAGTTACCAAAACTTCTGCTGCCCAAGGCAAAGGAGCAACCGGAGGCTGCCCCCGAAAGTACCAATCCTGGTCCCACCGGTGAAGCGGTGGAGGCGAAGGAGGTTGAGGAGGTACCACCAGTTCCGGAACGCCCGCCCGGCCAGGAGGCCGCAGCAGATGATCGAACCCCGGCAGGGACACCGGAGGGGTCCTGTCCGTCGTTACCAGACGTCGACTGGGACGAGATGGCGCGCCTGGATGACGTCGCCTATACCGCCCAGTGGGAATATGAGTGGCAGCGTCGTGAGGAGAAGCAGAAACGCCAGCAGGAGGAAGAGCGGGAAGCTCAGCGGAACCGTCAGCGGCAACATGCAGAGCTGATCGCGGACAAGGAGAGTGTCCGGAGAGAGAAAGGTACCCTGAGGGAACCGCGGCGGCAGGGGTGTGTGACTGAGTTCCAGCTCCGGAAGGGCTGGGGCTTCATCCGTGAACCGGGCCTCTACCCAGGGGTCTTTGTTAGTCGCAGGGACGTAGAATCCCACCTACCGCAAGGCCATCCCGGGAGGGACTTAGTTAATGGAGACATTGTCACGTATACACGGCACTGGGGAATGAAGGGATGGTATGCCCTTAACGTCACCATCGTCCGTGACCCCGTCCCCGACGCAGGTGACGTCACCACTACCGCAGCGTCCCCGTCTCCAGCACAAGCAGTATCCGGCCGTGCCCCAGCATCGCCCCCTGCAGGTTCATCGCAAATGAAAGCCACATCTACATCGCAACATGCGACCCAGTTTCCATCGCAATCCATGACACGATCCATATCGTTAACTGTGACTCAGATTGAAACGCAATCGGTGTCTCGCAAGGAGAATGTACCCGTTGCGCCCCTAGAGGTTCGCACAAGAACTGTGGCAACTCAAACCCCAATAGCAGGTCACGACCTGTTAGTTCTGGGATCTAGGGAACACCGCATTGTTCCAGCCCCCGGGGTGGAAAATGTATTTGAATAGTTAAACAGTAAAAACCGGTGAGATCCAGATAGGGGTCTACCATAAGTAATGTTGTATAAAGTTTGAGAAGTTTGCCAATTTTTGCACAAGTAAACGAGTATATAATACATTTATATATTGCTAACAGTAGAATGCCCGGCTGGGTAAATAGAGAAAAGTTTCGCACTTTATTATTATTACAATGTGATATTATATCTGTGTCTTCGTTTAACAATGGACTTTGAGGTTGAGGACTGTGCCAGCCCAGAACTTATTTGTATATAGTTGCGCTTCGGTGCTTTATCTTGGTTTTACATAAAACCAGCACAATTACCTCTGAATACAAAACCCGTGTGGTGTGGCACTGAGTGAGGTCTGCATTCGGATGTCCTGCAGCCCACCCAGGACCCACGTTGAAGGTTTGGTGCGGGTCCTTCACAAGAATACTGTGTATTTATTGAAAGTTTTGAATATTTTTGTATTTCTCTATATTCAATGTTTTTGTTTTGCAACGTTCAAGACATCCTTACCTCCCGGATGGGACGAATTAATGTTTAATGTTGATGTTTTCATGCATAAACAAAATGTCTCTTTGTATTTTACAGCCCGGGAGTGCTGTCTTTTACCATGGGGGAATGTGTAGCCCTGGTGTTAGGCACATGCAGTACCCTGGAGAATGTGTGGAGAGGTAACAGTTAAGGGCTCTTCATGACATCACGTACACTTCTGACACACCCAGCAGGGGTGTGGAAGGGGGTGATTTAGTCAGTCAGTTTCCTGTCCTTGGACAGAGTAGACGTGTCCAGTCTGAGCCTGTTAGCAGTTCAGAAAGTGGAGGCTAGTACAGGTGGTCTAGTTCACCTCAGCCTAGTCAGAGCTGTGCCCCACTGGAAGACAGACTGAGATATCTATTAAGAGTCGAGCAAATCGAAGGGCAAAGTGGAAGGAATATTTAAAAAGTGCTTTTGGCTTGGAGAAGTCCTGCACATTGCTACCGGTCACTGGGGACCGAAGGATCACTAAAGCTTCACGCTTAGTGGTAAGAAAACCAGAGGCTTACCGGACTTTAGGTCGTGGCAAGCAGCCCTGAAGAGTCAGTACGTAACTGGGGTCAGGGGGAGTGAAGACTTTGAGCCTGATCGACAAGATAGGAATTCAGCTCTCTCACAGGAAGGCTCCTACCACAAAACTGACTGGGCAGTACAGCTATGGAATAGCTGGAGTTATAGAGGGAACTACGCTTCAGGCTGGTTGTACTCATCGTGTTGAAAGTAAAGGAGGCCCCTAACTTGTCCAGCTGCTATCTCGAAATACATTCTCCTTGGATCAGCCTCCCTGGGACCTGCCTGAACATCTTACAAGTAAAGGTATGGAAAGACGCTGACCGTGTGAGACTGTGTTATTTATCTGCACCCGACTTCACTAACTTCATAGACTTTGAGGGACCAGTCCCACCTGTAGGGGACCTGACATCTAGCTGCCTCACCATCCCCTCAGAGATCTACAGCAGCGCTGGTACAAATTACCAGAAGACTACAGGTGGCGTCACGAACTGTATATAAATCTATCCCCTGTAAATATTCCCCCAACATACGCCAGACCGCCAGGGCCACAGACCGAGCCACCGCTACCTGTGACAAATCCCCATAGACTTCCATGGGCTCGGCTCTGAGTACCCCATTGCCCTGGTAACCCACAATTGTGGTGCGTGGTCGATACAAGTATATGCATCATCAGTATAAAGACCATCAGTATAAGGACCATCAGTATATGCATCATCAGTATACAGACCATCAGTATACGGACCATCAGTATAAGGACCATCAGTATACGCACCATCAGTATAAAGACCATCAGTATAAGGACCATCAGCATACAGACCATCAGTATATGCATCATCAGTATAAAGACCATCAGTATAAGGACCATCAGTATAAGGACCATCAGTATACAGACCATCAGTATACGGACCATCAGTATAAGGACCATCAATATACGCACCATCAGTATAAGGACCATCAGTATAAGGACCATCAATATACGCACCATCAGTATAAGGACCATCAGTATACAGACCATTATTATACAGACCATCAGTATACGGACCATCAGTATAAGGACCATCAGTATACAGACCATCAGTATACGGACCATCAGTATAAGGACCATCAATATACGCACCATCAGTATACGCACCATCAGTATACGCACCATCAGTATAAGGACCATCAGTATACGCACCATCAGTATACGGACCATCAGTATAAGGATCATCAGTATAAGGACCATCAGTATAAGGACCATCAGTATACGCACCATCAGTATAAAGACCATCAGTATACGCACCATCAGTATAAAGACCATCAGTATATGGACCAACAGTATACGCACCATCAGTATAAGGACCATCAGTATACGCACCATCAGTATACGGACCATCAGTATAAGGACCATCAGTATACGCACCATCAGTATAAAGACCATCAGTATACGCACCATCAGTATAAAGACCATCAGTATACGCACCATCAGTATACGGACCATCAGTATAAGGACCATCAGTATACGCACCATCAGTATAAAGACCATCAGTATACGCACCATCAGTATAAAGACCATCAGTATATGGACCAACAGTATATGCACCATCAGTAAAAGGACCATCAGTATACGCACCATCAGTATACGGACCATCAGTATAAGGACCATCAGTATATGCATCATCAGTATAAAGACCATCAATATAAGGACCATCAGTATATGCATCATCAGTATAAAGACCATCAGTATAAGGACCATCAGTATATGCATCATCAGTATACAGACCATCAGTATACGGACCATCAGTATAAGGACCATCAGTATACGCACCATCAATATAAGGACCATCAGTATATGCATCATCAGTATAAAGACCATCAGTATAAGGACCATCAGTATATGCATCATCAGTATACAGACCATCAGTATACGGACCATCAGTATAAGGACCATCAGTATATGCACCATCAGTATAAGGACCATCAGTATATGCATCATCAGTATAAAGACCATCAGTATAAGGACCATCAGTATATGCATCATCAGTATAAAGACCATCAATATAAGGACCATCAGTATATGCATCATCAGTATAAAGACCATCAGTATAAGGACCATCAGTATAAGGACCATCAGTATATGCACCATCAGTATACGGACCGCCAGTATAAGGACCATCAATATACGCACCATCAGTATACAGACCATTATTATACAGACCATCAGTATAAGGACCATCAGTATAAGGACCATCAGTATACAGACCATCAGTATACGGACCATCAGTATAAGGACCATCAATATACGCACCATCAGTATAAGGACCATCAGTATAAGGACCATCAATATACGCACCATCAGTATAAGGACCATCAGTATACAGACCATTATTATACAGACCATCAGTATAAGGACCATCAGTTTACGGACCATGAGTAATCGGACAATCAGTATACAGACCATCAGTATAAGGACCATCAGTATATGCACCATCAGTATAAAGACCATCGGTATACGCACCGTCAGTATAAGGACCATGAGTATACAGACCATCAGTATACACATCATCAGTATAAGGACCATCAGTATACGGACCATCAGTATACGGACCATCAGTATACGGACCATTATTATACAGACCATCAGTATAAGGACCGTCAGTATAAGGATCATCAGTATAAGGACCATCAGTATACAGACCATCAGTATAAGGACCATCAGTATATGCACCATCAGTATATGCACCATCAGTATAAGGACCATCAGTATACGCACCATTAGTATACGGACCATCAGTATAAGGACCATCAGTATATGCACCATCAGTATAAGGACCATCAGTATATGCACCATCAGTATAAGTACCATCAGTATACGGACCATCAGTATAAGGACCATCAGTATACGGACCATCAGTATAAGCAGCATTAGTATACGCACTATCAGTATACGCACAATCAGTATAAGGACCATCAGTATACAGACCATCAGTATACGCAGCATTAGTATACGGACCATCAGTATAAGGACCATCAGTATACGGACCATCAGTATATGCACCATCAGTATACGCAGCATTAGTATACGGACCATCAGTATAAGGACCATCAGTATACGGACCATCAGTATACGGACCATCAGTATACGGACCACCAGTATACAGACCATCAATATACGGACCATCAGTATACGCACCATCAGTATACGGACCATCAGTATACGGACCATCAGTATACGCACCATCAGTATACGCACCATCAGTATACACACCATCAGTATACACACCATCAGTATACGCACCATCAGTATACACACCATCAGTATGACATCCAATTTTTATGGATACATTACAATTCTTTAGCATTGGAAACTGTAAATGGTCCTGTAAAAGATTAATAGCTGATGAGTAAGAATATCGCCTCCCATCTTCATGCAATGTCGTCATCCTCCTTGCTTCGTGTCGCACTCCTGCGCAGGCGCACTGATCTGCCCTGTTGAGGGCAGAGCAAAGTACTGCAGTGAAAGGTTCTCTCTGACCTTTCCCGGCGCCTGCGCACTGCAGGACTTTGCTCTGCCCTCAACAGGGCAGATCAGTGCGCCTGCGCAGGAGTGCGACACGAAGCAAGGAGGATGACGACATTGCATGAAGATGGGAGGCGCCGGACCCAGCTTTACAGAATGCTTTAGATAAGCCCCAAAAGGCAGTGGCCGCATCTTATAGCGGAAAAACGAGGTGACAGGTTCCCTTTAACATCTGCAGTTCCCCTTGGGCAATCTTCATGGTAAAGACTTTGATACTTTTTCAATTGTAAAGCTGCCTGTCCAAACTGATACATGTTACCTACATTGATCCATTGTTGCAGAACGGATGAGATTTTCATGTTGCTGTATTTCGCTAGCACAGGTTTCCCAGAATGTAAACAATTGTAACAAATGACTCATGAATAGGATTAGGTCTGTGCAGGTTTTTAGCCTTTCGCTGTATTGTCCATGGGAACTAAAGAAAAATATAGATTTGTATTTGGCTTTGTCTGTTCCCAGACATGCTCCGTCAGCCACCACATATACACAGAGATTCTCCTGTA